>VWZP01000495.1:293724-343623 GCA_013396995.1 Dicaeum eximium
AATCCTTACCTGAAATCTCTTGTCATTTTTGCAGGAATAAAACCCTGTTACACAGAGGTCTCACTGCAAGAGCAAAGGGGGCCTGAGAGCTCTCACAGCTGCATAGAAGCTGCAACCACCTGCCATTCTCACTGCCTTACACAGCACAGGTTTCATTTCCAGCTGCCTGTCTCTGGGGAGCTTCAGGATAATGAAACTTGTGTACTGCACAGGCTAAATATCAATAGAGAATAGACATCATCCTTCACAGAGCACCAAAATAAATTCTGAGAGAGGCTTGGGTGATAAAAACTGGAAAAAGTACAGCATGAGTAACAAGTGAGTAGCAAACCATCCCCAGCCTAATCCTGGTGATTCCCCTGACTCACTCAAGGTCCACCAGAGACTCCAAGTTCTCAATCTTCCGAATTTGATTGTCATAGAGATCCAGCTCCCGCAAGGTCTGCAGTTGCTCCAGGTTTTCAATGCGCTTAATCAAATTCTGACGGAGACACAGAGTCTAATTGTTGAGGAAAAGTTTAAAAAGAAACAAGGAAATGGATATGAAGGATTGCATGTAATGGCCTTTGGCTTATAGACAAAAAGTTATGCGTGAGGGTTTCCCCATTAAGTTTTGCTGGGAGTTTGCTGGGGTTTGTTTTTTTAATACAATCTTTTCTTGGTATACTCCAGTTCCACAGAAGGAAATCTTTCAACCCCAATGGTCACAGTAACAGCAGCCCAGAGAGGCTATGTAATCTCCATCCTTGGAAATACCAAAAAGCTTAACTGGAGAAGGCCTCAAGTAATATGTTCTAACTGGGCCTGCTTTGAGGGCCTTACTAGAGACCTCCAGAGACCCTTTACCATCCATGTTATTCTGAGTTCAGTCTGCTGTGCTAGTCCAGGATGTGTCCTGATGCACTGTCTCTCCTCCAGCTCCAAAACAAACTTGCAAAATCCCAAGATTTTTATTACTACTTGACAAATAGGTAAACACTACCTTCTTCAACTAAAAATGAACTGAACTCACTAAATCTCAGCCAAGAAGTGACTATCTCTCCTCTTATAGGTTAGGTCTACAAAATCCCCAGTGCCAAGAGGCATTCTCTATTCCCCAGGACTGTTACCTTCACTTTCTTGAGCACCTCAAATCCTTCAATCTTCCCAATTCGGAAATGATTCAAGTCAACATCCTTAAAGAGAAATGGAGGGATTTAGCAGTTGTTTCAAAACAAATCTGGTCCTTAAAGATCAGCCTGGTACTTTGTTCTAAGGAAATCACAGTCTTCCAAAATGTGTAGCCCATTAAAACTTCCCTTCAAAGAGCACTTGTAAAATGGGTTTGGCATATGATTTTACCACCACAACTGAGACACACGGCCTAAACCTGTCAACTGCAAATGCAGTATCTGCAAAATGCAACAGCCCTTTCCTGAGTCTGAGCATTAACAAAAGTAGAAATCTTCAGAAATTTAGTGAGATGGAAAAAATCTTGCTTAAATAAAGTTTTGCATAAAGTTCTCTTACCTACTTTGCTAGGGCTTAACCAGAAGTGCCATTTCCAGTTCTAGGCCTCAGATGAACAGGAATCACCGAGAGTTTGAATAACCAGTGGTTCAGTGAATGTTAATTCTGCACTGGCAATCAGCTCATCTGTTCAGCTGTGCTGTTCAGCCCCAGATGCTCCAGTTTTGAAAGTGAAGGAGAAGCAGAGCACTTCCCCACCCCAGCTCAAACCCTCTGCTGCTAACAGGCTCACGAGGTCTCTTATGCTGAGGCACTGGGCTGGGTAAGTCCCTGTGCCTGCTCCAAATCACAGGGCTCACAGCAGCAACAGCTCACTGAACATATTCCCTGCAGCTCACAGCAATACCTCTTGCAGCACAGACACATTTTCAGTGCATCTATGCTTAATTTAAAATTCTAAAGTACTAACAAAATGTTCCAGCTAGTGATGAAAAATAAAACACCTCTACTTCTAGTCTAAAGGCTCTGAATCAGTTCTGGGAAGGATCACAGTAGCCAGCACCTTCAGAAGAATTAGATCTTTTAACCAGGTTTCAATACTTGCCTTTGCCTACCTTTGTTTCCTGCCGCATAAAGCCCGTAAGGACAAAAATCTGCCTTTACCTCAGCTTCTGGGTCCAGGTTAATAGTCTCCATGTCCACTGGGGTCTCCGCTTCTCCTGCAGGAGAAGCAAACACATTACCAGCTTCTGTACCAGACAGCCAAAGGCAGGACAACAGCCAACATCCAGACAGCAAATGCTCCTCAGGAGGAGAAACATCTGAGAGGCACACTTCAGACATTCTGCTTCATTAAAACCACGACAGCTCGTTACAGAAAAAAAACCCAACTTTCTTCACAGCAGGATTTCATGTTCAAATACAAAAGAGACACAGATCAGCACCGTGCCCAACCTGCCTGTGTGGCTGCTGAAAACTGCAGGCTGCCTTTCCTTCACACCTAGGGCCATCATCCCTTTGAAGATACCCCATCCAAAGTGTCTGTCCTCCTCTGACAACATAATAAAACCTTGCCAAGAAAGCATCAGAACTGTCTAGTGAGATGACCAGGAATGACCAAGCATCTCAACAATCCCACCCTTCAATTTGTTTTTATTAGCACTGCCACTTTATGTCACTGTTGTGAACACTTTTGCATGGATCTCCCTTCCATTGTTTGGCTGAACTCTCTACTATGCCAGACAACACTGTTTATGCCACTGCATGAATTTCCTTGGGAAATGCTTTTACAGCTCTGGAAAACACCTCAGCATTTGCTGTGCTTCTACTACAGCACACGAGGGAGGGAAATTTACTGAAGAATTCATGCTGAATAATTCATGCCCATTCTCATTTGTTGGAGATGGTGTGCTGCTCGCATCAATTTCTGAAGAAAAACAAAGTCTGATTCAGCTTTGCAAAACTGACACACAACACGCAAGATTTTTCTACTTCATGTGCAAAGCTTCCCTGGGTGCTACCAAAAACTCAACCAACTTAAATTACAGTCACATCCAAATGCTTTGCACTAACTCCTGCATGTATGCAAGCTCATTCCTTTAACCCAGCAGCAGTGACTATTTTCACAGCCCAGCATGGTTACAACATCCCTGTAAATGTCAAGTGCTCCAATTTAATGAGTGTTTCTCCTGCCAATGCTAAGTAGCAGTGCAGGCACAAACAGTACCAGCACCACCATTTTTAATGCTACCATCCAGCTCCAAGGGTTTGGTGGTCCACAGATCATTGACCTTCCTGTATTTGGGCTGTTGCTCTTGCCTGGACATTTAAACAGGAGAAAGATTCACAGAGCTGATGCAGAGAAGTTAAGACTGAAAAAGCAATCCTCTTTTTTTTTTTTTTTTTTTCCTTTAATAGCACAAATTACAGGAAACATAAATTATATTTTGGGAATGCAAAATGAGCTGGGAGTCTTGGGAATGTTGAACAGCAAGATAGAAATGCCACCAAAAATTGACACACATACATGTGCCTGTCAGCAATTAGCAGTGAGCAATGCCTGCTTTTCCTTATTTTAGTTCCATATCAGGAGCTCTGCACTTCAGCAAGGGAGTGGGATACCCCACCCTGCTGCTATCAAGGCTCTTTGACCTGTTTCTTGGGTGCAAAGACCCACTGAGAAGTGCTCCAAGCCAAACAAGCAGTCTTGCTGAATTTACAGCCCACAGGTTTGGAACAACAGTTATTCGAGATATCACATGCAAAAATCCAAATAATGGCCCTTGTATTGAGTCATACTGGCAGTAATTTAGTGTTCCTGGCAGAGGAACTTTTTGACTTTCAAGTCCTTTGAGACTTTAAAGTTGTCCAACAGTAAAGCCAATCAGGCACTTGGTAAAGAAAAAAAGTCTTCAACAAAAAGCCCCATTCAAGTGAAAAAAAATTCCTTAACTTTGTTTTGCTAGCAAGCTTGGATATTTTAATTTATAAACATTTGATTTAGGTATGTGTTAAATACTCTGTTCTGGGGCCTGTCAAAGGGTAGCTCCTCTTAATTTTGACATATGGCTTTGAGAGACCACTCATGATAGCCAGTGTGGAAAACAGCACTCAAATCCAAAGCTGCAAAACCAAATCACACAGGATACACATCCAATTCACTAAAATAAAAGAAATTTAAACCTGAACACACAGGCAGTGCTGTTGGGTAATAAAGTCAGCTGTCATGAAATCTATGCACTGTGTATAAAGCATTCAGCAGCCTGAGGGAGATGTGTACCTGGTATCAGCTATAAATCAGTATTGGTATGAAAATGTTAAAATACATTTTCTTTCGAACAACAGAAAAAGAGGAAAAGGAAAGAGAAAGAAGAGAAAAATGCTTCTATGCAAATTGCAAATTTACAGCCATTTATGTCATTTTATTTATGAACTGACTGGATATAAAAAACTCTAAACTGACCCTCCTACAAGCACTTTACAGCCAGGACTGTAATTTCCCTTGCAAATTGCTTTACTCCACACTTCTCAATGGAAAAAACCCCATCACTCTGGCAGTGAAGTTTCATAAGTGAGTTTTTGTGTAACCTATGCCTGCAAGCCACATGCCTTTGCAGAGGTGGAAAAAAAATTCCAGCATTGAGAAAACCCAAATTCCACAGCGGGAACACTCATTACAGAGTTATGTAAGTTCACAGTACCACAAGCATTTCAATCAACAAAAAGCCTAACTACACTTTTTAAGTGCATATGCATGAAGAATATTATAAATAGCTCAGTTATATGCTTTCTAACCAGAGGCTCTATTCCTCAGAGAATTAGCTAAATGATGAATTTGAAATTTCAGCTGCTCAAGCTCTTTCTACTTAAGATCTTCTGTGAAAAAAAAAATGTGGAAAACTCATCATTTTCCTTTCAGCTGAGAAACTCAAAGCTGGCCGTAGAAACGATCTTGAATGTTCAAAAATTATTCCTCTGCTTGGTTACTGCCCTAGTTTTCTGAATGCTTACAGTTTGGGAAAAGCAACAATACAGTCATTCTGTTAAACAGCACACAAATGTAATTCAGCAAACAAATCTGAATGTGCTTTTCTTGCTTTCACTAGAGTAAAAGTACATCACTTCTGTATTTCCTTTCAGAGAATTCCCAGGGGAACAATGTGCAAAATATAACCTCCAACACACAGCTAAATCATGGCAGCTGAGCAAACACTCAGGATTCCAGGCATGCAAAGGAAAGCTCTGGCTGAGCTGCATGGTTCCATCAATTGGGATGCACAGCTGGCAAAGCCATGACCAGCCTGGGGAAGGGCATTTCTTTATAAATATTTAGGGGGTTTAAATTATCAACAACAAATTAGACCTATACAGAGTGCATTTGGTTATGAGATGGAATTTAAAATTCTAGTTACAATTTACTAGTTTGAAAAATACTTTGGCAAATCCCAGCGTGCGAGGTTAAGATGAGGAGGGATCCACTAGAAGAACTAAAATTTGTTTTATTATTTCCCTTCCAGTATCCCATTAATAATAACAAAATGGACAGCTCTGTAAAAAAAATAATGTTACACTTCAGACTGCACCAAAAGCTCAGCTCAAACTACCACACAGGGTCTGCAGAAATGGATCTGGTTTAACAAGCCACAGAAAACCCGTCCATCAAACATTCACAGGCTTCAAAGTCTGTCAGCATTTCTACCACAAGCAGTGAGATCAGCAGGAAAAGTTTAAACCCAAAAGGATTCAAATATATAATTTGGAGATGTCTTAGAGCTTTTAAATTAAAACAACAAAAGGGACAGGTTCTTTCAATCCATCTAGAAATAGTCTTTGTTGCCTTCCAAAGGAATTCTTTAGGCAAAAGAACTACATAAACTAAAGCAGAATTAAGAAAAGCTTCTTATGATAACTCCTAATGAAAATTTCCATAAAAGAAAAACGTGCATAGAGGTGGTATGCATTTTGATATTAACTACTTCAAAGAGAAACACGGATGGGTAAATAAACAAAGGAGAAAAAAAAAAATCAAAGTTCTAATATTAGCTGTTCCACAAAAAGCAGACAACTTTATTCTAGCGGTGACACCAACTCCAATCGATCAGGCTGTCAGGAGGATGGCTCTGGGGCAGGTTCCCATGGCTACCCGGGCAGGAGGAGCTGCTGCAGGCAGGGCTGAGGCTCACACGGTACCTGCGGAGTTCTCGCCGTTCTGCTCATCCCGCAGGCTCTGCTGGCTCAGCTCTGTCACCAAGCGAACCGCCTGCTTCCTCCCCTCCTCGTCTCCCGACTCCTCCGACTCGATCCTTTTATCGACTGCACAAGACACAGAACGGCAGGATTAGGTTTTCCCCCCCGGGGCACGCGGGAGGAGTTGCAAGCAGATAAAATAACCGGGATTCGCATAAACGACTACGCAGTTAGTAGAAATCCTAAGTTAACTAAATGAAAGGTTTAGTCTTAAATAAAAGGCCTCTTACCCCTTGTTTCTACTTTGATTTTGGATGCACTTTTTCCTCCCATCACATCTTCCTAAAACCAACAATCTGGGAAGAAGACTGGAGGAAAAAGGAAATTTCTTAGATCAATGAAGTGCAATTCCAAAGATTACGGAGATGGAATTAGAACGATTACATTTTAAGAGCTTTTAGGAAAAAAAAAAAATCAGTACCATGTACAATAGTACCAATGACACGAAGAAGTGAAGGCATCAATAAAAAAAAAAAATCCTCGCAGATAAGAGCAACCGTCTCCCCAGAACAACCTGCCAGATCCCTTCACGTTTACCGAGCCACAGCTCCGGTGGCCACCCTGAGCCTGGACCACAAGAAACTCCTCTCTCCTCATTTGCTCTCGTTTCACCGGGGGACGACGGAAAACCAGCGCCATCCACAAGGTTCCTTTCTCGTTAGCTTTACTTTTTACGTCACAGATATCTCCACAACCCCACTCCTTCTCCCTCTGGCCCCCGGGTAACACACACCGCTAACACACACCGGTACCACACACCGGCCCCGGCAGGGCCTGGCCCCTGTCCGGTGGCCCTCAGCCGGACACACGGGGGCTGCACGACCGCGGAGGGCCCAGAACCCCCCCGGCGCGCAGCTGGCAGCCGCACCGCCCGGAGGCGGCGCTCGAGCAGCCGGCCGTGCCACCCCGACCCCCGCAGCGCCCGCGGCAGCCCCGGCGGGCTCTCACCCTCCATCATCTCCTGCGGCCCCGCTCCGCTCTCCGCCGCCATATCGCTCCTCCTCCCGCCGCCCCTTCCGGAAACTGCCCCCGCCGCCGCCGCAGCCAATCAGAGCCCGCCGCTGCCGCCGCGCCGCAGCCAATCGCCCGCAGGTGGTGCGCCCGGGAGGCGGGGCAGCGCCCCACCCACTCCTCAGCGCGCGGCCTCCTGGGAGTTGTAGTTCTCTGCGGGAGGGGCGGGAAGCGGCCGGGACCCGCTCCCCCTCCAGCGGCGCCTCGAGCCGGACCCGTCCTTCAGCCTACAAACCCTCGGGAGGAACAGCTATCGCCCTGCGGAGGGGCCTTCTACCCGCAGCAGGTGGAGCACCGCGTGTGGCGGCGGCGGGGAAGGGGAGGCCGGCGGGACCCACGAGCCGCCGGGCCCTCGAGCTGTTTTGCCTCGTCCCGCGCTGGCGGCCCATTTGCTCCTCTCCGTGCCGCTCTCGCAGGGCCTTCGCTCATTGGCTGCCGTGGCGGCCGAGCCCCGCCTCCCTTCCCTTCGCGCCCTCCGCCTGTGGCGGGCCGCCCTCAGGAGCTGGGACCGGAGTGTCCTGTCCTGTCCCGTCCCGTCCTGTCCTCTCCTGTCCCGGTGGGCGCCGCTGGCCGCGGGGGTCCGGGCGGCACGGTGGGTGGGAAGGAGGCCGCGCTTCACTTGTTGATTCTAAACTTGTTGAATTACTTTTCAAATTAGCCAAAAGTTCTGGTTTCAAAACCAGCAGAAAATAGGGAGAGGGTGCTGGCTGGGTGCTCGGCAGTTCTGACAGAAAGAAATGTGGTGTGGGCGTCCTGCCCACGTACCCAGCAGAAGCGGCTGAGTTGGAAGGGACCCAGAAGGATCATGGAATCCAACTTTGCCGTGAATAGTCCGTAGAGGGGTGGAACCACACCCGGGCAGGATGCTAAATGTGCAGTCACCTCGGGGTGGTAACCACACAGACCAAACATAGAGCAGGACGCTCAAGAATGAGCCTTCTGTCGTCACTTGCAGGGCTGTGCCTTGGGTTGGAAGGCATCGTTACCTGGCAGTGTCAGTCCCTGCTGTGGGCCTGACTCTGTGTCCTTTGATTCTGACTCCGTCTCCTTTGTTTCTGTTGCAGATGGTGACTCCCTAGGCCTGGCCTGGCGACCAGAGTGTGATCATGGCAGCTAAGGATTATAGCCTCTCTGAGGGGGCCCTTCTGACTTCATCAGCAGGCTTGAATGACTCTGATATGCTAAGTAGATCCTTCCCCTGGGGCAACAAAAGCAGGAAAAGTCGTCTCTCTGGGCTCTGTCAGCTTGGAGCATCGCTGCCTGGTGAGCACACTCTTGTGAGACCCATGAGTTCCCATGAAGCTTTCGGGCAGTTTCAGATCTTCCCCTTCCTCAAACGTAGAGATAACAGCAGTAAGTCTCTGCCAGGATGCACTTGTTCAGTGAGCACCTGAGCCATGGATTGCTGCAGGCTGGGAGAGTTTACAGGGAAAACATTACTGGATAGGTGCTTACAGAACCTCTGAAAATTGTAGTACAATTACTTGGCACTTTGTAGCCTAAAGCACTGCTGTGGACACAGGTATTTCAATGTCTCATACTGTGAGCAGTTAATTAAGTGGCTTCCAACTAAAGCAGTTTTTAATAAGGGCTTGAGTGCTTACTGCAATTATTTAATGGCTGTTTCATTTTTAATTTGAGAGATTTCAAAATACTTCAAAAAACTTCTAAGTAAAAAATAAAAGTTAGCTAGTCTGGTTAAAACTTATGAATGTTGGCAAGTTGTACGGACTAAGTTTGTGTGCTCCAGATTAAATATTAGAATAGTTTCTGTTTTCTTTAGTTTCACTGGTTTTATTTCCATGTGGTTTCTTTAAAAATCTAGAAGCATGTATGTTGGGATTACTTGACAGTTGCTTCAGCTGACAGCTTTTTTTTTGCTTGAATTCATTCCTCTGATACTCCTGTAGCAGACTGTTACAGCAACTTTGCTGACCTTTATCTTTTCACAGGGGAGAAGTGGAGCTCTTACTGTTTGTCTTCTCTGACAGCTCATAACATTTGTACCAGCAAAATTGGTAACTCATGGGCTCAGTGGGATTCTGCCTCTCTCTCTGCTTCCACTGGAAGTTCTGCTTCTTGCTCCTTTTTGCACAGCCCAGCTGTGGAGGAGCCCAGCCAGCACCTCCCAGCTGCTGCACGCAACCCAAACCAAGCCATCTTCACTGTGGATGCCAGCACAACAGAGGTATTTGCAGCACAACCTGCAGCACTAAGCTCCCCATAACTGCTGCAGGTTGTGTGACAGCAGGCTGAAATGACTGTTTTTCTCTTGTGTGTCTGTAGGTAATCAGAGTGTCATGAAGGCATTTTGCAGTCTGCTCCAGCTCAGTGGTCTTCTAAAGGCTGATGAGTTTATTCCCATTGCAGGTTGTAGTTAGTAAAACACACTAAATAATAGCAGAAGCAAGGATGTATTGAGTCTTTTCTCAACAGGCCAGGGATGTTGTGGACTCCCCGTTCCTGGAAATGTTCTAGGCAGGTTGGATAAGGCTTGGAGCAACCTGGGCTGGGGGGAGGTGTCCCTGCCCATAGCAGGGGTGTGGAAGTGGATGGTCTTTAAGGTCCTGTCCAACCCCAACCATCCTGGGATTCAATGGTTCTATAAGAGTGCAGCTGAGAAGTGACATGAGGGAAGAAAGGAAGAGCAGAATGTGCCTCTGTAAAGTACCTTCTCTCTGTGAAGTACCAACCCTGAAATGTGTTTGTGGTGGCACAAGAATTTTTTGTCTGCCCCAGTAAACATTTCATTTGCATCGGGAGGGAAGGAATTTCTCTGTTCCTGTCCTGAGAGGAATCTAAAATTGGGTCCTGGAAATTTTAAAGAGCTGGGGCATGTTTTAGCTTGAATGCCAGTTTGGGTTTGCCCACTTTGAAGCCACTGAGTGCCCCCTGCTCCATTGCACAGGCTCCAGTGTGCCAGTGACTGGTGTGATCACTGCACACCTTTGAGTTTGGATGCAATTTTGTGTCTTGCCTGGGCATTGCTTGCAAATACACCTTTGTAGTTTAGCCTCCATGGATGTCATTGTTTACAGTTAAAAGACAGCAGGAAACCTAAAAGAAAAGCAATGTCTCAAAACCTCTTAACCAAAAAGATGTGTGGACACGGGATGCTCTAGAATAAGAATCTATAATGAACTCAGAATTGTAAAGAACCATTTGATTTCCACCAAGAGAAAGGGATATTATAAGACATTAAAGCAACAACCTGAGGAGATGATGAGCTCTTAAAAAGATGTACAACTTTTATTCTTTGTTTAGGTTTGTGTTTTTCTGTTCTTTTCTAGATCCTAGTGGCCAATGACCAAGCTTGCAAGTTGCTTGGGTGCAGTAGTCAGGAACTCATTGGTCAAAAGCTGTCCCACTTGATATCCAAATCTGGCCAAGAGGCATGGGAAGCAGTGGGTGAGGAGGACCTAGAAACTCCTGAATGTTCATCAGTGGTTTCAGGAGCTGTGGTATGTGAAATGTTAAAGGAAATATTCTCCACCACATAAAGTGGTTTTGTAGGCTTTGGTTTGGGATTTATTTATTTTTATTTATTTTTTTATAAATTTCCTGATATATTTAACTCCATGGGTGTTTGGCAGTTGTGTCATTTGCAGGACTGTTTGGTTTAAAAGTTTGCAGGTGTGGTAATTCAAAGGGCAAAAGATGATTTAAGGAGACACCCATGAGAACCTTGCAGCTGTCAACACATGGAGTCACTGTGACTTGACCAAATCAGAACTTAAAGGACATTAGATTTAAAAAAAATTGATTAATGTGGAAAAAGTCTACTGTGGAAAATTTCCCAATTGTCTGGTCCTTAAAAATATATTTTAAATCATCTTAATTTGGATTGTGCGTATTATAGAGGTTGAAGCCACTGAAATACTGTGAAAGGTCTGTGTCAAAACACCATAGTTAGTGCAAAAGAGTGGAATTGATATTTTGCCTAGAATGGGGTTATTGATAAGAAAACTGCATGAGAAAATCTCCATATTATTTTCTTTTGCTGCCATTGTGAGTTGTCACTAGAGAGTCCTTGGAAAATGAGCTCATATTCTTTCTGGTGTGTTGTTTTTGAACTGAAATTATCAGTATCTCAGAGCCTTATCTTCCTGAATCCTCAGTTGGATAATGGAGTGGGAGCAAAAATTGAAGTTTGATTCATTGAAACCTGAGATTAAAATTAAATGTCTGACAGAGGCACTTATTCTAAGCTGTTCTAAATACTTTATAGGAGGCACTGTGTAAGTCATAAACCAATTCTGTCAAGATCATATAAAAATCATAAAAAGCTTGGGATGAGCCTTGCAGGCTATAAGATAATAAACATTTTCTGATCTGAGAAGAATCTCCTCCCATAAGAAATTAAACTGCTGTTTTTGCAGCTGAAAGCAAGGACTGTGTTACTAATGGGGAGGGTTCATTAGCACCACGGGACATCCCTTAAACAGGACATCTCTGAGAGGCACTTCACACTGAGTGCAAGGTGTTAGAGTGGTACATTTGTTATTCTGAAGTCTTTATGCCTTTAGACTTCCTGAGGCGGGCAGAGATGATACAAAAGTAACAACATTTGGTGTATTATTTTCAGACCTTTTAATCTCTGTATTAAAACTGTTCGTTCCCATAAAATACTAGCAAGTAGTCAAGAAATTGTGTTTTTCTAATAACAATAGGGAGGTGTCTTGGCTCAGTGTCTTACTCTTGTTTGAAATTCATTCCAAGTAACCACAGTTTTAGTAAGTGATGTCTCCATTTCTGAATCTGGTGGGAAGGTGGATGTTATTGGCCACCTCAATGAGAAGATCCCTGTCTCAGTGTGGTTGAGGCAAATAAGAAGCAAGGACACCCAGCGTTGTGTGGTTGTGCTGGAACCAGTGCAAAGACTTTCAGCTCATGTTTCCTTCACAGTTGACGTAAGTGTTCTCCTAACAATCAAACTAGATTGCAATTTGTGAGGCTGTGTGGGAGTGGAAGGTGTCTGAAAGGCAGCAGGCACATGCTGTGAACATGGAATGTGTCCATGGCAGGGCCTGAAACCAGGGCTGTGCATGGAGGAGCTGTGCATGGAGCTCTGGTGTGCTCACCCTGATGTGTTTGATAGCCCACACAGAAATACACTCTCTCTCCTCATGGAACATCTTATCCATGAGCAGTGTTGGTTTGGCAGGAGGTTGATACTTTGGGGTATGGATGCCCTTGTGAAGGAATCATCTGGCTGAGGAACAGTTCTGTGAGGAGCACTGGACACCTCTGCCTCTCTCCTGGGCAAAGGGCAGGCTCCCTGCACAGTAATATGGGAATATTGTTTTATGCTGTGTCTGCTTTTACTGAGTGAGTTACTGGTAGGGAGTCCACCAAAGGACTGCAGAATGAAATTTCCTGCCATTGCTTAGTTAACTGCAGAAACCATTGTTAAAGCATTGAGTGGACTGTGGCTAAAATGTTAAAATTTTAACAATCCTGTAAATTTTCCTCCCCAGGGAAAAATTACATCATGTGACCTCCTTTATGCTCATCTCCATGGCTACCCAACATCGGAAGCAGTAGTTGGACTGCACATAAAGAACCTGATTCCTTCTGTGCAGATCCCTCCTCTAGGCAAAAAAATCCCAAAGGTACAGTATGAGCACCAACCTCATTCTTCCATAGCCTTCCCATTTGGAGTGCATGCTCTTTTCCCTCCTTACACAACAGAAGAAAGCCTTTTCAGAGAGGAGCCTGATTCCCCTGGAAAAGAGTGGGCTGCTTTTTTGTGGAGCTGCTCTCTGAAGAGTTCCTAGCTAGGGATGAGACCATGCCCCAACCTCTCACTGGAATCTGCCTGGGTTCAAAGACAGTTTTCTCCAGTCTTTATTTGTAAGACACCATGCTCTCTAAGCATGCTCTCTGTAAGCTCTTTAAGATTATTTTTAATTCTTCAGCCCATTTCAATCATGTCTGTCTAGGGAGTGAAAGAATACCCAGATCTTGCAAATGTCATGAAAACTTGCGGATAGGGAGTTGAAGAAGGCCTTCTTATGAATGCCTAATTTGTTGAAAAGCTGCATCATAGACTGGTTTTTGTCTTCAGGATATTTATTTAGTAGTTCAACACTGGATTCCAAATCCTTAAAAAAACAGATATTGTTCATTGTGATATTCACAAGATTGGTTCCTTTTCTTTTCTTACTCCTTTTTCCTGAGAATTCTTGTGTAATTTTATATGAACAATGCAGTAAACCCAAAACATTTGGTCAGTTAGAGGTTTTCTGTTTGAGTTTTGTTTGGTTGGGTTTTTTTGCTTTGATTTAGAACCTCAGGATCCAGCGAGCTGCAGGCCGATCCAGAGAGGGTACCATGTTTCCTCTCAGTTTAAAGCTGGAAGTCAGCCATCTGGAGGAGGAGAAAGCAGTGGTGCAGAAAGATGAGGTTCCACAGACAGAAGGCTCTCTCCCAGGCTATCAGTACTCTGCTGCTGTTGTGGTTTTCTCCACCATCAGTGGTCTTATCACTGTCCAGTCAGATGGAATCATCTGCGGCATCACGGATAGTTTTGCTTTAATGCTCTTTGGCTATGAGAAGAAAGATCTGTTGGGAAAGGTAAGATAAGTTCATATCCTCCCAGAAGACTGGCACATGTGGCAGCATAGCCACTGGAATTGTGAAGCTGTTTTACACTCCTTGCCATCACAAAACCGCTGTGTTCCACATGTTTGGTGAGTGAGGTGTGGGATGACATGAAAATTCCCGTGCTGGAATTGCTGAGACTTGCAGTGCTGAGGAGCTGCTGTGGATTTCAAGTAGCCCAAAGCAAGCTGCAGAGTTCTGTGTTTTCTGCTGGTCATATGGATCACTTTTGCCTGGCTGTCCATGAGAATCAGGTTCACAGACATGGATTGTCAGCATTTGCCCCCATCCTGTGAGAGCTGGCTTAGCTTTACAAGGTTTCGTTCTTTGTTTTAGAACATTACATTCCTGATCCCTGGTTTCTATAACAACATGGAAAGAATCAGTGGCTGTTCTTTGCCTTTACCTCCTCTGGATGATCCCACAGGGACAGAAGGTGAGTGGCTTTTTGAAGGTGTCAGTGCCTGCCATACAGCTGGCTCTGGCTGCTGTGACCAAGGGGAGACAAGCAGAGATGAGAGGTTCACCCGCAAACATGAGAACATTCTTCATAAAAGCAATGCCCCTCCATGCAGTTTTTAAATCAGGTTTCCACTATAACCTCAGGTAAAGAGAATTGTTCACCTAAGATTTAGCTTCTCTTTTTGTTGCCAAGAAGATAAAACTTAATATCCAATTTGGAAATTACAGTGAGAACAGAGAATGCTCTGTACTTAACAAGCACTTCCCCTCCCTCCTTCCCTCCCTCCCTCCCTCCCCTGCTAGGACCCTGTGGTATTTTAAATGTGTAAAATATAGTTTTTGTGACTGTATAGCAGCAGAGCTGTAGCTACTTAGGATTAATATTTTAAGGGAAAAATCTAATATTCTGAATTGTCTTGTGCTGCTGGCTAATATTCAATCTTATGGTTGCTGTATTTCAATCAGGGAGGCATCACATATTCCTCTGATGCAGTCTGCATCAGAATTTACCAAATTTTGACTTCTCTGAACACAGCACTAATAAACAGAAGCAAAGAAGCCTCGTGTTTCCATATGTGTCTTTTCCAGCTAGCTCTGCCCAACACAGAGAACACCAGCAAGTTCATGCTTTCATCCATATCATATTTTAGGCTGGTTCTGTCTCCTTTTTTTTCCCCTATTTTTTTTTCTCTTTGCTTAGAAATGCACAGATGTGCTGAAACCAATGCACTCCACTGGAACAAAGAAGAAGTTAGTAGACAGTGCACAATTTCAGTGTAGGTAATTCTTTGATGAAATGGTGCCCCTATTCTAGGAGTAGTTCAGTTCTTCAGTGAGGAAGCATCGTTGGCACTCAGCTGTTACTAATTAAAGGATTGTTCTGGATTCAAATCTGGATTTGTTCACTCATTACCTCCATCTCCAGCAATAATACTTGGTTTACTTCATCTTCCAAACTCATGTTTTTCTTCTGATCTGTTGTAACTGGGGAAGGAAAGAACTTAATCACCTCTTCTTTCAAACATGTTTAGACTCCTTTTTTATCTTACAGCTTCAGTGAGCTACATAAATCCAGTCCAAACCTTTTCATTATATAGGTTTGGAATGGGCTGTATATATGTGGTTTGAGCTTTTTTTTTTAATGCTGCTGCTGTATGATCATTTTCATTTCAGTCTCTTTACATTATTGGTATTTTTTATGCCTCTGAACTTCAGTTCAAGTAGCTTATGCCTGATACCAATATCTGCCCAAGAGTTTTGCTAGAAAAGCAAATTTTGGCTGTCCTAAAACATGTAGATTCCTGCATGGGGTGATTTCTTAAAATAGAGTGGAATGCTTGTATTTTGACTGTTTTGCCTCAATCAAGCCTTTTATACTCAATTCCTTAGGGAAGAGACAGACCAAGGCAGTTCCAAGTTTATTTTTAATCACTGTAGCCTCTGAAGCCTAAACATAAAAGTTTAAATTGGTGTGGTTTTGTTTCCTGTTTGGTACAGAGAGCAGCTTCTTGGCTGCATCTTTAGCACACATTCTGTCAAGAGATGAAGAGCAGAAATTGGAGCAGCAACACAAAGATGACAATTTAATCCATGATGAGAATAAACAAAAGAATGGGACCAGTTTCTTTACTCCTCCCTCACCTCCTGAAGCAGCATCCACCCCCAGTAACAGGTAGGCATTTCACAGACTGCATATTCACTTGGGAAAATGAAGAGCTGTGATGGCAATCACTAGCAAGAGCTGATTTTTTCACCTGTTTGATGTCTGTGGGAAGGTGTAGCAAGAGCCTTCCATGCTTTGCTGTCTTTAGAATCTGAGTGCTGTTTGCAAGACAGGCTGAGCTGTCCCTGCCTTAGATATCTGCACAACCTACAATTGTAAAGTTACAGAAATTCCAGCTCTAAAGTGGAACCAAATGTTTCATCCAGACTAAGGTAATTAGGCTCTATCTTCACTAATCATAAACAGTAGATGTTTATCTCCTTCCAGCTGGTTTTGCACTGAAGTCAGGTTACCTGGAGGGAATTCTAAGTGTTATTCCTTCTGGTGCTTGGCATATCTGTCAGGTCATCCATTAAAACAGGGCACTGTGTTACTGAAGTCCAGCCATTTTTTTTTCTTGTTATGTTTCCAGGTAATTTTCCTGTTACAAGGTTAGAAATTCTGTAGAAGTACATATCTGATCCTCATGGCCTACATTAAGTCAAATTTTAAGCCTTCCACATTAACAATTCTAGCCTTCAGTAAGTATTTACTGTCCATTTTAAGGTATAGACTATTACAGCACAGCTCTTGCTGCTTTTTAAAGTGGCTGATAGTGTCATTTATTGTGCTCTCCTGGTTTACATCTCTCATATCATACTTGTAAGTAAGGACTGTAAGTGCTCTGCTCCATTGTTTCTCTACACTGCATTTTTACTAATGGAAATGTTTACAAAATACCTTGTGCCATGGGCTTCAGTAAACCCTGATGGATGGAGAAATCCATCTCCTGTTGGACAGACAAGGGAACTTCTGTTTTCAGGACTGGAAGCATCCTGCTGAGATGCTGATATCTTGAACAGCAGGCCTAAGCACCAAACTGACTTAGGAAATGAATTTTGAGCATGACGCTATTAATATCATCAAGGTTCTTTAGTTAAAAATAGATGATCGAAACATTTCTATTTGTTGTTCTTAATGCCAAACCTGCTGTTGTAGAGATGTTTGTATAACCTTGTGTAAGATACATTAAGAAATAGTCCCAACAGATATCCCTAGAGGCTTGTTAGTCCAACATTTTAGGCAAAACCGTCCTGGCCCTGGCCCTGGCTGGTTGGGAAGTGGGCCATCAAAACCAGATGTTTTCTGCACAAAAAAGTGAACAAGTCATTTGGGCTGTTTGATTTGGGCCTATAAAGCTGAACCCCTTTTTTAGGCAAACTTGGATACCTCACCTACAAGTGGATGCACTGCATTGGATTTGCCCAATTGCTGGGAAGGGTTCTCCAGGCCCTCAGTGAAAAATTGCTCCCCAGCAATTCCAGACTCTGGATGGTGGTAAAGTGTTTAGGCAATTTGTGATGGATCTTCCTCAATCACTATTCTTTCTCCTACAGTAATGATTAGATGCATCACCTTGCTTATTTTTGCTTGTTGCTAAAGCTGAATGAGTAATAAGCTTATTGTTTTATCAGATGTATCTTTTTACTTCTGTGTTGCCTCAATATTAATAGTGAAATAAGACCACTCTTTCCATTGCCCCCATCAACTGGCAAAACACCTGCCATGTGTTTTAGGGTTTTTTTGTGGTGGTAAATGATTTGTTTATTTCTTATGGTTTAATAAATTTAAATTCTTTATCTAAAATTCTATATTTATAAGTTAAGCTAGAGAAGGAAATTATCCATAGGGAAAGAGTGTCAATCGAGTGTACCTGCTGTTCTTTGGTAAATTTGTCAAGATTTTGGATGCCTGTGCTTTTAACCTTGAAATGAAACTATTGATCCAGGTTTTAAATAGTGACTATATTTAAATGGGTATTTTACAGTAGAACAGTTTTCTTGTTTTGTAATCACAATGTTGCTGAAAACTTTGAGTCTCTGCACTGAGGACAGCCTTGGTACAGATGGGCTCTCAGCCCCCCAGAGAGCCTTTTCCCAAAAGCTGGCTTGACACAATCAGAGCAGTGGCACAGTATAGAACAGTGGAAACCTCAGGATCAAATAATTCTCAAAAGATGCTCTCTGCAAGGCTCTCTTTCACACATCATCTGACTCAGAACAGTGGGATTTAGGTCAGAACTTGGAGGTTCCAGAGAGAAGCAGTCCTAGTGCAGTACCTCCTGCAGTAACTGTTGCCTGTTTGTTCCAGACTAGCAGACAATCTAAATGCATCATCCTGTGACCCAGTGAAGCTGCCTCCTGAAGTTACTCCTAACTCACCTGGAACACCAACACTGGATGAGCCAAGGCCTGGGACAGCACTGATCTGCAGACAAGACTTTAAAAGCCACATGGTTCCAGGGCAAGTGTCAAAACCAAACTGGATGTGTGATGCAAAACATTCCAGCCTTGAGCATGTTGTTGTTGACAGCTGCCTGCTCAATGATCCCTCCACCTTCTTTGCACGTGAAGGAAATTCTGGCTGTGATGTTTGCTCAGGAAATAAAACAGGCTGCTGTGCTTCTGCACCAGGAGCTGCCACGATCTCTGAAGGTGTGAAAGAATCTGAACTGAACTGTATTTGCTCTGGTCTTGAGGTGCTGGGACTGAATACTGGTGTCAAGGGGAGCTCAGACAATTCTTTAGGTGTTACTGCAGCTCTTGTAGGAGGATGCTGCTCTGATGCAGGGGACTCCAATATGCTAATTGAGACAAACAGTGCCTTTTCCACTCTTCAAGGAAAGCAGCTGCTGAGTGGTGTTGCCACAGAACCCGATTCTGAATGGCTGACCTCCAGAAGGCAATTACAAAACTCTGAGGAATCCTCCAAAGCATTTCCTGAGAAACCTGAAACTCTTGCAGAAACTGTAGGGGACAACTCCAGCAGAAATCTCCTGAACAGCAAAGGTAGGCCTGAAGAACACTGTCAGCTCCTCAGGCAGCAAAATATGGAGGTCAAAGTAACATCAACCCCAGTGAAACCTGAAGACAGGCTAAATCCAGCAGCTCCTTTGACCTGGGAGATTCTGGAAGGCAGCTACGTTGGGAATTGCTGCCACAGAGATGGTTCACAATTCAGTAAGTGAAATCTTGTTCCCTTCCCAAGCTCTTATTGGGGTGCTCCTTTTCACCCACAGTTATGCAGAATGCAGACAGTTCTGGTTAGAAGCTCACAGTGGAGAAGAAGGAAGAAGCATCTGGAAGAAAAGATGGTATTTAAGTCTACCCAAAGGGTACCAGAAAAGGAGGTGGTATAAAATATAAAATTGGTAAGAAATTAATCCCTACTGAAAAGTCAGAAATACTCTCAGAACACATTAAAAAGTGTGAACCTATTAATTTTTCCTGAAAAATTTTTTCCAGAAAATACAAACTCCACTGTAAAACTGTAAATTGCATTAAAATTGTATCATGGAATTTGTTTCATTCACTCCATCAGCTGCAATCAGTGGCTTGTTGAATAAAATCCCCATTTTTATGTAATCTAGAATAACTGTGTGAAATGAATAATCACAATTGGACACTGAGAAGCCTCTGCTGGAGGGGGAACTCTGGAGGTAGCTGACAGGTCCCTCTAGAATAGCTGTGCTGGTGTCAGCCCCTCTGATGATTCTTTACTGAGCAGGTGTTCCCAGATTCTGAACTTTTTGTCAAGAACTCAGAATTTTGTCCTAAAACATCTGCGGTCTTGTTCAACACTAAAGTTACATTCTACCATTTTAATTTCCTCACCTGTTTCTACAGGCATCCTCTTTGAGGTGAAATGTGCAGAACTGCAGGATCCCACTGTACTTTTCTGTGTCTGGGTGGTGAAAGACATTTCACAGAGCCAAAAGGAAGCTGTAGCAAAGACTCAGCATTTGCTTGCCAGCCTAGCAAACTCTTCCCAGTCTGCTGCTGATCTTTCTACTAAAAGTCTTGGAGAAGTAAGAAATCCTACCTTTGAGTATTGAGCATTTCTCTCCTTGTTTGACTGTTAAGCTGAAGCTAAAGTCAAGAAGATTTTCAAGTTAATGACATGTGTTGGTGGGTGGATGTTGCTGTTTCTTTTTTTCCCCTACTTTTAAAAGATATTAAAATAAAATCTGAATTGCTATTTTGTAACACTTCTGGTGTGGGGCTTAGTGTAGTTACCTTTCCAGCCTGAACAGTGCAGTTTTCACTATCAGAACCAAGATTCCTCATTTATCTATTCTTGCAAATGTGTATGTTCTTTTCAGTATTTATGAATTTTACAAATGTGATTCTGTGGCTGGTCATTTTTTGCTGCTCTTGTAACCTATATATATCTCTACTTAGGCCATCAGATCAACTTCACTTTTTGACAATTCCCGAAGAGCTGAAGATCTTGAAGGATTAGGAGCATGTGAGGGAGAATATGCAAAAAATTACAGCACTCTCAATCTTATTGGCAAAGGCTCTTTTGGCTTTGTCTGGAGTGCCAGGGGCAAGAAAGATCACCAGGAGGTGAAGTATTTCTTGTTGCTCTATTGCAATAATATTTTAGGATGAAAACTAGGTTAAGGCATTCATATTCTGTTAACATTATACTGTGAAAAGCTTTTCTTTGGTAGTTTGGGGTTCTGCTTTGTTTAAACAGAAATCTGTAATGGAAACAGGACAGCAAAACATTTGCATTGATGTTGTATATGAATGTTACCTGAGACAGCAGGTGCAGAATGAGTTAATGAACTCATGAATGCAGCTAATTGAACCTGTTGAAAGCAGTAGACATTCATCTTAACAGAATTATAGGTTTTAGTCTTCTGTTACTAAAGTGAATGGCAAACCTCAAAATCTTTATTGTCATTACTCAAGAATGGGGAGTAGACATGTTGAGATTATGGCACCTCCTCTTCTTCAGGAGAAGTGTTTTGGGTGCTGAGAGGGCAAGTTCTGGTGTTTCTGTGGCATGGAGGTTAAGTGCTCATTTCCCTCCACTGCACACATGTGCTGTAACTGGCTGGTAAGAGAGCTGGCTTGTCAAAGCCTTTGAAATTCAGAGCAGCAAAAAATATATTCCATTTATGTGTATCATTTGGCTTCTAGGACTAAATTAATTTAAACACATTTAAATATACTTTAAGCTATTCACATTGGGTTACTTCCATGCCTCTAGTAATATGAGGCACTGGCTAACAGATTTCCTGGAAATTAACTTAGCTGACACTCAAAGCCATGCTTTGGCAGATGATGCTGAATGCTGTTGTCTGTGCAGGTTATTGTAAAGTTCATCTGGAAGGAGAGGGTGCTGGAGGACTGCTGGGTAGATGATCCTGACCTGGGGAGGGTCACTCAAGAAATTGCAATCCTGCAGAAGCTGCAGCACCCCAGTATCATTAAGGTACAGCTGGCACTGCACCAGGTGGTTTGTTTGCATACTGGGTGTCTGGTGTTCCTCTTGAGGAGTGAAGTGTCCTGTACTGAACCTGCTTTTTCAGGAGAGACACTAACCTGTTTATCCTGCTTTGTTTTGGAGGGTGTGTCACACCAGATTGTTGCTTGCTTCCACACTTTTACCCTAAACTGATCTGAAGATGTGATTCTTAACAGAAAAAAATCTATTTCAAGATAAGATGCATAGCTTGGAAGTGTGATGTCACATCTGAACATGTACCAGTTCAGTAAATAATCTGGGCACATCTTGTTTCATACTCTTTGTTTTGAGGTTGTTGGTTTTGGAGTTGTTGTTGGGTTGTTTTTTTGTTTTTTTGGGTTTTTTTGTTTCACTTGAGAATTCCTCCTGTGTTTAATTCTGCTCCCAGTTTTAATTCTGTACTCTTTTCAAGAAACATTTGTGCTCAGTGAAATGAGACTTTAAAGATTAAAATATACACCAATTAAATCTCCAAGAGGAGAGCAGTGTTTGTTAAAAAAAAAGGCACTTTTTGAGGATGAAGCACATGATTAAACAGGTCTTTTATTTATAGGTGTTGGATGTATTTGAAAATGAATGCTTCTTCCAACTGGTGATGGAGAAGCATGGATCTGGTCTGGACCTCTTTACATTTATTGATAATCAGCCCAACTTGGATGAGCCATTAGCAAGTTACATATTCAGACAGGTGAGAGCAGAACTGCTACATGCAGGTGAGGATTGGTTAGTGTAAGAACCAGCATTCTGTTTCACTTCATACTGGCTAATCAACTGCCACTGGACTTGTGCTCAATACTTGCAGGACCTTTCCTCACCATTCTGTAGGGCTGATGGAAATGCTGCCTGCAGAAACCTTGTTCATGTTTACTTAGGAACAACAAAGAAGCCTTTCCAGGGCCTTACTGCCTGAGAGGGTTTCCCATGGAGCCATGGCCCTCAGCTGTTGCCACACAGCCCCTGTCACCCAGACACCATTCATGTAGCACTCACATTTCCTCTGAGGGAGGAGGAAAACTCACAGAAGCTGCCCCAAGCCTACAAAAAGCCATGTTTTCACTTATTTCAGTGCTTAGTTTAGATTGGTTACAGGAATGAAGGGCTCTGCTCTTTAAATCAATAAATTATCTTGGATTTTAATGGTGGCATAATGCAAAGTAACTCAGGGTTACTGTGAGTCAGGAGCTTGCCTGAGGGCTGAATTGCCCTTTGTTTAGTGAATTAACCACAGCAGCAGTCTCCAAGTAATTTCCCCTCATGAGTTTTGGAGTAAATTCCTTGCTCTAGGGTATGCAGGAATTGCTGTGCATGTGGTAACCCTGACCCCACACACACACACCCCTTTGCTGTGCCCACCTTGCCCTCACCAGGGGTGCTGATGGAAGATGGAAGCCAAAGGTGTCCCTTTAACCTTGTGATGGATCAGCCCTTTCCTTATCCCAGCCTGGGGTTTATAAGACTGAACTGTTCCCTCAGATCTGCACTGCATTTCTCTGCAGAGGCACATTTGTATTATAAATAGAAACTTTTCTCCCTCAGCCATCTGCTTTTCTTGTTAAAAACATTGTAGGAGTCAGGATGGTCTCCAAGGTGATATCATTCTCATATTATCCTTAATTATGGCATTAAAGCATGAATCGTGCAGGAAAAAGAATGGAGTTTG
The DNA here is from genome assembly GCA_013396995.1 of Dicaeum eximium. Classification (NCBI taxonomy): domain Eukaryota; kingdom Metazoa; phylum Chordata; class Aves; order Passeriformes; family Dicaeidae; genus Dicaeum; species Dicaeum eximium. The sequence continues at coordinate 316,677 of VWZP01000495.1, forward strand.
GAAGTGACTGTGTTATTTATACCAAACTTGGCTCTTAAATGCTTTGTCATCCTGCAGCATGGAAGGCACACAGTAATATCCTTCTGGAGAAACCAAAGGACCCTCCAAATGAAGCTGGGATAAAAACAGAGTAACTTGCAGGACTGTAGCAGCAAGCCCCAGTGCTCACAATCACATCCTGACTGCAGCACCCCCTCCTCCTGCACATCTGTGAGATGAAAGCAGCAAAGGCTCTTTCAAGTGTCTCTTCCAAGAGCCCTGCAGTGATGACAGGCAGGCCTGAGGCCATTTCCAGTTACCATAATTAGAATGTGTCTCTTGTTTAGGCAGTGTCAAAACAAGCCAAAATGTGACTGTGAAAGCTGTGATGCCACATCAGTAATCCAGGGACTCTGTGTAGTAACACCTGGTTCTTTCTGTCTCTTCCAGCTTGTATCAGCTGTTGGCTACCTCCACTGTAGGAACATCCTTCACAGAGATATCAAGGATGAAAATATTGTCATTGCTGAAGATTTCACAATTAAATTAGTGGACTTTGGTTCAGCTGCCTACCTGGAACCTGGGAAATTGTTTTATACCTTCTGTGGGACAATTGAATACTGCTCACCAGAAGTGCTGTCTGGCAAACCGTATGTCACCCTCTGAAAAGTCATTTTTGTGCCATCACACCAAAAATAACCTCTGTGGGCAGGGCTGGAACAGAGAAGCCAAGCTGCTGTGCCATTGGAATGCTGCTACAGTATCCAACCACAGGAAACTGCAGCGAGATTTAAGGCACTGCAGTGGCAGAAATCACTGTGAAGGTTTGAGTGCAGTACAAAGTAGGGCACTCTAGTGACAGAAATCAGGTTGTAAAAGCTTAAATATGTATAAAGTTGTTTCTAAATCTGTTGTCAGGCTTTCTCTAGCAAAAGCTGCTCTTTCAGAGAGGTGGGGTAAGCAAGTATTGCTGTTGATAGCACCTTCTCCTTGCCAGTCTGTGCTTTGTATCCTCCCATTCTCATCCTCTCTGTTCTCCTTTTTTCTACATGCTTGCCTCTATTTGAATTTTTGCAGTTTGATCCTTGTTCATCTCCCCACTGATTTATGCACTCTTTGGGATTCAAGGATTCTTCCCTTGCTGCTGTTTTGGATGTGCTACCTAAATCTTGGCTCTTTTCCCTCTTCTTTCCCTCTGAAGTGCTCTGTACCTGGCACTGGTGCTCTCGTAGCTGCTCCAGAAGGAAGCCTCCCCACCACAGGGGTGGCACTGCTGTAACTGTGCATGCCTGGATGGATCTTGCTCCTGCTTCACAGCTGATCCATGGGTCCTTCAGACAGCTCCTCCTAAAGGAGCTGGGGGAGAAGCAATGCAAGGAGGAGAGGAAATTCCTGCTGGGAATGAGATGAAAGGTGAAGCAAGCAGCTGTGCCCTGGGAGTTCCACCTCTTTCTGTGTGAAGGACCTGGCATGTTTTCTCAGATGGAATTGAGATAGTTATTTCCAAATAATTTTGTTTTGAAAGGGTTGGGAGGATGTGTTTGCTCTTCCAGTTAAATATTTACTTGACAGTTTTGGCTGATGATGAAGAAGGAGGGGTAAATTCTTGTTACCAGCTTACGTATGTGGAACTCTGGGTTCATGTTACACATCCTCATCAACAGAAACTGGCTGCCTGTTCTGTGGTTGGTTTTACTTCCTGGAGAAGGATAATGCAGACTCTTCAAACACATGAGAACCTTCTTAGAACTCTCACAAACTTCCTATGTTAAAATAAAAATTGGAAACAAGGGCTGTCAGTGCTCTTTTTTTCTTTAGCATATAGCTATATACTTTTAATCTGAGTTTAAGCAAGCTTATCTCTGCACAGGTACCATGGCCCTGAGCTGGAGATGTGGTCGCTTGGCATCACCCTTTACACCCTGGTGCTTGGGGAGAATCCCTTCTGTGAGCTGGAGGAGGCCTTGGCAGCTGTCCTGAGTCCTCCTCGCCCTGTGTCAGAAGGTGAGCTCTTCCCATTTGCTTTTCAAAAGGAGCAGATCTCTTGGGAATGTATAAGCAGTGTTTTTTCACCCAAAATAAAGGGGAAGACTGAAAAAATGCTCCCCAATGTGTTCTGTAATGATTTGGAAAGCTGCTGAGTGCAGCAGAGTTTGGGAGATTTGTCATTCTTTGAACGTAGACCGTATCTCTCATTCCCAACCTGCCTAAAACCCAGCCTGAGCCATCCTCTGCTGTCTGTGCCCAGGTCTCATGGATCTCATGGCCGGGCTCCTGCAGCCCGTTCCAGAGCAGCGCATGACCCTTGCCGTGCTGGCAGAGCATCCCTGGCTGAGACAGCCTGTGAACCTGGCAGATTATACCTGGCAAGAGGTGTTTGCCTCTGCTGAGCCACCTGACACCTCGGTCTAAAGGCTTCTTCATCTAGGCACAACTCAGAAATGTCTGAGCTTTGTTAGCAGGATAGGGCCCATTGGAGGGTTACCTGCTGATACCCACACATACTCAGTTTATTACTGTTCCTACCCAGGACATGTTTCAAAGATGTGAGGCAAAGATTTTAATGTTGTTTTAATTGTTCATAGCTTGGAAAATATTTTTATTGCCTGGTTTTATTTTTTATATGTAGTTTATATATCTTTCTGAAAAGTGAAATGAATAAATAGATTATAACCTTTGTTGGTTTTCTGGAGTGTGTGTGCACAAAGGAGACTGAAAACCAGACATGTAATTGCATTATTTGGGTGGGAGGGGTGGGTTGGTAGTGTCTTTTTTCTTAATATCAGAGTCCTGTCCATATACAAGAAAACAGTCCTCGGTTTTGATGAGACAGAGATACTGGGAAGAAATATAGATTCAATAAAGAGAATTTGGTTGAGACATGGGTAACAGAAGCATTCTGGGGTACAGGTCAGCCGGGGTCAGGCTGCTTGGGAGGAAGGGCTGGGAAAAGACAGCGGTTTGGCCGGCTGCTGCAGCCCTGCCGAGAAGCAATAGGAGTCGGCTAATTACTAATTAGCTTTGAAGCCAGCTTTGGGCTCTGCTATCTCCATCCGAACACGTAACAACCTACCCTCACCTGCGTTCTGTAGCACCGCGCCCCGGCTCTAACCCCGGCGGGGTTGCTGACCCGCGGCCCGCGCCGCTCCGGCGGCGGAATCGGCTCTGCGGGCACCGGAGCGGGCGAGGCGCTCCGCCCGCGCCCTCCGCAGGGCTCCGGGCTGTTTCTGCCCTGCGTGACGCAGCCCTGCGCGCCCGGAGAGGCCGTGCCGGGCCCGGCCCCCAGCCCGCCCTTGCTCTCGCTGCCCCGGCGCTCGGGGCCGGGTCGCGGCGGGGCGGAGCTGGCCCGGTGGGGCTGGCCCGGCCCCACCCCGCGGTCGCGNAGCGCCGAGGCCGCCCTGGCGCTGCTGGAGCGGAGCCCGGCGCTGCTGCGGCTGCCCACGGAGCGACTCCGGGAGCGCGCCGAGGAGCTGCGGCGCCTGGGGCTGGACGGAGGTAGGGCAGCGAGCGGGGCGGCGGGGGGGACAGCGGGGGGGACAGCGGGGCTGTGCCGCTGATCCCCTGCCCTGCTGCCCGCAGGCCGGCTGCAGCGGGCGGTGAGCCGCTGCCCCCAGCTCTTCCACGTGCCCCGCAAGAGGCTGGAGGCGGCGGTGCGGCTGCTGCGGGAGCGCTGCCTTTTCACGGCGGAGCAGCTGCGGGACGTGCTGGGGACCTGCCCCGCCGTGCTGCTGGAGGAGCCGCGCACCATCCATCACCAGTTCCAGGTGAGGACCCGGCCCCATCTTCCTGCCGGAACCGGCTGCGGGAATAGGGCTGTGCCTGACGCCCCCCGTTCCGCCCGCAGTACGCCTACTTCAGAATGGGAGTCCAGCAGAAGGAGATGGTGAAGGCTCGGCTCTTCCAAATGCCTTTTGCCGAGCTCCGGAATCGGCACATCTTCCTGGAGCGCCGTGGGCTCTACGAGACCCCACACAAAGGACAGACCCAAACTAGTAACCCAAAACTGAAGGACATCCTTCAGCTGCCGGAGAAGGACTTCCTGGCCAGTCTGGCCTACTCTACCCCAGAGGAGTTTGAGGTCTTCAAGAAGCTGCTGGCTCGAGAAGAGGAGGAGAAGGAAGAGGAGGATGTGGATGCACTATACACAGGGGATGATGATGATTTGGACAGTGATGAAAGTAAAATAGCCCAGGAGTGAGGAGGTGAAGCTCCAAGGTGCCCAAGCCCTCTCCTGCTGCTGCACTCTCTGGGTGCTTTAGGCTCCCACCCCACAGCAGCACAAGCTGGGTGGGGCACCAATAAATCCCATCTGTCAAATAAAACACCACTCATTCCTCCTCCTTGACCAGCTACTTAAAAAAACCCCAAACAACAGTTTCCATAAAGTGTTTTTATTTAAAAAAAAAAAAATCGGACAAAACCTCCTAATTTATTTCCAAGACTAGGTTAAAACCTTCCGGCTGCATTACATACTGGGCCGGCTGTGGGCTGCTCTGCTGGCTGGCAGTGGGACCAGGCTGCCTGGTGCTGTGGGCACAGGTCCTGTGGAAACAGAACTGTCCCATGGCAGGGCCACCTCCACCTCCACAGCCCATGTCAGCGCTGATCTTGTGGCTGAGAGAGCAGGGATACTTTCAGACCACTGCCCCAAAGTCTCCTGTCTGGGTTTCCCCTTGCCCTGCTCTCTCTGGTAGGAAGGGCTGGCTTCTGCCTTGGGAAGGCAGGGCTGGTGTGTTTGCCAGGCAGCTGGAACAGGAGCAGGCAGCCTTGAAGGAAAACAAGGCATGTCTGTCCTGTGGGAGCAAAGCTAGAGGTGGTGCAGGAGGGGAGCAGCATGCTGGCCAGCTGGTCTTGGCTTCACACTGTCCCTGCCCCCAGGCTGAGCACTGTTACACTGCTCCCAGGAGGAGGAGGGTGGTGGCAGGAGCGCTGAATCTCCTGGGCCTGTCCTGCTCTGAAAGCATCTTCCAAGCTGCTGCTTGAGACATGTGGCTGAGCAACAGAGCTCTGTGCTGCTTGGCAGGAGGGGAGGGCCTCCCCACCAGAATAATCCCACTCTGCTGGGGACATCACGCTCTATACCATAACTGCGATATATCTCTGGTAATGTGTTAATTTATAATATACACCGTGTACGTTAATACACAAATCTATGTTTAACTAGTGTTCTCATACAAACTCACAAAAACTAGGAACGTTTCTAAGCTACACTTTTTCTTTCCTTGCCTGCCCTGCTGCAGTGCTGGGTGCTGGTCCTCTCCTCCACATAACCCTGCAGCACTGGTGCCACAGGGAAGTGCAGTGCAAGGGGATGCCACGAGGGACTGGCTTCCTCACCAAGCCTCTGCTGTGCCCTGCACTGGTGTGGAGGCAACTACAAGTGTGGTGGTACTGGCATGCCTCAGCTGACAGACTTCACCCTACAGATCACATTTTAAACTCTTTTTAGGTGCTCTATTGGTTTCTGAGTTGGAAATTTGGTTAAAACCAGGGCTTGTTTACAAAGCAAAGAAAAAAGGCAGGCAGTAGAAGCTGCCTCAGTTTCCCCTGCTAGAGCAGAGGAAACAGGAATGCTCCTCTACTGCCCGTGCTCACCTCACCACTTGGAGCTGCTCACCATTTCTAACTCATCTACAGAGGCTGCTCCTCAGAGCTTATTTTTGGGGGCCAGATTTCAGGTGATGGCTAAGGCTTTTTGATCTGCATTAAACTGTTTTATTTGAGGGTTATAGGTAATTTATAACCTTGGATTACGAAAACAGATTGGTGCAGATGCTGTTGGCAAGGAGCTGGGCTGATCCCTGAGTGAAGCGGGGAGCCCGTCGCTTGTGCAGAGTGGCTGGGGGTGCTGAGCAGGGCTGGCCCCCTCAAGGGCCACTGGTGCTCAGCTCCTCAGGGGCAGAGAAGGGGCCAGCAAAGGCAGTGCTGGGCCAGCAGGGGAAAAGGGAGCACTACTCAGTGTGCTGATCCAGCTGCATGTCCCTAATGGGCCGGAGGAGAGGGAGAGGGTGACACCAGGCAGGAAGGCTCCCCTGCTGTGTTCAACCCAGTGAGCAGATCTGATCTTCCTGGTGTTCAAAAAGCCCTTAGATGAGGAAAGACGAAGCTTCTACTGCTTTAAACCCTGTGGAGGAGCAGGAGTGAAATGAGCTGGTGTGCAGAGTCTGCCAGATGCCCCTCAGCTGGCCTCTTCCCACCCTGTGCACCAGTCTTGTGCTGAGAGAAGGGGACCTGCTGTCTCCAGGACTCCAGTCTTTGCCTGGCCCTTTCTGTGCAGGAATCTCTTGTGCATAGAGCTGCTGAGCCAGGGGGAAGGGGAGCATTGCCTCCTGTTTCTCTATCCCAGGCACAATCAGGAGCCCTCAGCCATAAGCCCTCACAAGCCCTCGACATGGTGGCATGAGCCAGGGTTGTGCCCTGGCCTGCAGCCTGCACCCATCTCCCCGACTCCCTGCATGAGAAGTGCCCCTGCCTGCATCTGAGGAGGGCTGGAGCAGGTACTTACTTCTATGGCTTCTTCAGTGTGTGACTGTTGCTTGGCTTTCTGGAAGAGAAGGAAAGACAGCACCATCAGCCCTATGCCCCTTGGCCATTGCTCACAGGCAAGCACATGGCACTGGCATCCAAGCCTTGGTCATGTCTATGCCCCTCTAGCAGTGCACCCCCAGCCTGGGTGTCCCCATGAATGCTGGGGCACACCAGCCAGCCACACCCTCCTGTCCAGGATCACAGGAAGGCTGTACCTGCTGCTTGTCCTCTCAGAACTGGTGCTCTCACAGCTCTCCTTGTAGCAGATATCCTGGTGTACCTTGTAGATTCTCCTGGACCTGCACACAGAGTGGAGACATGAGTGTAGGGAACAAAAGGGAGAGATGTGCTTTGATGAGAGTGAAGGGGAAGTCTGGGTATTTCCCCTAACTCCTTCCAGGCTGCAGTAGCCAACCTTGGCAGGAATGGGGCTCAGCCTGCTGCTGGAGGACTGATCCCAGCCAGGCCTTTGTGCCTCCATCACAGGGAGGCTGGGGGCAGAGCAGAACCCCCCATGCCCTGGCACTGCATCAGGGCTCCCCCAGCCCTCTGCTCGCAGATGGAGAGGCAGCCAGGAGCTGGATGGGATCTGCTGCTGTCTGGGAGTCACACACACCAAATCCAGCCTTGCTGCCACGTGGGTGGGTAACACCAGTATGGAGCTGTCACTTCAGCAACTCCCTGCCTTGCTGCACAGCTGGGGGCAGCCACAGGGGCATGCCAGGCTGCTCAGCCTGCGCTGGGGAGGGGGCAACTGCCAGCTGGGCTTGGAGACGGCCTTGTGCTCGCTGTCCCTTCCCCAAAGCCGAGCTGCAGGGACACATCCCCAGCTCAGAGCACAAGGGGAAGGGGGGAGCATAACCTGCAGGCAGTACTCACAGATAGTGGCAGGTGCCTCCTTCCCACACTGGGAATGACCTGGTTTCCGAGTACAGCCGTGTGCACGAGTGTGGCACCTTCTTGCAGGCTGCTTGGGGAATAGGAGAGGGGAGCTATCACTGAGCCCATGCCTGCCCCTGCCTGCCTGTGCCTTGTGGCAAGGGTCTGCTGAGGCCCCCCTGGCTTCTTGGCCGTGCCGGAGGGCTGGCCTCGACAGAGCTGACCCACCAGTAGAAGCAGAGCCCCCAGCCTCACACTGCCTATGTAACTCTCTGGGTAAGGCAGGGGCCTGGCTTGCCAGGCAGAGGCACAGAGCTCAGCCAGGAGCAGGGACCAGACCTGCACTACTCTCTCCTCAAACTAAGAGCAGAGCCCAGCCCCTCTCTCAGCTGCCAGCGAGATCTCTAGCAAAGCCTGGGCATTGTGGGAGTCCCTGGGTGCTGGCAGGGTGTGCTGGGTGCCCTACATCCTAGGGGAACTGTGACAGGGACAGCCACCAGCCTGGCAGTGCAGGAGGGAGCTTGGCCCTGTGGCAGAGGCTGGCACTCACCCAGCTGGCAGACCCGGCCCTTGAACCCTGGGCGGCAGGCACAGTGGTAGGACTCCTCATCTCTGGTACAGGTGCCTCCATTCCTGCAGGGATTCTTGGAGCAGTTCTGCCCCTCTCCTGCAAAACACGCTCGACCATCAGAGCCTGGGGCCACAGCTCAGCCCTGCCAAGCCCCTGGCATTGCCAGGGTGCTCCCAGGAAGAGCAGGTGGGCAGGGGTGCCTGCCAGGCCTCCAAGGAGGGCAGGCTGGTGCTGAGCACGTTGCCTGTGGGGCCAGGGCTGGGTTCCTGCTGCTGTGGGTCTCCCCCTGGGACTTACTCTTGCTCTTTGCCTCACGCAGCTGCAGTGCCAGACTGTTCCAGCTGGACACCTCTGTGTTCTCCAGCTTCACTGGAGCCTCTGGCTCTGGAGAATGAGAGGATTAAATGTCACCTTCCAGGCCAGAGCCAGACCCAAAGGCAGACCCTCCAAGGGGATCCAGCCTGCCTGCAGCTTTGGGGCACTGCTCAGGCCTGAGGCAGTACTTTAGTTCTTCCCAGCTGGCAACCCTAGAATTGGGGTGACACTCTCACTCCTCCTGGAAGGGTCTGGGACACAGAGCCCTGGGGAGGCAGGGGCAGAATCAGGATGTGCAGTGAGGCCAAGGGCTGCCCTCAGGTGTGCCAGGCCCCTTCCCCACCCCATGGTGTGGGGTTCACAGGTACTCTAGGGTATCTTGGGTTGGCACTTCTATCCCTAGTCTTCTAGGGATGGAAAATGGGGGCTAGGTCTGGACTAGTGAGGGGTTTCTCACCCAGGCACCCTCCTCGGGTGTGAGGCTGCTCTTGATAGTGGGGGCTGAGGCTACTGGCCAGGCAGGGGCTGCACTGGAGGGCTATAGAGCCACTGCTCAGGCCCCTGCTGCTGCTGGCAGGGAAGAAGGGCAGCTGTGCCACAGTCAGCATTGCCTCCCATCAACAAGGGTCCTTCTCTGGGCTCCCCCAGCCAGTCACCCCTCTTCTCGGGCAGGGGTCTAACAAGCAGAGCAGATGTTTGCCTGCCCAGGGCCAGGTGAGAGGGCTCCACCCTCCTCTATAGCTCCCCCAGCTCTACAGCAGCCTGCCTGGCTGCTACCTCAACTTGCAGGGAGGTGCAGGAGATGGTACTGGATGACAGGAGCAGGACACAAAGGCACAAGAGCACTTACGTGTCTTCACAGTGATGGATTTTCCCAGCGCAGTGCCAAACCTGGCACTGATCTTCCCTCTGCCATCCACCAGCTCCGTGAACCTGGGACAGGAGAACCATGAGGGAACAGGGCACTGCAGGTCCCCCAGGCTCTGTGTGCTGGGGCTCATGGCAGCTGCATAAAGCATTCACTGGTGGCAGCAGGCTCTGTGCAAGTCCCACGGGGGAACTGCTCTCAGGGTAAGGGGCCTGCCCAGCTGAGAACCCCAGTGGATGGGCAAGAGGCTGCACCCCAGCAGGAGCATGGCAGGACCCTGCACACACCTGGGCATGGAAGCTGGGCAAAGGGACTGGCTCAGCCAGTGGAAGCCGGGTGGAAAGGGACTGGCTCAGCCTAGTGCTTGGGCCGAGTGGAAGAGCCAGGAGTGCGGAAGCAGTGCCTACCTGGGGGCTGGCGAGGGCTCCTCAGCTGTGTCGTGATCTGCCAGCAGGCGGAGCTCCGGCAGGAAAGCTGGGGGCAGCCTGTTTCGCAGAACCCGGGGGTGCCCAGCTTGGCTCCACCGTCTCTCTGGAGCCCCCTCCCTCTGCACTGCACACCAAAGGATGAGGCTTCATGGAGGCCGTGTGAGCCAGCAACCGACCTCCCAGCCAGTCCCATCATCCCATCCCATCATCCCCAGGCTGCCAGGTGACACACGGACACTCTCCACACAGGTGTCCTGCACAGGGGTGCAGATGCCCATCACCAAGCTGGAGCTCTGCGTCTGCCCTTCACTAACCCTAAAAGACCCATCTCCCATTCCAGTGGGCCTGCATCTTGTCCCCACAGCCCACTGCAGACAGCCAGTGCTGGGGCAGCAAGGGCTCATCACTCCACCCCTACCCCACTTTTCTGTCATCCCACTGCCTCCCGTGTGCTGCAGCAATGCAGCAGAGCCCCGGAGCACTTACAGGTGCTGACGTAGAGGTGGATGGGCTCGCTGTGCACCTGGCCTTGCTCCGTGTTCTGCACAGCTGTCAAGGACAGGTGGTACCTCTGCCCAGGCAGCAGGTCCCGCACCGTGTAGGACACCAGTTTGCCGTTGGGCACGTAGCGGCTCTTGACGCTCTGAGCGGTGGTGACATTGATGATGTAGCCCTCCATGGTGCCAACGGGCGGCTGCTCCCACGCCATGGACACAGAGGTGGCGGTCACATGGGAGGCGGTGAGGTTTTGTGGGGGGAGAGGCCCTGCGGCAGGCAGGGATGGGGAGGAAAGTGGTCAGAGCTGGTGTCCCTGAAGGGGCACTGCCCTACTTGCTCACATCACCTTACAAGCGTGCCAGGGCCCCAGCTTGCCTGGCACTATCTGGACCAGCCCTGAGCCTGCTCCAGCCATGGGATGCACAGTGAGGGGATGCTCAGCACTAGGTCCTTGCCAAGACAGACAGAGCCTCACTGCACGCTGGCACCCAGGTCACCCCTCGCCTTCTGACCGACAGATAGCAGGGCATGAATCCATGCATGGGCCTGGGCTCATGCTGGTCTCAGAGACTGAACAACATTTGGCAGGGGAAGACATACCAGTGTCTTTCCTGGCCTCCCCAGGCCTGCCTGCACACCTCCAGCCTGCTGTGCTGGCCAGTCTGGCAGATCCCACACCTCTCCCTCCCCACAGCTTTCCTGCCAAGCCAGGATGGCAAAGGCAACCTCACTCACTTGTCCACACATGAAAAGGGGCTGTGGCCAGGCTCTCTGAGGGGTGATCTTCTACTCCCAGGCCGCTCAGTGTTGTGACATGGATGATATATCTCTCTCCTGGCTGCAGGTCCCTGTGAAGGAAAAGGATAGGGTGGGAAGGGGTAAGCAGGGCAATCTGAGGGAGCCAGTGCCCTGGCAGCCAGCAGCACCCCACTCACAGGAAGGTGTACTTGGCCACGCTGCTGTTCAGCTCCACGGTGCGGCCTGCCAGGTCCCCCATCTGGCGGATGGAGACCCTCACCCTACTGACAGTGGAATGCTGGAGGCGGTGGAGAGCCCATTGCACCGTGATGGCGCTGGCAGTCACATTCGTGATCTCAAAGCCTTCCACCGGACGCGGTCCTGGCCGGGGCAAGCAGAGAGCACTGCGGTCATCGTGGGTCACCCCATCCCTTCCCCATGCGCCCCCAGGGGGGGTCCTGCTGGCACCTCTGGATCACCTTCCCCAGTGGAACAGCTCAGTGCCACCTGAGCTCTCCTCACAGCCTCCAGGCAGGCGGGAGGCACATCTATCTGCCCACCCACAGGGCTTTGTGCTGCTCAAAGCACCCCCGAGGCTGTCCCCTCTGTGCCAGCCCCCTACCACAGCTCCAAAGGGGCTGTAGTCCCAGGCCTGGCCCTAACAATAGAATCATCAAGGTTGGAAGAGACCTAGGAGATCATCCAGTCAAACCATCCTCCCAGCACTGTGACTATAACCCCTAAACCACATCATCCAGCACCAGATCCAGATGCCTCCTGAACACCTCCAGGAATGGTCACTCTACCACCTCCCTGGACATCCTATTCCAATGTTTGACCACCCAAAGAGTGAAAAATGTTTTACTACTATCTAATGTGAATCCCCTGTCTTGGCTTTAAGGCCATTTGCTCTTGTTCTCTCTCTGCAGGCACAACAGAAGAAACCAGCCTCCACCACACCACAACCCCCTGCCAGGGAGTTTTGGAGAGCAATGAGGTCCCCCCGGAGCCTCCTCTTCTCAAGGCTAAACAAACCCAGCTGTCTCAGCTGTTCCCCCTAGGTATGTTTTCTAGACCCTTGACAAGCCTTGTTGCCTTTATCTGGACGTGCTCCAGCACCCTCAATGTCCTTTTTAAAGTGAGGGGCCCAGAACTGAATGCACTGCAGCCTCAACAATGCCAAGTGCAGAGGGATGATCACTTCCCTAGTGCTGCTGGCCATGCTGCTCTTCATATAGGTGAAGATGCCACTGACCTTCTTAGCCATTTGGGCACACTGTTGGCTCATGTTCAGCTAGCTGTCAATCAGCACCCCCAAGCCCCTTTCTGTTGAAGAGCTCTTGAGCCACTCTTCCCCCAGCCTAGAGCTGCAGGGCATTGCTGTGACCCAAGGGCAGGACTCAACACTTGGCCTTACTGAACATTATGCTGTTGTCCTTGGCACTTTGATTGAGTGTACCAAGGTCTGTCTCCAGAGCCTTCCTACCCTCAAGCAGATCAACACTCCCATGCAGCTTGGTGCTGTCTACAAATTTAGTGAGGGTACACAAAATCCCAAGGTCCAGACCATCAGTAAATACGTTAAACAGGACTGGCCCCAAACTGAGCCCTGGGGAACCCCACTAGTGACTGCTAAGTCCATGGCACACTGCCCCCAGCATCCAGCTGTGGCTTGAGGCCCCATGAGATGCTGTGCCCAGCATTATGCTGCCATCTCCTCCCCTGGGCTTTACTTGGTTTCAGCCTGCTGTGGGAGATGGGGCTTTACCACCACCATTCTCCTCTCCTCAGAGGCCATCTTCTTTCCTATGTCTAATTCCCTCCATCCTGTTTGTATTTGATTTCCACACCTGCCTGCCCTACAAAGTGGGATTGAAGCTGCTCTGCCTGTCCATGCCCCAGAGGCATCACTGTGCCCGTTCCTCTGCCCATGGAGCAGAGGTCCCTGACAGCCCCTGCTCTTGCTGGCATGTTTCCACACCAAGCCCAGAAGTATGGTCCACAGGATTGCAGAAGCCCCTCTGACTGCCTTGCATGGGGGCTCCTCATACTCTCCTGGGCACAGTGAAAGGAGCAGAACAGCCTGGCCTCAATGAACAGAGTTCAGGAGCAATCCCCGCTGCAAGCTCCCTTACAGCCCTTGGACAGGGTGAGCCACAGGGTGTCAGGCCTTTTACTCACAGCAAAGAAAACAGCGATTCTCTGTGTCAAGCACTTTCCAGAGGCCCCCAGCTGGATTTTAGGATCTGCACCAGCAAACCTGCCAGTTTTGATACCATGCTGGAGCTGGTGGCAGGCTGGAGGTGGCAGCACAAACCCTGGCACCTGCAGGGGCCGCACACGCTCACGACCACGATCCCCCTGGGGACGCTACTCACTAGTGCGCGTGGTGAGCATGACGGGCCTGCTGATATCATTCTTGTTGTTCACGTTGCGTTTGACTGAAAAGACAGAAATATTGTAGGCTCTGCCGGAGGTTAGTGCCCGCAATTGGTGGGCAGAACGACTTCGGTCCACAAAATCTGTCCTGCGGTAAGAGCCGTCGAGGGATACGTACGTCACGGCGTAGCCGTCAATGAGTTGCCTGGCAGCTGCGTCCTCAGGTGGGTGCCAAGAAATCAACACACCAGTGTCCTCCACCCTTTCCACCTTTAATGAGGTTGGTGGCAGCAATTCTTCAGGGTGTGTGCAAAAGCAAAGGGGAGAGGTAATGCCATGAATCTTTAGAGAACAGACCCTGTCAGCAAGCGGCAGAACAGTGGCGATAAGAGGACAAGGTCCTCGCTTGTCTCACTTGGCACAACTGGCAGGGGCTCTCTGGGTATAAGCCACCCCTGGCTCAGTGGGCACAGGAGGAGCCAGGGCACCAGGAGCATTCCCTGGTATCACTGGTGGCCAAGCCCACTGCGGGATGGGGCGAGGGGTTCGGGGGAGGCCAGTGCCAAGAGGCTTCCCTTGGACGCCTCTGCCTCCCGTCCCGAGGGCATCCGAGGGATTGCCACTGCTGCAGGGGAAATCTGTCCTCTGTGTCCTGGTGCCAAGCTCGGCACCTGTGGCAGCGATTCAGCATGCTAGCACCCACCCATGACACTGGTGGGGCACGGGCTGCCCCTCCCAAGGCAAGCCCCCAGCCCTGCCCGCCTCAAGGAGCGCTGCTGGTCCCGGATGGTGTTGAGCCCCTGGTGGGCAGTGGGCACTGCCAGGCTGGCGTCAAGCCCCACATCATGTCCTGGTGCCGCTGCTGAGGGCCTTTACCTTTTTCGCAGTTCTTGCCTGTGTAGCTGACTTTGCAGGTGCAGCTGTGGGTGCCATTGCTGGGCAGGCAGTAGCCTCTGCTCCCACAGGGGCTGGAGAAGCACGGGTCACTGGCTGTGGGAGAGGTGCCAGGTTTGGCAGTGTCAGCAGTGCCGCTGACCCCAGGGCCACCCTGCGCTGCCCTGCCTGCCTCACCTGTCTCACAGTGGTAGCCGAAGAAACCCTCTGGGCACACACAGAGATAGGAGCCCCCGTAGCTCTCACACTCCCCTCCATTTTGGCAAGGGTCTGACTCACAGGCATCCACTTCTGGAGGTGGGAGAAGGCCAGTAGTGAACATGTCAGCAGCCAGCTCCCATGAATGAGCAACAGTGATAGACCCCCAAGGGGGCAGCAGGGCAGACGCATCACCCAGGGTTTGGCACAGCTGGGCTGGACACTGAATTCCCTATTGTGCACCATGGTGCCCACATCCCCTGGAAGGGGTGGACACCTTGGAAAGGGAGTCCATCACTGGTGGACACCTCATTCCTTGCCTCCTCCCCATCAGAGCAGTTTCAGCTCTGCCCCCAAAACTACCGGCAAGGAGGTGCAACAGTGAGCAACCAGGTGATGGCTTGGGGTCAAGGTGTCCAAGACAGTGACCAGTCACCTGGCATGGTGCCAGCCCTGGCAGTGTCCTGGTGCCCACGGTCCAGCCTCCCACTGACCCAGGAAGGGAGAGCCCCTACCTGTCTCACACTGGGTACCCAGGAAGCCCTCGGGACAGTAGCAAGCAAAGGACCCGGGGAGGTCTTGGCAGGTCCCGCTGTTCTTGCAGGGCTCCGACTGGCACTCATCAACATCTGGGTCCAGTGGGAAGAAAGGCACCAGCTCAGCACAGAGACAGTTGGTGGCTACTACAGGGGCTTGGAGAGGCAGCACTTCTCCCACAGGGCATGGACCCTTCCCTTGTCATTTGCTTCCCCAAGCCCAGTGGCCAGGAATATCCCTGCTCCTGGATGCCCACTGTCTCAGGCCTGCCCCTGAAGAACATGGCATGGGGACATTCCTTCAGGGACACCTGGGGACAACAGGCAATGTGGGGCTGAGCCAAGAGATCCATCCCATAGGGTGCCTGTATCATGTCCCCTCATCTAATTCCAGCAGCCCACCCTCTCCTACCACTGTCCTCTGCCAGATCCCAGGGAACTGGGCTGGAGCCACTTGCCAGAGTCCCACCACTTCCCACGTTGCCCATTGTCCCCAAACAGAAGCAGCGTCTCCCTGGTGGAAAATCCTACAGTTGGCTGGGACTCCTGGGAGAGAAGCCCTTGCCTCAGGCTGGTCCAAGCACACACAACTCCTGGCAACCTAGCTCCTTGCAGTGGAGTTTGCAACCCACCGGGGCTTTCCCAAGGGCAGGAGGGTGAGGAAGAGATTGTGACAGTCCTGGAGCAGGCCTGGCATGGTGTCTTACCCAGCTCGCAGTGGTAGCCGGTGTAACCTGGCTCACACAAGCACAGGAAGGCAGAGACACGATCCTTGCACTGGCCACCGTTCAGGCAGGGCTGTGACTGGCACTCATCGATCTCTAAAGGCATTTGAGCAAGGGAGAGACATGAGCACAAGACAGGGATCCCGGGGCGAAGGCAGCAGACAACTGGAGTACATATCCTGGGGGTCAACCAAACCATGGTTGTGACCACAGGCCGCTGGCATGGTGTCCCAGGGCTTGCCCAGTCCCCAGCACTCCTCACCATCACATTCGGGGGGGTCGCTCCAGACACCTGGCACATGGCAGACACGGGGATGGTTGTGCTGGCTGAGGATGTAGCCCAGCTCACATTGGTATTCAGCCAGTGAGCCCACCTTGGTGGAGTTAAAAGAAGCCTGGGCATGCTTCACCTCACTGGGGATGCCACAGTCGACCTCTGTGGAGAGACAGGGGATGAATGGAGCCCACAGAGGCGCCCCAAGTCCCCAGCCAGTGGGAAGTGCAAGGCCCTTACCAAACTGGCAGTGCTTCCCTACAAAGCCCACGGAGCAGGTGCAAGCATAGCCCCCGCCGAGGTCCTCGCAGGTAGCCCCATTCTCACAGGGGCTAAGAAAGCAAGGGGAGGGCACTGGAAGAAGAGCAGAGCAAGGAATGAAACCAGAGCCAGCCCCCTTCCCCTTCCAGCAGGGCACAAGGAAGAGTTGCAGGGAAGGGGGCTCAAAGCAAGCAGGGAGCTCCTGACAGTCAGGCCAATCATCCCCCCAGGCAGTGGCACACCCTCCTCAAACCTACCAATCTCGCAGTGCCGGCCGGTGTAGCCTGGGGGACAGTCACACTTGTACTTGCCGATGTAGTGGAAACAGGTGCCTCCATTCTGGCAGGGCCCCGACGCACAGGGGTCCGGCTTACCTGGGGGCACAAGGCGGGCGTGAGCCTGGTGGGGCAGCTGCCACCTCTCCTCCCTGGGGGGGCCAGGGGGCTGTACCGATCTCGCAGTGCTTGCCGGTGAAGCGGTAGGGGCAGGTGCAGTGGTACTCGCCATCCGCCTCCCTGCAGGTGCCCCCGTTGCGGCAGGGCCCTGTGCTGCACAGCCGAGGCTTGGCTGCAGAGAGAGCGCCCAGAGCGGGGTCACCCAGAGCCGCTGCCTCCCACCAGCACCCACCAACCCATCACCAGAGTCACCCAGAGCCACTGCCTCCCACCAGCACCCACCAACCCACCACCGGAGTCACCCAGAGCCACTGCCTCCCACCAGCACCCACCAACCCACCACCAGAGTCACCCAGAGCCACTGCCTCCCACCAGCACCCCACCAACCCACCACTGGGGTCACCCAGGGCAGCTCCCTTCCACCAGCACCCAATCCACCACGGGGGTCACCCAGAGCTGCTGCCTCCCACCAGCACCCCAGCAACCCCTCGCTGCAGGAAGTCTGACTGCATCCTGGGTCCAGCAACACCACAAAAACTACACCAGATGTGTGCTGAGGCCTTGGGGGCCAACAGGTGCATGATGCTGGGAGACAGCTGGCTGCTCCCAAGGGCAGAAGCTGTGGTATGTAAATAAAAAACACCAACACTGATGGTGTTGTACAGAAAGCAACTGGATCTGCTGCTGTGACTGTTGTGTGTCATGAAGGGAGTCATTCAATCCCTCCCTCTACCCTGTAGGATGGGATGGGAAAACCTGCACTAACTTCCAGCTCTGCAAGTAACTGTTCATCTCCCAAGAATGTCCAAACCCTTCTCCCAGCCTCTGCCAGGTGCTAGGGCCACAGGGAGCACAGTGGCTGTACCTTTCTCGCAGTGCATGCCAAGGAAGCCTTGAGGACACTCGCAGGTGTACGAGTCATCGTGAACCTTGCAGGACCCCCCATTCAAGCAGGGCTCTGAGTCGCAGGGGGATGGCATCGCTGCAGAGACAAACACAGGGCATCACCAAGGACAAACGGCCAGGGGGACAAGGGCAGCTTCCCTGCTGGGGTGAGGGTACCCCCTGCTCACCCCCACCCCAGGGCTGCTCCCGCATCCCTGTGGAGTCTTACTGTGGTTGGTGCCGTAGTTGGTGTGGCAGACACAGAGGTAGCTCCCGCCATACTCCATGCAGTACCCACCGTCCGGGCACTGCGTGTTCATGTTGCACGGTGTCGTGGTGACTTCTGCAAACACATGGCCAGTGCCAGCCTCCTTCAGTCAGTGGCAGGAGGACACCCACATGGAAACTGGAGTCTCCTAACTTTGCAGGGTCCAATGAGACAGGACAGATCCTCTGGCACAGACAGAGCAAATGGCAATGCCCAGCCTGGATGCGCAGTGAGCTTCAGCAAGAGAGTGCACAAAAGCTATGACTTCTTCCCCAGTCATGGGAGCTGGGCTGAGGCAGAGGCTGGGATAGGCACAGCTCAAAGGGGCAGTGATGGAAGTGGAAGCATTGCCATCTCACCAGGCAACAACATCTCCAGGCTCAAATTCAGTGTGTGCCCCTGGCACTATGCTAGGCTCAGGCATGAGCAGCGGCCTTGCTGACCCACAGGCTGCCTGACTCAAGCATCCCGGAGGGAATGAACACAGTAGGCAAGAAGCTTTCACCTACCGAATTCACAGAGGAGACCAAAATATCCAGGAAGGCACTGGCAGACGGTGACGTTCCCCTCCAGACAACTGCCCCCATTACGACACTCACAGCCCTCAGTGAGCTCTGCAAGAGAGGAAACAGGAGCTTCCCAGGACCTCTCCTGCTTGCAAACAGACAAGCAGCCTTGCCAGGTGCCACTCACAGGGGAAGCTCAGGTGGGCAGCAGCCCTGAGGCCCTCAGACACATAGGCACAGCCTCCTCCAGCAGGACAGACCCTCTGCTCAATCCCAGAGCCCTGAACAGGCTCTCTGAGGCTGCTGCTTCTCCCCCTCATGAGCATGAAAGCTCCCCTGGGCATGCTGCACCCTACTAGTGAGTCCCCTGTGTTGGTACTCACGGTCTCGACAGTCCTGTCCGGTGTAGCCCTCCTGGCACTCACAGACATAGCCCCGCTCAGTCTCCAGACAGCTGCCTGCGTTCTGGCACGGCTGGGACAGGCAGGCACCGGGCATGCGGGGCCCACCTGTGGGGAATGGGGAGCCTGAGCTGGAGAGGTCCAGTTTGGGGCTGGAATATCCTCTGTCCTGAGGATGCTGCTGGAGGTCCCAGCACAGCCAAGCAGCCCCACAGGAAGGTGTTCCCTCCTGGCAGCACCACAGCTGCTCTGCACATGCCGACCACCAATTTCGGCAGTGCCTATGACTGACACAGCCCCTTTGCAGCCATTTGCCCATGCCTGCCCTGTGCCCCTGGCTGCAGTTCCCATGCCAGGCTGGTCAAGGCACAACCTCACTCACCATACTGGCAGTTGTTGCCGTAATAACCCGGGGAGCAGGTGCAGATATAGCGACCAGGGCGGATGTAGTTGCACGTCTGCCGGTTCTGGCAACTCCGGTCCTCGCAGGAAGATGAATCTGGTAAGGGGAAAGCAAGGAAGTGAGCATGAGGAGAGCCTGGGCTGGGGAGAGGGGCCATGATGGCCAGCAGAACACGGGGGACACAGTCCCTGCTGTGGGTCATCCTGGGGCACAGGCACCTGTCTCGCAGCGCTGTCCCACAAAGGGCTCCAGGCACACACAGGTGTAGTTATCGACCAGGTCAATGCAGTGCCCGCCGTTCAGGCATGGGCTGGACTCACATTCATTCACCTCTGCAAGGGGAGGCCAGGAAAGACCATCAGGTCATGTGTGGGCACAGCCAGCTCACCCAGTGCCTCCCAGCCTGGATGATGCTTAGGAGGGTGAAGGTGATGGACAGAAAAAAATAGGTGCCACTAGCAATTCCAAGCATTCCCCTCCCAAAACTACAGCCAGGAATGAAGCTGACTGGGAAGGAAGCTTGCCAAGGTATGAAATCACCATCTCCATCCCATACCTGTTTCTGTCACTCACCTGTTTGGCAGTCCACCCCTGTGTACCCCGACTGGCACAAGCATGCTGCTGTCCCGTTCACCACCTGGCAGCTCCCACCGTTCTGGCACACCCTGTTCTCACACGGTGATTCTGCTGCAGAAGAACATCAAAAAGCAGAGGGGCAGGGGTGTCAGCCTAGGCGCAGGACCAACACATGGCATCCTCTACACATGGTGATACCAGGCCTAGGCAGAGCACGGACTGGAGCCACCCATGCACTTTCTGTCAGGAGATAGTGGCCATATCCCCAGTCATGACTGTCCCCAAAACCTGTCCTTAGGCAGCTCAGCTCTTTCCCCCACACCTCCTGGAAGTCAGTGTGCTCTGCTGGGCATTTCTCCCTCCCTTCCTTCCTCCCCCCACAAGTCAACTCCCTTCTCGCCTTTTCCACTGGCGCAGCAGCTTACTGGGAGCCAAATACTTTGGCGGCACTTCCACTGGCAGGCAGAGGCCAGCACTGGGGGAAACCAGTAACCACAGCCCCTGCCAGGGACTGGGAGGGTCTCCCCTGGCTTTGAAGAGCTTGGGACCAGAGCATCACCTCCAAAAGCAGAGCCTGCAAGGCTTGTTTGAGCACTGGCTGCCAGCTTTTCTGGCTAAGGGAGTGGTGGTGGAAGCGTGCTGGCAGCAGTGCTGAGTGAAGCCCTCAGAAGAGTCAGCAGAAGGAAAGGCTCATGGCCAGAGAAAAGCTTCTTTTGCCTGAAGCAAGCTGAAATCCAAGTTGGCTGTCACAAACTGCTAGAACCCAGCAGCTACTGCAGGAGCCTGGTCTGAAGAGCCCCCCCAAGAGCAGAAGTGCCCCCCAAGCCTGGGGTCTGTGCTTTTCAAGAGCCACACTGCTCACCAGTCTCGCAGTTGTTGCCTCTGAAGCCTGGCGGGCACCTGCAGGTGAACCTGCCGGCACCGTTGAGGCAGGTGGCTCCATTCTGACATGGGTGGGAGAGGCACTCATCCACATCTGAAACAGAGCCCCAGGTGGGGACAGGAGCTCAGGGCACAGACAGACAGACTGCCAGCATGCAGCAGTGACACTGAGAGCAAGACCTGCTCCCTGCAGGAAAGTGCTTACCAACATGGCACCTCTTCCCAGTAAAACCGGCCAGGCAGGAGCAGGTGTAGGAGGGGTTCCCCGTGATGCAGTCCTCGATACACTTCCCCCCATTCAGGCAGGGCCGCAGTGTCAGGCAGACAGAGGCTGTGGGAACAGGCAGTGACCCCTTTCAGCCCCCACCTTGGCAGGGCTCACCTGCCACCTTCCAGCCACACCAGTGCCGGGGTCTTGCCCTGCACCCGCCCAGCTCCCTGGGGTGCTTGGGGAGCCCATGGGGCTGCCTGCCTGATGGTGGGGCAGGGGCTGCTCCTTGCAGGCTCCCCTGGGACAGGGGGCAGTTTTACTCCTCCTGTGCAAGGGGGAGAGGCTGCACAGGTCTGCAGCCTGGCTAGGAGGACAAAGTCTGCTCCACTGGCTGAGGGGACATGAACATGCCCTCACTTGTCATTCAGGGTAGAGGGAAAGGGGACAGGAGAGCCCATGTACAGAAAATCCACCGATAACGCAAGACACACAGATCACGAGTGGGAAAACATGGCCAGGGGGAAGTGGGGATGAGGAACCGGAGACCAACAGCTCTGTGGGGGATGTTCCAGGACCCCTGGAGTGGGGGGCATGGACCAGGCCCTGGCAACCTAACCCCACATGGCAGGTTGGCATTCAGCAGCCCTCCACTCGGCTCAGCCCAACGTACTAGGACTGATGGACATATGCACCCTCAAGGGTGCTGGCCCCCCATGCCCTGCCTGGCAGTGGGCTGGCAGGGGCCCAACTGTGCACATCACCTCCTCCCCAGCCTCCCTCATCACTCCCTGCAGGCTTCTTTAAACTAAGAACTCTTCCTCCCCTTCCCATTTGCTCTCCCAGCCCGTTCCCAGCCCCAGGGCAACCACAGGTGCCATCCCCAACCACAGCTGATGCTGAAGACAGTCCCCACATAGCTGCCTCCCCTCCCTCCCCAAAGCCCTTCCAGACATCTCTTCCACCCCGCGGAGGTGGGGGTTGAGGCAGGGAAAGATGGGGCTGGAGAACAGTGTGGGGTTGGGTTGGGAGTTAAGTAAACCTAACTGCTGTCCTCTTACTTGTATTGCTGCAGCCCCCCACTTGCACCTGGGCATCATCGATTCTGAACACCCAGCGCCCGGGGATACCCACATTTGTCGTCATCTCCACGTCAGCGATGTCATCAGTGCGGGATCCGGGGATGTTGAAGTAGCGCTTTCCATCACCAGCATTAAAACCTGCCTGGAAGAACAAAGGCAGAGAGTAAAGAGACATCACTAACACATGGGAAAAGGCAGCTGGAGCACCTGCACTCATCTCTCCTGCAACACGGCACCACTGGTGGCACCGCTCAGACCAACTTTCCCCTTCCACATGCCATAGGCCAGTGCTCAGTCCTGCTCACGTGACAGGACAACAGGGTGAAGTGGACACTTGGCCTGCTCAGTCCCTTCCTGGGAATTCAAATCCCATTCACTTCCTCTCCACCTGCAGCATCCTGCCTGCTGCAGGCTGGCAAGCAGGGAGCCAAGCATGGATCAACTGTCGGTAAATTCACACATCCAAATGGGTACTGGGGTTTTTGCGGGTGTGGGTGTTGGCTTTTTTCCCCTTTAACACAACAACACACACAGGCATCAAATAAAACTACAAGCAAAAGCTGTGCTAGCTGTGGCAGCTGCTCTTAAAGGCTGAGGTTAGGAAGGAAAAGGGACTATGAAGCAGCCGCCAAGACAAAGATCTGTGGTTTCAGGATAACAAAGCCCCCTGTATGGTCTCAGCTTTGGGAGCCAGAGCACACATAGATATTTAAGAACTCTGAAGAAGGAAAAAAAAAACAAGCAGGGAGAGATTTTCCACCTCCAAGAAACCCAAACACGAGCCACGAGCTCACAAGGCGGATGTGCTACCCAGGCACCCCAGGGGCCACATTTGCCACTTACCTGTGCTGCGATGCCACCGAGCCCAGCAAAGTCCCCCCCACTGCTGGCGTGCATACCCGTGGTCCAGGTGATGGACTCATAGTTAAAGATGGTGAAGGAAAGCTTGCCATCTGTGATGAGGACAATCTGGAAAGTGTTTACCTGCAGCAGGGAGGGGAGGAAAGCAGTGAGGGACGATGAACCAGTCCTAAAATAAAGTGACAGAAACTACATTCAGCAAAGGGGTGTTTCCTTGAGCCCCAGTCCTCCTCTGCAAGCAAGAGCATTAGCGTTTAATTATTTTTAATCCTAACTTGTTGTGATCCTGAGCTAGAACAGCTTCCTTCTCGTCCCAGAGGAATGGGAAAAAATGGGGGAAAATATGGATATTGAGCATCTGGAAGGCAAAACGTGCCTCACTTTTGCCCAAGAAGGCTGATGAGGTAAAACCTCCACACAGCACAAAGAGGAGGGTTTGGTATTGCCACTATTGCTCTGCCACAGCAAGGTATCGTGATGGAGCCATTATGGTCAAGTGAGCTCTGCTGACAGCTCTGTGCCACAAGTGAAAGGTCTGGGACCACACTGGAGGCACACAGATGGGGTGGCTGCTTTGCCTCAGCTACTCACTGGTGAAAATGAGTTGCCCCCGAAGAAGGTGACTCGGTACCAGGTTGCAATGAAGACCCACTGTGCAGAAAACCCTGGGAACTCAGGGAAATACTGTGCAATGTCCCTGCTCGCTCTCTCCAAGATGGGCTGCTCGGTGCTCTCTCGGTAATATATTTCACCCGCCCGCCGATTATCCACATCTGCCCAGAAAGCAGCAACCACACGCCGGTCCTTGGAGATGGGGAAGGCCACCGGCGTGAACTGGGAGACCTCCTTCAGGAATGAGATGATTCCGTTGTTGTTTACCTGCAGAGAGGAAGGGAAAGAAACGAGTAGCCACAGTTGACTCCTGCTGCCAGCAGGAATCCATGTTTTAGAGGTGCTTTCCATTTCATCTTTCTCTCCCCCTCCCCTTTCCACAAACATTGGAGCGCTTCCCCTTCCTGTGCTTAGAAGCAGAGACGTGCCTCAGCACCCACAACACCCCCAGCCCCCCGCCCCGGCCGCCTGCTCACTGGAGCGCGGCTGCGGGCCACTGCCCGAACAAACCAGCCCTGTTCTCTGGGCCAGGGGAAGGGGAACAGCTGCAAAAACTGCAGGAGCCCTGCGCATAAAACAAACAGTGCCCGGCGCGTGGGGCCAGCTCACGGCACTGCTCTTGGCAGGGGTGAGGGCCTGAGCTCGCTCTCCACTCTCACGGCTCACAGGCAGCCCATGGGGCTGGACCCTCCTGGCAGGGGGGCTGTGGGCACTGGCCCAGGGTGGGAGGAGCCTTGCTGGGCAGCAATCCAGCCACCGGCATGCACAGCACTCCGCGTGAGCCAAGGGGCTCTTGATCCCCAGGTCACCAAGTGCCACCACCCCATGCAAAGCCCCCGGTGCTTCAGCAGGCTGCTCTCATTAAAGTGGGGGATGCCAGACCCCCATTGAAGTGAGATACTTCAAGCTGTTCCTCAGCACTAACTAATTGGGGCAATTAGGGTTCTGGGATGCCTGGCCCACGGATGCATGGCAGAGGCAGCCTCAGCCCAGAGAAGGAAAGTGGAAATAGTGGATGTTGTTGCCTGGAGTGCTACCTCTCAACTTGGGGATGCAGTGGCAATGAGGAAGGTGAATAAACCCCCTGCCTGCCTGAATAGGGATCAAAGGGAAATGCTCTCACCCTGAGCTCCCAAATTCCCTGGAGGAGAGACCCTGTCAGCACTCTGCCACAGTACCACAAGTGACCAGCGGCCCGGTCAGCTCCAAGCACTCTGTTCCCCAGCCCACAAGGGACCGTGGGACAGACAGGAACACACAGACTTCAGCCAAGCTCTCCAGTGTGCAGAATCTGGCTCTGGCAAACCCCTGGGCTGTAGGACAGAAAAGGGGGCCTGGTACAGGCAAGAGGCTCTCAACTGGAGAGAGCAGCTCTAGCACGCAGGCAGGCAGTGGTGTCACACTCGTGTGCCAAAAAGGAGCTGGGAGCCAGCATCCCCAGGAGCCATGTGGAAGCCAGAATGCCTTCACCCCAGCTGCCAGCACACCCAGGCATGGGGGGCTGAGCTCTGATGGCCTTGTGCAGTCCCTGGGGGATGTCCCCAGTCCCTGAGGAGGGTTCATAGCCCCTCCATTTGAACACAGGGCAGTCCTTACTGTGACTAAGGGAAAGAGGATTCTGTTTTCCCAAAGCCTCCGTAACCCCACTGTGTCCGCAGAGGAACATTCTTCCCTTGATTAAAGCAAGATGGGAGAGAACCAGAGCCAAGAAGGGCTTTTTTTGTTGTTGCTGGCTTTTGTGAAGGAGGAGGGGGGTGGTTAGAGGCAGCCCTTGAGAACAGAGGTTTCCAGGTGAACTCAGCCCTGTGCCAGTCCCCCTGGACAGCAGCTCCCTGGGCAGGAGGGCCCCTGCCACATGGACTTGTGCTGGGGACAGGCAAGCTGGCCCTGCAGAGCCATGGGGTTTTAGCTCAGGGAAGGGGGATGTACTGTCCTGTGATCCCCGCAGCACCTCCAAGACCTAGAGCTACACTGTGGATCCCCGAAGGGACAACCATCATGTCACCTGGCTTCTCCCAGCCCCTTCTATCCTTCCACAGTGGCTCTAGCCCCAAGCCTGGATCCCTCCCAGCTGATGGCAGGGTTGGCACTTTGATCAGGGGGAAAACACGACCAGGTAGCACCAAGCACCCCCTGTGCTGAGCCAAGGCAGTGGAATGGTACATGAGCCCAGCTCTGGGATGGCATCAAGGCAATGCTCAGCCCTCTCCTCTGCCACCTGGATCTGGGTCATCATGAAGGCCAGAGCAAACCAGGGAGATGGGATCAGGATGCTGAAGGTGTGTTTCCACTGTGCCAGGTGGAAACTGGTATGGGGAGCCCAAATCTCACTTCTGGATGCAAGACAGCACCACCCAAAAGACCCCATGGACAACCAGGCACTTGGGCTTGCCCCTCTGGCCACAGCTACAGGGGGCATGCTGGGCCAGGCACAATTAGAGTTATTTGGCCACAGTCCCCTCTCAGTGGCTTAGTAGTTGCAAGGGAGCGTGTCACCAGTAGTCCCAGCAGCCCTGGGGGTGCAGGGAAAGGCAAGGGAATCGGATGTGCTGAGTGGGCTGCCCAAACTGCAGCTGTCTTTATTCTCCATCACACTCAGAACCCCACCAACACCCCCTCGCTGCAGCAAGGGCCACCAGCCAGGGGCCACCATGCCAGGGCTGCAGCACACCAGCTCTGGGCTCTTGCCCACCAGATGTACACAGCTCTCTGCTGTCGGGATCCCCCAGCATGTCACAAGGGGTGCGTGTGCAGGTAATGCAGGCTCCCCACCGTGGGTGAGGCTTTGCCTCTCAGCATTCCCAAGGCAGTGGGGCCAGGATCCTCGCTGGGGACTCCCACACTGAGCCAGGGGGGCTGCATGCCTCCCGAGCCCAGGGCTCACCGCTATCCCTCTGATGTTTCCAGTTAGGTGGGGACCACCTGATGGCCCCCGAGGAAACTCGGACTCATCCAGGCAGGACAGGAAAGGGGAAATAAGAGAAAGGGAAGAGGAAGAAAGAAACAGAAAAGAGGGAATTAGAGGGAGAGAGGA
Source organism: Dicaeum eximium (assembly GCA_013396995.1). Classification (NCBI taxonomy): domain Eukaryota; kingdom Metazoa; phylum Chordata; class Aves; order Passeriformes; family Dicaeidae; genus Dicaeum; species Dicaeum eximium. Next base: position 342,861 of record VWZP01000495.1, read on the forward strand.
GAAAATGAGGGAATAGGAGGCAATAAATAAGTGGGAGCGAATAGGAGGAAATAAGCAGAAATAAGTGGAAATTACTCACATAGAGGCCGGTATGCCCCGCACCAAAGAAGGGGAAGGGGATGGAGAGGGGCCGGAGCTCGGAGCCACCGTCGTCCTGCTTCCGCGTGGCGGCGTCGCCCTGGGCCGGCCCGAAGGGGTAGAAGTCCCCCAGCGGCACCTCGCCACCGGCCCACAGCCACTCGCCCAGCGCCACCAGCACGGCCAAGCCTGCCAGGACGTGCATGGCCGCCGGCAACGCCGCTCGCCTCTCACGGGGGCACCGGCCACGGAAGCATGGCGGGGGCGGGGCAGGGCGGGGCGAGGCAGGGCAGACGCCCGCGGAGGGGCACGGGGAGGGCGGTGGCGGCCGCTGCCCGGAGCCGGGAGCCGGGAGCGATCGCCCGCAGCGCGCTGCGAACCGGAGGCCCCTCAGCTCCAGCGCGCGCCGAGCGCCCTCAGCCTGCCGGGCGCGCCCCCTGCTTCATTTGCATAATCGGGGCGTGGCCAGCCAATGGGCGCGCGGCGTGCGGGGGCGGGGCCCGGGGGCGGGGCTATGGGCGGGCACCCCGAGGGGCGCGAGCGGTGGGGGGGTCCCCCCTATCCCACCCAAACCCCCTCCCGTCTCCTCTGCTCCCTTAAAATTTAAAATACAGGGCTGGATGAGAGAAAAGAAAAGAGTGGGGAAAAAAAAAAGAAACCTGTGTAATTTCCTTTTTTTTTTTTT
>VWZP01000495.1:345345-363404 GCA_013396995.1 Dicaeum eximium
TTTTTTTTTTTTAGGTGCTAAAAATATTATCAGGAAATTCTTTTCAGGAATGCTGTGTTTTAGGTTACGCTCCAGGCTCAAGGGCTTCTTTGTCTTTACTGGAGGAAAAAAAAAACCAAAGCAAAACAAACACACCCACCCTACATTTATTATCGGGAAATGGTTTGACTAGGAGAGGCTGAGCTCCCAGGAAAGTCAAGGGCTACTCCCAGGGAAGCCCCACTAAAAGCACCAATGGTTCTGAATAATTATCAACTCATGATGGGTCCCAAAGCTGGACCCCAAGATCAGCCTGACTCCTGGGATTCCAGTGCATCCACCAGTGGTCCAGGACCAAGTGTGCCCCAGGCAGGCAACCCTGTGTGAGCCTTCCTGCCGATCCCAGAGAGGTGACCCTATCACTTTAAANATATTATCAGGAAATTCTTTTCAGGAATGCTGTGTTTTAGGTTACGCTCCAGGCTCAAGGGCTTCTTTGTCTTTACTGGAGGAAAAAAAAAACCAAAAAAAAAAAAAAAGAAAATAAAAAAGGTTTTTTTTTTTTTTCCTCCAGTAAAGACAAAGAAGCCCTTGAGCCTGGAGCGTAACCTAAAACACAGCATTCCTGAAAAGAATTTCCTGATAATATTTTTAGCACCTAAAAAAAAAAAAGAAAAGAGAAATCCAAAATAAATAAGCAGCCACATCCGGATTTCTCCCCTAGGACGGTAATAAAGGTTTTATGGGTTTGATATGAATTACCCTCCCTGACCATTCATGGCTGATTTTCTGGAAGGCATTAGGCTGCACACCCGGCCTGGTGCATGCCCTGGCCTAGGTGGATGCTGGTGGGATGCAGCAGGAGCACTGCCACGCTCTGCCGTGCCAGCCAACACCCATCTCTTTAGGGGAGTGACTGCAGAACCATCTTCTGCCTGTTGCCATCACCACCTCACACCCACCAGAGCAAGCCTTGAGCTCCCAAGCCCCGTCTCCCGGCCCTACCCTGCCATGCCAGGCCTGCCACGAGCTCAGCTTCCAAGGAGCACAGGGATATTGTGGCAGGACCTGCCCCTCTGCCAGGACCAACCCCACAGGGCCATCCCGGGCTTCTCCTGGAGAGAGAGAGAGGAAGGGCAGCCAACCCAAGCGTGAGAGGAGGATTTTCTTCCAGGCAGGCTTTGCACAGGAAAGCATCACTGTGTTCCCCCCGTGTTGTCCAGCCCAGCTCCCCGGGATGTTAAATTGGAAGCAGTAAATGGAGCAGGGAGAACAGCTGTGGGCCCCAGCTGCAGACATTTCCTCTGGGCCTGGAGCTGGAGCCTGTGCTGAGAATGCTGGGGGGAGTGTGGGGGAAAGCAGCCCTTTCTCCACAGCATCTGGCCAAGCCCTGTCCTCCACCACCCACTCCATCTCCAGGAACAGATGTCCCTTTCTGCCACCACCTTTATGGTGTCCAGCCCTTTGATGGCCACCAAAACGGGGCCAGACCTGCCGCACCCATCCCAGTGGGTAGCTCTGGTGAGGCTGTGGAGGGGAGGCTGCAGGTCCCAGGGGCATCCTGGGCTCTCATCCCAGGCTCCCCAGCAAAGAACCACCTCCAGGAGCGAGAGATGGAGGCAGAGATCCTTCTGCTGAGCCCAGCCTGTCTCTACCTGGCATCACAGTTTCAGGGCTGCCCCAAATCCACAGGCAGCCACCCCCTGGTTCCTCCCAGCCCCACAGTGGAGCCCACTACCTCGCACAGAAGGCAGCCCCAGAAAAGCACAGGGAAAGAGCACGAAACCCTGCCCACCCCCCACCTCAGTCAGAGCCGTGCTTGGGGGATGGGACATGTGCAAGGGGCCTGGGGAGCTATTAATGATCCAGAGCGCATTCAGCACGGATGCTTGCAGGCAGAGGGGACTGCAGGTCAGCACATGGTTTGGATTTGGCTCTCCCCTCCCTTCCAGCTAATTGGGCCGAGCCCAGAGAGCGTTCCCTGCGGATGCCAAACACGTGTGTGGCACAAGCATCACCTCCTGTGGGGGAGAACGAGTCCTAGAAGCTCCCTCCCCAGGGTGGGAGAGGCAGCCAGGTAGAGCAGGGAGGTGTGTGAGCGTTTGAGGGGAGCTGAGGTTTAATGAAAGGGTTTGAACTCATTATCTGGCCCAGGCTCAAAGAATGCAGCAACACAGATCACGTGCAGAGATGTGGGTGGTGGAAAGGGGCTGGAGGGCAGCCAGGAGGATAGAGGTTACTGCAACACCCAGCTCCCCCAAACCCCAGCAATGCCTGCCTCCACCCCACAGGCCATGGGAACAGGGGGGACCTCTCCCTGTCCCATCCTTTCACCTGCTCCTGCCACCCTGGGACGCTCCCAAAGCCCACGGCCCGGGCATCTGGTGGCCACGTGTCATCTGAGCTATGGTGGCAGGGATGTTGCTGGGTTGCAGTCGTGTCCCCTCCCCCCTGCCAGGGGAGTCCCAAATGAGCAGTAGCACATGGGCTGGGGGGTTCCAGGTGCTGTTCCTGAACACAGTGCCACGGGGACACAGAAAAGGAGCTGTGCCTCTGCCAGCCCCTGCTGACACCAGCACAAATGGGGATGTGCCACCCTTGAGACGGACACAAATCCTCTTCCCTGGGGGAAGCCCTGGCCCAAGGCTCTGCCCCACCACTGCAAAGCCAAGGTTTTGAAATGCTGAGGGTGCTGCTGGCTCTGGAGGGGTGGGGATGCTGTCAGGGAGTGCCCCAGCAAGCTGGTAGCACCAGGGGTCACCCTACCAGCTCAGCTGCCACCCTGTCACTCCCCACACCGGTCCCTGGCCTCACCACACATCTCAGGGGAGGACAGAGGTGCAGCACTTCACCCAGGGATATCCCTGGCTTCTGGGGCAGTCTCAGTGCAGGGAACAGTGCCAAAAACAGGACACGAGGTTGAAACCAGAGCCTGGTGAAGTTCCATCCCTGGTTGAGGCTCCTGCAGCGGGCAGCTGGGTTAATGAAGTGAAAGCCAACCCACCACCAGTTTTAATGAAGACTTCAAACCTGTTGTGAAGCCACATTGGCAAGTCCAGCATCACACAGGGCTGGCCATGGGCACCTCCAGCATTGCAGCAAAAGCGTTTCCCAATCCAGCTGAAAGCTCCTCGGATGTTCTGCCGCTTTGATTATTTGACAGGCCATGTTTTTTAAATTATTTTTGTATAAATATTTACGCATTTCTACAAGAACCACGCTTTGAGCAACAGGCAGATGAAGGGCCGGAGGGGAGGGGGCTGGATGCTGGGTTGCTCCATCGCGGTTCTGCGGGTCAGCTGGGGGTTGAGCAGGAGCAGCAGGGATGCAGGGCAGCCCTCCTGCCTGGGGCCCCGGGGCAGGGCGGGCTGGGTGCTGACAGCGGTGGCTGTGATCCTGCTTTTCCCCCTCACTCCGGGCAATGCCCTCCCCGGGGAGCAGAACCCAAACAGGGACCGGACCGAGCCGAACCTCCTGTAGGGAAACACGGCCGGCAGCTGCTGGGAGCCCCAAACAGCCCCACACAGCCTCAAACAGCCTCAAACAGCCCCAAAAACCCCACACAGCCCCACACAGCCCCACACAGCCCCAAACACCCTGTGTCCTCGCCCCTGCTCAGCTCCCAAAACCACTTCCCGCAGCCCCCCGAGCCAGAGAAGCCCCACTGGGCAGCGAGGGCTGCTGGCAGGATGGAGATCCCTTCTCCATCGCCCACTCCCCCCTCAGCGCTGCACCGAGCCCACCCCAACCCCACACCGGGGCTCAGCCGTGAGGGTGTTTCAGGAGAGAAGGGGAAGGGGTGGGAAGGCTCTGGTGCCCCCATATCTGCCCCCAAAGCCCCCAGTTTGCAGGGATAGTGCTCGCAGCAAAGTCTGCTAGTGGAATTCCTGGTGGGGACCCTCCCTGCCAGCCCTGTCCTGCTCCCCAGGATTGTTGCTGTGGATTTTGGGAAGGATAAGGGTGAGCTCCCCCCATCCCCCATCCACAGATGGGATCCACAACCCAGACTCGAGTTTTCCACCAAGCTCAGCAGAAATTCACCCAGAAGGTCAGTGACCAGAGAAAGGGATGATCCATCATTAAATAAATTGTTTTCATTTCCCAGGATAAAGGGGAGGAAAAGAGGAGGAGGGGAGGTGTTGTTGGATCAGGACTGGAAAATAAAAGAGCACAAGGCAGGAAAACCACCCCCTGTACTCCCTGCAGAGAGCAGCCCCAGCTCCTTCCCTGCACCCTCACAAGAGTTTTACAGCCAAAGCTCTTAATGTGATAATAATAATTATTTATTTCCTAGCAATTTCTCCCCCCAGTATTTTTTTTTGTTTGTTTTGTGCGTGTGTGTGTGTGTATTTTGTTTTGTTGTTTGTTTTTTTTTTTTTTTTTTTAAATAAACAGCCTATTTTGAAATGTCACTGGGGGAAGCCAAGCCTCCAGCTGAGCCCTGGCCTGGAGGAAGGAGCAGGGCAGGGGGAGCGTGCGAATGTGTGTGCGTGCATGCAGGCAAGCGTGTGCGTGTGGGAGCGTGGGCACCCGTGGGGACACCCCCCTGCAGCCTGTGAGCACACCCAGGGCTTGGAAACCCCAGCCATGAACAGATGGGGGGTTCTTCTCCCTCCCCCTCAGCCTGGGTGCCCCGCTGAACCCCCCCATCTCGCACCCCTCATCTCCCACCCCTCTGTGTGGTCCCCACCAAGCCCCAGGGCCGAGCTTTGAAATCTGTTGAAAAGAGACCCTTTTTGCCAAAATAAACAGCCTGTCATGTTAAATTACTCTCTCTTCCTCTCTACCTTCCCTGCCTTTGTGTCCCCCCATTCCCTCCCAGCCATTTTGTTGGGGGCCATGCCATTCTGGGGGCTCGTGGGGTGCAGAAGTGCTGGTGTGGAACTGGGGCAGAGCATAACCTGTCCCCCCACATTCCAGTGCCCCTGGGGTCATCTCCTCAGCCCACCAGCTCAGCACCTCAGTATCTTCCTGCTGGGTGATGGTGGCACCTTGCAGGGTCCCACTGCACAGCCCTACAGAGGGGCAAGCTGGGCTCCTCACCCTCCTCTGCTGGGCCAGCTGCTCTCACACCCCCAGGTTTCTTCCTCTCTCTTGCTTGTACTTGCCCTTTAGTTTGGGGTTGTTTTCCCTTTAGTTTGGGGTTGTTTTCCCTTTAGTTTGGGGTTCCCTTTAGTTTGGGGTTTTCTCTCTCCTGTTTCTAACAGATCAAAAATTCACGGAACCATAAAACACCGAGATGGAAACAGTGATTAGCTCATTCAGGCCAGACTCTGCCACTACCAGGGCACTTGCCACCAGCCTCTAGTGACTTGCCCAGACACTGTGCACTCCAGCCACGTCTTCCATAGCCTAGCTGACCTTCCTGCTGGGATTTTTTTCCTGCTGTTTTTGGGCCAACTGAGGTGTGCTCAGCTTGGGCTGATGGCAGGGTCGAGTGTCCAGGTGCTGTCCCAAATGCCCAGCCATGCAGTGTCCCTGCCCTGTGGCTCATCTCATGCAGCATGGCCCCAGCCAGGGCTCAGCCACTCATCCACGTGGGATGGAGCTTCTGTGCCCAGCACCTGATCTACACCATTCCCTCCCCAGCCAGCTCTGCTCCCTCCTGCTCAGAGCATTGCTCAGCATCTGGCAGCACCTCCAGCTGCTCCCTCCTCTTCTGGCTGGCCAGCTTTGTCACCAGATGTGCCACTGCCCAGCAGCACTCTTCCTTCTCACAGGGTGCCTGCAGCAGGGCCACTCACTGTGCTGCCTGTGCTCCTCCAGGGCCTGCCCCTGCGGGAGAGGAGAGAATGAAGGGCAGAGGAAGTGATGGAGGAAGGGGAAAGGGGAATAGGAAAGGAGAAAAATAGGGTGAAGAACAGGAAGGAGGAAAAGAGAAAGAAAGGAGGAAGGGAAAGGCAGAAGGGGGAAGGAGGAAAGGGGAAAAGAGGAAAAGGAGAAAAGGNGGGGAAAAGGAGAGGTCCCAGCCTACAGAAAGGGGCAGGAGGCAGCATTTGCAGCACCAACCTCTTGATTGTGGCACCCAGAGGCCTGAAAGGCAGAGATGAGCCAAGGGGGTCACATCACACTGGCTCTTCCTGGCATCAGAGCTCTGGCAGCAGGATGTCAGGGTCACACTGTGGGCTCAGCCAGCACTGTGACAAGAGGGCAGGGTTACCCTACAAGCACCAAGACATCTGGGGGGACAGCCATGTCTCCCTGCCCTGCCCAGCCTTACCTTCCTTAGAACCACTCCTGGCTCTCAGTTCAGCTTCTGCATGATGACCACAGCCTCTTCCAGCATTCCTGCCAGGTGCTGACAGAAGGAATGTCCTGGCTGCTGCTGCAGCAGGGACTCCATCCATGATGCTCCATGGACACACAGCAACCCTGCCAGCAGTGAGCTGTGCCCCACCATCCCCACAAAAGTGGTGGCCTGCACGTCTCTGCCCTCTTTTTCCCACACCAGGGTATGAAGCAGTAGTCTGTCGTGCCTGGCCTGGGTTCAGCATTCTTCAGGATGAGCCCAAGCCACTCTGATGGGGGTCTGCTGCTCTGGGTGCCTCTCTGGATGCCAGACAGCTTGTCTTCCCCACATGACGGAGGAGGGTAAGACCTCAGCCCTGCTTGGGACAGCCATTGGTGTGGGGCACTCAGCATTCCCTGCTCAGAAGGGGTGCAACTTGAAGCACAGGGCTCAGGTAAGGAACTGCAGAGCCCATCACCCACTGTCGGGGTTTGAAATCTGGCTGAGACTCCCCAGCTCAGAGCACCCACAGCCTCCTGGGAGTGAGAAGCCCAGTGCAGGCTTAATGAGTCGAACTGCAGGTGCTCTAGGATGCTCTGCAGGTGGAAGCTGTGACCCTTGGAAAGCAGAGCTCCTTCGGTCGGCTGGCAGAAGGGTGGATGAACATGAGGGACAGACTCCTACCTGCAGGGCAGCTCCTCAGCCCCGGGGAACTGAAGGAAGCACAAGGATGAACTGGAAATAAGCCCTGGGGAGATTCAGAAACCTCATCTGGGCTGTTTAAAAGGGTAAGCGTGAGCCGTAGGAGGTGGGAGGAGGAGCCATGAGCCCCATGGCACTCTCCCTCCCTTCCTCACAAGCTGTCCCCACGCTCCTCTCGGGCTCCCTACTGCCACGGAGCCTCCCCCACGTCCCCATTCCTTTCCCTGTCTGACCAAGGGCGGACTCAGTGTGCAGGAAAGAGTGGGACAGCTGAACCACACAGTCCTGCTGCGAGAGAACCCTTCCAGCCATAATCACTGAGCTCCGGCTCCAGCCTGCCAAGCTCGGCAACGTACCTCTGCAAGGTGACGGCACTCAAAGAGAAAACGTGCCCGGAAATCCCCATTCCGGGATGTGTGGGAGATGGGGAGAAGCGAGGGCAGGTGTGAGGATACGAGGGCAGGTGTGAGGATCCAGGGCAGGTGTGAGGATACGAGCTCAGGAAGCTCGGGATGCACCGAGCCGCAAAGCGCGGAGCGGGGCCGGGGCACGGCAGCGCGGCGGGGCGAGGGGCGCCGGGGGCTGCCGCACCTGGGGTGTTGGAGCCTGATGGAGCCTGAGCCTGGTGTTGACACATTTGCACCAGGCCTGCAGGGCTGCTCCGGGCACCGGCAGGGTCCTGCAGCTCTTGCACAGCCCAGCTCCCGTGGGTGCCGCAGAGGTTGGGAGCAGCCGGGCCGGGAGGACAGTGTGTCGCCTTCAGCTGGCACTGGCTGTGACAGGGTGCTGCCGGCACCTAGTCCCGTGCCAAGGGGAGTGTGGGAGAGCACAGCGTTACCCTGGCATGACCCACCAGCCGAGCACTCGCTGTCACCCTTGTGCAGTGCCGCAAGAGGGGTCACGGTGTGACTCAAGCCCCCGCCCTGGGTTTGCCCGGGACCTCTCCCTGGGAGTCACCCAGCTCTTGTCACCGCCCGGCTCTGCTTCCCTGCACCCGCCCCACGCCGGCACCCGGCCCTGCCCTCCCTGCCCACGCACCTTTAGGGCTGCTCGGAGCAGCGTAAGGCAGTAGCAGAGCTGCCATGGAAGGCAACACTTCCCTCTGGCACAGCTACCTGGGGGTGATCGTGTCCCGCGAGAGGCAGCGCATGGAGCGGTTCCAGCGGGCCGAGGACATCCTGCTCACCCTGCTGGAGGGTGTCCATGCTAGGGAACCCCGCTTCCTCGTGGACTACGCCAGGAACCTGGAAGCCTTTGAGTTCGCTCTGTGTGCCTCTGAGGACGCTGTCACTCTCGAGATGCCCCTGCGGATTGACGGCGATGCGCTGCGTGTGCTGGCACGCCGGACCAGGGACACCCCGGCCAGGCATCCCTCAGAGCTGAACACCTGCTGGCTGCAAGTGTGCTCTCCAGGGACTGATTTGGAGGACTGGACCGGTGTTGTGGATGTGACGGAGCACAGAGGTGGTGTGGGCTGCCTGCTTCCAGGCAAAATCCTCCAGCACCTGAAAGAGCTCCTTGTTTCAGCCATCGTGCACTGCCAACGCCTCTTCCTGCTTCAGCCAGGTGCGTACGCTGGCAGGGTGCTTACGAGCCAGGAGCTGCCTCCAGTGCCTGCCCAGCTTCCCAGCTTGGCAGGGATCCCTATGCAAACATGCTGGGACGTATGTTCCTGGGCATGTGGCCCACCCAGAACCTGCAGGAGCAGGTTAGCGAGCCCCTTGCTGTGTGCCGGGATGGGCTTTGCCCCCAGCTAAGGAAGGGGAGATGCAAACTGTTCCCTGCCACCCCAGGGCATCAGAGTCATCCTCAGGCATCTTCACCTGGGACTGATGGCACCCTTCTCGGTGGGTGCAGGGTCCACCCAGCCCTGCTGTTAGTCCCCAGGTAGGGTTTGCTCAAGGACTTGGTGTGCTTGGTTTTCCCTGACCACATTCTCCTCTCCACCTCTTGGTCTCCAAGTGCCCCCTGCTCTCTGGAGGAGGCTGTTTGGAGGGTGAGCTGGGAGTGCATCAGAGCTGGAGCAGGGCCCTGGGGCGTGGGTCTGACCCTGGCAGCAGTGTCCTCAGAAAAGACATGGTGGGAGGGGACCCTGGGAAATGCCCATAGCAGTTCCATAAGCTTCTTCATGCATTTTCATCTCCCAGTGTGCTTCTTGAAGGAAAGCTCAGCCAGGGTGAAAGGGTGATGCGAGAGCACCAGTGGGTCTGAAAGTCTCTAAACTCAGTCCCAGCAGGTCCACCATCCCCTCCTTCTGTGGCCAAGCCAGTGACCTTCATCTTCCTCCACCCCCACAAAGCAATGAACCTTTCCTGCTTCATTCTTCTTGGACTGCATTGCTTTTCTTGGCACTGTTCAGCCACCCAGATGCACGGCTCAGTTTGACTGCTTGAGACTTCCTACAGCGCCTGACCTTGACCCCTGCCACACTTCTTCCTGTAAAACCACCCCAGCATGGCTGGGAGAGGGGTTTTACCCAGGGAACTGCAACCAGCCTGCAGCCCTGGGAAGGGCTGAGTGCAGTGGGGTGGGACATGGCCAGGGGTGCTGCAGCACACACCTGGCTCAGCCTGTGAGACCGGCTGTGCTGACCTGCTCACTGCTGCCAAACCCTCTGCATCCAGGTGACATCAGTGCTGAAAACCTGCGGGAGGATGCCCTGCAGCTCTCCCTGCTGATCCGTGGCAGCTGGAAGACCATTCGCTTTGACATCATCCCTGTGGTGAGGAGGCAGCAGGAGCCACTCCAGAGGCAGCAGGGCGACAGGGGCTTCCCTGAAGGCAGCCTCAGGAAGGCCACAGAAGAGGCCCACTTTGTCCCAGCCTCTCCCTACTGCTGGAGGTGAGAGGCACAGTGGGGTGATCCTGGGCCAGGGATGCCCCCTGGCTGGCAGCACTGCTGGGTGTAGGCAAAAAGAGGTTGGGACAGGGCAGGGACATGTCAGCAGGGGTTGAAGTCACCCCCTCATGATGCCCAAACCCTCTTCCCTGTGTTGGAGAAAAAAACCTCAGCCAAGTTTCAGACAGCTCAGGGAAAGAAGGGGAATGCAACTGAAGGAGCCCCCTGAAATTATTCACTGGAGCTGAACTCTGACTGTGCAGAGGGTGGCAGCTCTCAGATCCCTGCTTGGGCTTCAGAGACAAGCCCAGGCCCCTGGCAGCAGCAGGGTGATGAGGTGCCTCCCAAGGTGGGCTGCAGGACAAAACAGGGATGGACTGACATACCTTGCCTGCCAGCACAACGACCCAGCCCCATGGAGGGGCTGAGCAGCCAGCTGGACCAGTCCATATCTATTCTGGGAACAAAGTGGTCCAACTGGATGCTCAGCCCCTCGCTGGGGACCAACCCAGCCTCCCCTCCCCACTACACACAGGGGAGCACAATCCCACTTTGCCCCGCTCTTGATCCTCCTGGGAAGGCAGGAGCTGCTCAGCAGCATCCCCATCTCACTCCACACCTCACCTCTGAAGTTCTGCTCTGCCAGAGGCAAGCACAGGAGGTGGATCCAAGATGCTGCATTGGCTGGGACCAATGTGTGCCATGGAGGGATACCCCTGCACGCCAAGTCCCTGCAGGCATACCCTCCCCATCCTGGGAGAATGCAGCTCTTCATCTCCCCTCCCACCAGACCCCACTCTCTTCCTGCAGATCCTCCACTCACCTTCCCATCCTGAAGCTGCTCCGAGGAGTGGACACCCTGAAGGGAGCCCGTCTGGACAGCCTTCGCCTGCTCGACCAGCTGCGGGACCAGGACTGGGCAGGGGAGGCTGGCAAAGGCACTCTCACCTTCAACCACCTGAAGGTGGGTTGGTTCTGCTGGCTGGGACCATGGCTCTCTGGGCAAGCAGAGCCAAGGCTGCTCCCCTGCACGAGAACCCAAACCAGGTCTGCAGGGCTTTGGGGTGTAGCAGCCCGTGGCTGTGTCTGGGAAGGGTGTGTGCTGCTGTCAGCCGTGGTTAGAGGGCTTTGATCCTTCTTCCTTGGGTTGAACCAGCAACCTCCAGCCAGAGACACTTTGTGTGTTCAGAGCTGGGGCTCTGCACTGGTGTGCAGGGCATCATCCCCTGGCCCAGGCTGCCTGTGTCTGAGGGATGGCATCCCTGTGCCATGCTGCAAGGCTGCTGCCCGTGCCCTGCTGTGCTGGGACGTGCCTGTGCAGGGCTGAGGGTGGTGTTTCTGCTGAGAAAAAACCTCCTCTCCCCACCCAACCTGTTTTCAACACTCTGGAGCCATGGTAACTGGCCATGCTGGGGACAACACCTGGTGGCACAATCCAGGTGTGCCTTGCCTTCTGATGGCTCTCCAAGCCACGGGTCAAGAAGGCTGCAAGGATGTTTTCTGCTTACAGAATGGCTCAGCTCCAAATAACCCAATTCCTGTGTACTTTACTTTGTGTTGCATTCTTTGATGTTTTGGGGGTGGTGGTTGTGTTGTTTTTTTTTTAAGAAAAAGGGCAGATGTATATATCTGGCCTTCAGAAAAGTATCATCTGCTCCAGCCCCCATGGATTCAGCCCCACAAGTGCTTGCATGGTGACCTGCAGGGTGTGAAGGGACAGCCTTCCTGGGATCAGGCCTTGTGCCTGACCCTGTGCTCTTCTCTCCCTCCTCACAGATGGTGTTGCTGTGGAGCACAGAGCTCTTCCCCTCCCCGGAGGACTGGCAGGACCTGGAAGGCTCTGTCTACAGGCTCCTGGTGATCCTGCTCCGCTGCCTGGCCACCCAGCACCTGCCCCACTTCCTGAACCCAGAGGAAAACCTCTTCCAAGGAGCAGCCCCAGACCTCGCCTCCCTCTACCATAAAGTGGAGAGCTTTGCCTGGGACCCCCAACGCTTCCTGCACTTCCATTTTGGCCTCCATGGGTTCAGTGGCAGCTGCCAGGCAGATGCTGAAACCCGAGCGCTCCTGCAGCTCCCCACCCAGGATGGCTCCTACTGGGACACAGCCTACTTTGACATCCTGCTCAGCCAGGTAACCCCAGCACAGAGGCAGCACCACAAGCCACCTGGGCTGGGAAGTTGGGATGTGCTGCAATGGGCCCCACTGAGTCCTCTGGCACGCTGTGGGGGCTGTGGGAGGCTGGCAGTGCTGGGCAGGGGGCTGCAGCAGAGTGGGGAGCCCTCTCCCCTCACTCCCCACCCCCTTTAGTTTCAGGTGTACCGGATCCAGGACAGCACACGCCGCTCAGCAGTGTCCCAGCTCCTCGCCAAGATCCGCCAAGAAATCCCTCAGCAGAGCTGAGTGGAACCCTGCTGCTGCCCCATTGGGGTGTCTCAAAACTCTGGGGGGGTGCAAGGAGAGCTCCAGGGCCAGGGAGCAGCGTGCTGCTAAGCCATTTTATTGAGGGAAGGTGGTATGGGCAGAGAGCACATGTGCTGCAGCTGGGGGCACACACAGCCTCTGGCTGCCCTGCTGGACCTGGGCACTGGGGGGTTCATGGCACAGAGTCTGGATGGCTGGCATGCTGCACGGCAGGGCAGGGACGGCCGAGGTTGTTGGTGATGGGAGGGGAAGGGCCCTAAGGGCAGATCCTGCATCCCTCTGTCACCTTGCTGAGGGTCACCATGCCCCGGGGCCAGGGCAAGGGAGAGAACTGAGGGGCCAGGCCATTGGGGGCAGATGGGAGAAGTGGTTTTGAGCCATGTCTCACATCTGCTGAGCACAGCCTTCTCCTCCACGTCCCCTGCTATCCCAGCTTCTTTCCACCGTGCCTTGGCTTGCTGGATGTTGCCGTGGCTCCTGCCAGCATGCCAGGAAAGCAGTGCCAGGCCACCTCCCCCAGCCTCCCCCCACCGGGGTGCTCACAGCCTGCTGCGGTGGCAGCGCTTCAGGGCATCCTGCAGGGCTCCAAGTACTCGGTCCACGTTGGCCCTGGTGGAGTTGCAGCCCATGAGGCCGATGCGCAGGACCTGCGAGGAGGAGAAGGGTGAGTGTCTGTGCCTCAGCGGTCCTGCACGGAGTGGGGAGGGACACACAGCCAGGTGCGAGTGGTTGTGCACAGCTCCCTCGCTCGTATTTAACACATCATTCCCTATAAAAGGTGTCACGCCGCTAATTACGTGCCGTGGTTATTCAATTAGTGCTGATTGTGTGTGGTGACGCTGCTATGCGTTGCTCGGGGCAGTGGGACACAGGCAGCCAGAGAGTGGCAGTGAATGCGGGTTCGGTGCCCTGCCGTGGGCAGCAGGACGGGAGGACTCGCCCACCTTGCCCACGGTGGGGCCCAGGCCCCCAGCGATCTCCATGCCGTGCTTGTCCATCAGAAAGGCCGTGATGTCCTTCCAGTTGTAGCCCTCGGGCACCCTGACGGTGGTGATGGTGGGGAGTCTGGCCTTCTGAGGAACAGACAAACTGGTTTCAGTGCCACGGCCCCTGGTGAGCCCAGCGCAGTGCAGGACAGAGCATCCCGGAGCGGGGAGCTTTTTCTCTGGCATCCAGAGCTGCCCAGGCACATCTCCAGCTGCACGGGGCTGTGTCCCTGGGCTGCCCCTGCTCTGTGCTGCTGGTGCTGGTGATGGGCTTGCCCCGCACCCACCTCCTCCTCCACAAAGAGCTCAAGCCCCATGTCAAGCAGCCCCTGGCACAGCTGGGTGCAGGTGGCCCGGTGTCGCTCCCAGGAGCTCTCCAGACCCTGTGGGCAGAGAGGAGACGGAAGGTTTCTGCTGCTGCCAGGCATTTCCTGGCACCCACGGTTCCTCCAAGCCCCAGAGGCACCGCTGCTGCTCCCTGCCTGTCTGGTGCCACTCACCAGTTCTGCCAGCATGGCCAAGCTTTCCCGTAAGCTGAAGAAGCTGTAGATGCGTGCCGTGTGGTGGTACCTGCAAAACTCAAGGGGCACCCAGAGGGGTTCAGCTCGGCTGCAGCACAGCAGCCCCTTGCTCGTGCTCGGGGAAACTGAGGCACAGCATCCTCGCTCCTCATCACCCAGCGCAGAGAGCTGTGGCCGGCAGGCAGGGGGATGGGGAGGCAGGGCCTGAGCCCTGAAGGGCAGGCAGCCTCCGAGGCAGGACAAAGGCTGGGGGGGAGTGGTTGCCGCCGTCTGTAACAAGAGAGCCCGCCCTCACCTCCGCGGCTCCCCGTCACAGCCCCAGTAGTTTGCCAACCAGCCCATGTCCAGATAGAAGGATGGGGGCTTCGTCTTCCTCCTCAGCAGCTTCTCCCTGGCGAAACAGAGCACTGGGGAGAGGTGGGGCCTTGACCCTACCAGCTCCAAGGTGGGATCAGCCCTGTGGGAGGGAGGACTGCCCTAAAGCGAGCACAGAGATTGGCTCCAGCTCCCAGTCAGTGCCCAGGGATGGGATGGGCTCTACCCCCATAGCACTGCCTCTGGGAATACTCTCCGCAGAGCGGGTGGCTGGCAAAGGAGAGAGGTGGTGGCCAACCCCAGCCCCTTTGCCTTCCACCCTGGCGAGACCGGGCTGCTCTTACCTGGCTCTCTCACTGAATGAGATGGGGGCACTGCCTGGGGGTGCGTTGAGGACTTTCTGGGACCCCGAGTACAGGACATCGATCTCTGCCCAAGAGGGAAGACAACTCCTTAGGAATCAGAGGCTCCCAGCAGGAAAATGCTGAGCTCTCTGACCCAGCTGCAAGTGGTGGGTGGGAAGCACAAGGATGGCACACAGGGCAGGTCCTACTTGTGTTCAGGCTGCTTTGGGAGGGCCCCTGGCACAGCTGATTGTCCCCCAAGGGGAAAAGCCTCTGTGGCTGCAGCTGGACCAGTTTCTAATGTTGCTAGCCAAAATGCAGGTGGAGGGGCTGATCCCACTGCTCTCTCTCCCTGTCCCTGGCATGAGTCCCTGTGTCCCCTGGCTGCTCATGATGCCACTGTGGCTCTTACCCTGCTGGTCCATGAAGATGGGGGCTCCCCCAAGCGATGCCACTGCATCCACAAGCAGCAGGCAGCCATGCCTGTGGGAGGACAGAGCTCAGCCTGGTGTTCCTGCCACCTCCTCTTGCCACAGCTCTGCCTGCAGCCCTGGCATCCTGGGGCTGCGTGTCTCACTGGCACCAACTGCTTCCAGCACGGCAGAGCCAGAGAAAAGCCCAGCACATATAAATCCCCAGGCCCAAATGCCCAGTGGTGACCTTGGGGTGCCCTTAGTCCCCACGAGTGCCTGTCAGGCACTGACCGGTGGCACAGCTGGCCCAGCCCCTCCAGTGGCTGCAGCACCCCCGTGGAGGACTCGCCGTGGGTGATGAAGAGCACCAAAGGTTTGTGCTGCACCAGGCCCTGCAGGACACAGAGGGAAGGTGGCCACGCTGGAGGTCAGCTTGTGCCCTCTGCACAGTGGCCAGCACTCACCTGCTCAATGTCTTGAGGTGTGAAGTACTTGCCCGGCGGCTTCAGCAGCTCACAGACATTGGCTCCTAAGAGGAATTTGGGCAGAGGGGAGTGAGGTTTGGGCATGCTTCCCACTGGGCAGTCACCTGCTCCATGGGGCAATTGGTCACACATGAACCGGGAGTAGAGCCAGCTCCCAGATTCTGGCCTCCTGCAGATTTGCCCAGTGGAAAAGCCATAAAGCACCATAAACGGAGTGGCATCATTCTTGGAAAAACCTGGAGCTCTCTAGCAGAGTGCTCTCTGCTTTTGTAAGCCGTGTCACCGAGCACTGCGAGGCGTGGCACAGCAAACCGGGGCATCCTGCCTTCAAGCCCAGTCCCCCAGCCCTGCCACGCCACCTGCCTGTCCCCAGCATACCGAGCCTCCTGGCAATCTCGGCGGCACGCTGTCCCCAGATGCCGTTGATGGCCACCAGCACAGTGTCCCCTTGCTCGAGCAGGTTGAGCAGGGCAGCCTCCATGGCGCAGTGGCCGCTGCCGCTGACGGCCAGGGTCAGCCGGTTCTGGGTCTGGAAGGCGTACTGGACACCTGCCTTGATCTCGTCCATCACCTGCGGCAGCAGCACGCTGGCCAGCACTGCTATGGCTCCTCTTGCCCCAGCAGAGCTGTTCCAGCCCCTCCTGGGGGTGAGGAAGAGGAGGGGAGGGAAGGAGAGCTGGGCCGGGGCAGCTCACCTGCAGCACCTCGGGGTGCATGTGGCCCAGGAGCTGCCGAGCGCCCGCAGCCTGGATGCGGCGGGGCACATTGCTGGGGCCCGGCCCCAGGAGCAGCCTCTCGGGCACGGCCAGGGGCCGGAGCAGCTCCTCCGGCGGGGGAACACGGAGCAGGCTGGTGACCATGGTGCGACGTGCTGTCCCCAGGAGCTGAGCCCAGAGAAGAGGAGCAGTGGAGGCTGCGTGAGCAGCTGCCAGCATTGCAGCACCGTGTATCCTGTGCCAGCAGTGTCCAGTGTCCCCATGGACCTTGACCCACAATTCGGTGTTCCCCCTTCCCAGTCTGGACTCTACCCCTGGCTGCCTCCTCTGTCTGGTTAATGTGTCACCAGTGCTATCCCTGCTCTCTTGGGCCCCTCATTTTAGGGGATGCCCCCTTGGCTAGTGCTCAGGGCATCAGTCTCCAGGCACACCAGCCTCTGGGACTCCCAAGCACAGAGGCAGTCCCTGTCCCCATGGCCCCCACAACACCAGGGTAATGTTTCCCAACAGTATCCAGGTGGATCCCTGCTCTGGGCACCTAGATCCTGTGCCATTGGATGGTTGTGCTGGGACTGATCTGGCACAGCTGCCATGGTCGTAGCTCCTCCTGCAGCAAAAGTTCCTGTTGAGCAGGGCTCCCTGACCAGGGACCTGCCTTGCAGAGGGACGTCTGGCTGGGTGACAGCCTGAAGGAGGCTGGCCACTGGACTGATGTGCACTAGGGCTGTGGACTGTGACAGGGACACTCCCTGCCACAGCAAGCTGTGCTCTGCAGGCTCAGCCTGGACCATGAGCATCCCAGTGTATCCTGAGGATGCCACAGGCCCCACGTTGGTTCGATATTCTGTTACCTGCTGGGTGCCCACAGCACATTGCATTGTGCCCAACCTCTGGCACATTCTCTGCCATCCACACCCTGAAATGCAAACAAGCTGCCCACTGCCAGCTTTAGCAGATCCATGAGTGGGTCCCTGCCCAGAGGAGCCCCTCAGTGAGCAAAGCTTTGGCTGGGTATGGCAGCACAGGGGTGAGAATTCCCACCCGGCAGAACTGGCACCGGTGGCTGCTGCTGAAGACATATGGGACAGAGGCAAGAGTGCCAGGTGAGAGCTCGTCTGCCCAGCAGCTGGGTGACCACCACCGAGAGGAGCTGGGGGCAGACGAGTTTGCTCCCGCATGGCTGATAGAAGCCATAGTCAGCCCGGGGACCGCTGCCCAGCCGTCATCCCACCAAAGCGATGACGACATATCGGATGAAGATCTCCCAGTTGTCTGTCCTCTAGGGAGATTTGGGGCATGGCTGGAGCGGGGAGGGGACGCGTGACCTCGGGGCTGCCGTGGGACGAGGGTGGCCGTGCTGCTGGAAACAGCTGGCAGCGAAGGAATAATCCGCTTTTTCTGCGCTGGCTCCGAATTCCGGGCGCAGATGGGCAGGAGCGGCCGTGCCCCGGGCGGCGGCGGGGGCTCGGCGGGCGGAGGAGCGAACGGAGGGCGCCGGNTTCCGCAGCGCGCCCGGGGCCGGGGGATGCGCTGACGTCACCGCTCCATCCCCGAGCGCGCCCTCCCGGTCCCCGCGTCCCCCTCAGGGCGGCGGCGGCCGCCAACCAGCGCGTGGGGCGGGGACCGCAGGGGCGGGGCCGCTGCCACCCGCACCGACACCGACACCGACACCGGCACCGNGATGACGACATATCGGATGAAGATCTCCCAGTTGTCTGTCCTCTAGGGAGATTTGGGGCATGGCTGGAGCGGGGAGGGGACGCGTGACCTCGGGGCTGCCGTGGGACGAGGGTGGCCGTGCTGCTGGAAACAGCTGGCAGCGAAGGAATAATCCGCTTTTTCTGCGCTGGCTCCGAATTCCGGGCGCAGATGGGCAGGAGCGGCCGTGCCCCGGGCGGCGGCGGGGGCTCGGCGGGCGGAGGAGCGAACGGAGGGCGCCGGACCGGGGGCACAGGAGGCCCTGGCGGGGCCGCTCCTCGGAGCGCTGCGCCGGAAAACGGGGTAGTGGTGTCCGATCCGGGGTACCGGGATGCTCCGGTACCGGGGTACCGGGCCGGTGCTGGTTGCCAGGCGACGGCTGCCCCGCCCCGCCCCGCCCGCCCCGCCC
>VWZP01000495.1:363420-378200 GCA_013396995.1 Dicaeum eximium
CCCCGGGGCAATGGCCGAGGGGGGGACCGGGGCCGCTCCGGAGTGGCGGTACCGCCCCTCGTGGCCCCGGCGGGGACGAGGCGTGGCGGGTGGGAGCGGGATGAGCATCCCCGAGGGTCCGGCAGGGCGGGGGGGCTGCGGCCGGTGGCCATTTTGCGGAGCCCCCCGATGCTCGAAGTTGTGTGTGGGGGGGAACTGCCCTCGGGTCCCCAGCGCGGTGACCGCCGGGTGCCGCCCCATCTTCCAGAAGGATCCAGCCGGGCTGGGGTGGGGCGGGGGGGCTGCCCGCGGACGAGGAGACGCGTCTGCCGCCCCGGCTCCATCCCAGGGAGGATGCCATCCCCGCAGCCCATGGCGGGGGGCACAGTAACCCCCTGTTGCCCCAAAACGAGCCCTGCTCTCCCCTCCGGGGCAGGTGGCTGTGGTTATGCAGCTGAGCCATCTTGCGTCATCATCATCATAAAGCCTCAGAGTCAAACAGCAGCGCCGGAGGGAGCGGTGGATGCTCCAGCTGGGCTCTCCCCGCGGGTTGCTGGCAAATATGCTGAGATGCAAAGACTCTTCTTGGCCCCCAAGGACGAGCAGCTGCCGGTGACCTTGTGCTGTGGAGGGGCTGGACAAGGGCCGCCATGTCACTGCGGGCCGGTGCGGTGGCTGCTGGCTATTGAAGGGGCAGGTGCCGGGGTGCGGGGCTAGTGCAGAGCTCCACGCTCCGTCATCCAGGTTGGCAGGGAGCAGCCCTGCACCTGCCCTATTGTCTTGCTCCTCTGCTTCCTCTTCCTCCTCCTCCCCCTCACGGGGCAGTGACCCCTCCCCTAGATCCCGCAGACCCCGTGGGAGCCGCTCTCCTGCCTGCTCAGGCCTCATGCGACAGCATCAGGGCTCGGGGATGACAAGGGACCAGCCGAGCATCTCCTGTAGCACCCACAGCCAGGCACCCTTCCATGGCAGCACCCAGAGCAGCCCCGCGCAGGTGGCCTCTGTGGCACTGGGGGCAGGGAGGTAGCCGACCCTCCCCCTCCCCTGGGTATGGCCAGGGGTGTGGTGGCTCTGCCATCTCGGCATGCTGCTGCTGACCTCCATTTTGTCTGGGAGGTGGCAGCTAGCGCTGGCAAAGATGCTGCCACCACCCTCCACCTCCCTGCATGTGGCAAGAGCTGCAGCCCCTCAAGCCCTGGGTCGTGTGGGAATCTGTTTTCCACCCCTTCTCCATGCCCAGCATTGCTGGGCACCCACTGGAGCTCACTGCCTTTTCTCTGTGCAGCTTTTCCCTGCTATGGGTTGGAGTATCTGAAAGAGAGGATGGAGGGAGCAGGAATGGGGGGTGGGGTTACTTTGCAGCAGAGATGGGGAGCAGAACCCGTTATCCATGTCCTTCCATTTGCTACCTGTGAACTGAATCTGCATGGAAATTCTCAGAGAGCTGCAAACTCTGCCCTGGAGCTGTGTCACCCATTGGGGTGGGCAGGAGGTGAGGAGGCACGGGGCAGGGTGCCCCTGGTGGGGAATCAGGGGCTGGATTTCATCTGAGCTTGGGGGGCATTTGCCCTTGTCCTGGGCTGTCCTCTGAGCTGCTCCCCTGCCTGCAGGTGCTGCTCTGGAGAAAACTGCACTGTCATGGCCCCTTGCCCTTTGTGGGGCGGGAGGTGGGTGAGGCTGGCAGGCACTGATGGTGCCGTGTCATCCAGCAGCGTGTTCCTGCTGCCCTAGAGGCAGCACAGAGTCCCGTGGTCCCAGTCAGAGCTGGGGGCCCCAACAAAGGCTGCAGGGGAAGGGCTCACCACAACAAAGCCTGGCAGCTGCTGAAGATAAACACACCGGTGCAGGCAAACGGGGTGTCCACCCTCACCCTGAGCTGAGTGGGACTGGATGCCTGCAGACAAAGGGAAACTCACCTTGGATTTCCCTGGGTGGAGCTGGGGGACCAACAGCACAGCACGTTCCTTAGCATCCTTTGGGGAAGAGCTTGCTGGTTGGTGGCACTTGGGGACAACGCTCCCTGTCCTGTTGGTCACCTCTCAGCAGGAAAGGCTGCCAGTTGGTAGCCCCTGGACATGAGTGGTTTCATTAGCTAATCTCTGCCCAATTAATCTGAGCTGATCCAGTTAATCATGGCTCTCCAGGCCTTTTGCTCCTCACTAGGGGTGGCTGGTGTGTCATAGGGATGGGCAGGGCAAGTGGGGGAAGAGAGGCCCTGCAGGATTGTGGGACACATCCAGATGTTCCCCCTGGCCCCAGGGACTTGGCAGCTCCTCTCTGCAACCTCCCTTGTGTGTGGGGTAGCCCTGGGAGGGGGCAGGGAGGGAGCAGGGAGCAGGGCTTTGGTGCTGGCACGCTCCCAGCACAAGGCTGGCCATGGCTTATCGAATTTCTCTCGATGGCAGCAGATTAAGCAGGCGGTGGCTGCTCTGGCTGTCCACCAGAGAGCTGCCCACAGGCTGGGGGGGCTGCCTGGCCCTGGCCCTGCTCACTGCAGCCTGGCCCCTCTCTCCACAGGATGCCGAGCGCCCGTGAGCAGTGATGCCACGGGTGCAGGCTGAATTCCTCCTGCAGCTGAGTCAGGGAAGTGAGTCAGGGGAAGGAAAGGAGGATGAGAAGCAGCTGGGTCAGTGTCTGCTGGTGGTCCCCAAGGGCACACGATGTCACCTGGGGTCCTTGTGCTGCTATGGCAGGGATGGGACTGGAGAGCTGCAGAGGAGCAGAGGGAAGCAGTGCATTGCCCACCAAGGCAGCTGAGGGAAATGGATGGAGCAGAAAATGGAACTGGGGCTCTGCAGCAGGGAATACTGGCCAGGAGAGGAGCTCACGCTGCTGGGCAAGGAGAGCCAGATGGGAATACACCGGGATGTAGCCTGTGGATGGCAGGGAGAGAGAAAAGGTCCTGCTGGTGAGAAGGGGGTTTCTCACAGCCAGGAATGGTGGGGCTGACGGGGCAGAAGGTGAAGAAAGGAAAGCAGCACCAATAGAAGGTACACAGCAGCATGAGGCACACGAGAAAGTGGTTCAAAGGAGAAACCAGAGTTTCTTCATGGGAAATTATGGGGCTGGAGTGGCTGGGAATGGCACAGGGTGGGAGGGGATAAGAGCAGGGGCTGAGGTGGCCCATGGCAGGCAGCAGGTGGTCCTGGGGCTGGTGGGCTCACTGGTGGTTGTTGCTGTTCTGGGGCTGTGCAGGAGGCAGGAGCCCAGGGAACTGACCCACCTCTTCAGAACCCTGGAGCTGGAGAGGCTGCAGAGCTGGGGGAAGGGAGCTGTCTTGACTTGGGAGGAAAGAGAAATGTTTCACATGGGCAGTTCTCAGGTGCAGATGGGATTTGGCCTGGGGATGGATCCATTGTCCTTGAGTGGTGCCACAGGGTGGAGCAGCTCGAGCTGTTAGCCTCGTGAAGATGCAGCCCTTCCACATGGGAATATATCCAATAGAATACATCCATGGGAAAAACAACTTCCTCATTCCCCTTTGGCAAGCACTTCTGCTTAATGTTTCCTTTCCCCCATCTGAGTGGGGAAGCAGAGGCCACTGGCAGGCAGCAGCAGCCCACTTGCTGGCTTAGGGACTCAAGGGTGGTGTTAAACACCTGCTTAAAATAATCCAAGCTCAAGAAAGCCTGAGACCAAATGCTTGAACTCTGGAATTTATGGGTGTGATCACTGGCTCAGCACAGTGGGAGCTCTGGAGCCGTCCCAGTGGGAAGATAAGAGGAGGGCTTGGGAACTCCAACAGAAGCAGCTTTGTCCTCTGCATGCTGTTGGACATGCCAGCTCACTTATGAAATAGGCAAAGGGTTTCTGAAAGGCAGTGCCAAGCTTGTAACACTTTCTTGATGCAAATTTTTCCACTGTGTCTCTGTTTTCCTCTCACCCCCTTGGAAATCAAACCACAGCTGTCAAAACTCAGGTAGTTTTAAAGCCATCCCCTTCTCTTGGGATACTTTCTATNTCCTTACTGCTCCACTTCCTTCTGGTCATGGCCCATGTAACCAGAGCTGTGCCTGTGCTCACTAACGATCTCATTTCTCCCTTATCTCCTTCCTCCCAGAGCAAATATCCTGCTGGCAAAACCCAGGCTTGAAAAGCAATAGGGAATTCACACACTGCCCATTTTCTGAGGGGTTCTGTGCTTCATTTTCACCACCAGGTTCAGCATGGGGAACCAGGGAAAGGCAGGAAAAGAGATAAATGTTAGAAGGCAGGAAGGGATTTTGTCAGGTCCAAAAGGATCCCAAAGGATGCAGCAATCAGAGGAAGGATCCCAGTATAATTTTTCTGGCCAGTGCTCATGAGGCTTAACTGCAGCTGAGGGAAGGTGGGAATGGCCTGCAGAGCACTTGGGCATCAGTGCTGGGATGGACAGCAGCTCTGGGAGATGTTAGTGAGGGGTTTGTTTTGTCTTGTGAAATTTGAGATTAATAATTTTTTAGCTAAAGGACTGGAAATACGATGGTAAACTGGGAGCTTCAGCTGAGTGCAATGGCCCCTGGCTTCCCAGGAAGGGCTGGGGGTTCTGATGCTGCACATCTGCTTTGTGGGAGCTGGAGGGGAGGCGCGTGCCCGCGGCTGTGCTCACCAGCCGCCTCCTTTCTCAAGGGAATGCCATCGCTTCCCTCCCTCCCTGCTCTGCCCTGCTGCCCAGTCCCTGCTTTGCTGGGCTTGGAGTGGAGGCAGGAGGCTCAGGTAACAGGCAGGGGTAACTTGCTTGCAGAATAAGGGGTACCTGGTCGGTGCCATTGGCACCCTGGGATGAAAGAGCTGCTCCCTGGGGGTTGTGCCGACGCTGACAGCACCTACAAGGCTCTGTCCATGCTGTGGGTGATGGAGGCTCCAGTGCTGCCCTGGGGTAAGGGCAGGGATGACCCCTGGGACTGAGCTGGGGGTCCTGACCTGAGGGAGAAGGGAGATGTAAAATGAGGGCAGATCGAGGTATGAAACAAAATGTCATCTTTCGGGCAGAGGCAAAACAGCATTCCCAAGAACAACCAAAAGACTTTCCATTCATCCAGCACAGTTGCAAGATGTGGATTGGAATGCAAGCTTTCCTGACCCCCTTTGGTGCCCTTTTGCAGGACAGCCGCTGGTCCCCAGTAGCAGGAGCCACGTGCGGCCGGCGCGATGGCGGGAGCGTCCGTGAAGGTGGCAGTGCGCGTCCGGCCCTTCAACTCCCGGGAGATGAGCCGCGAATCCAAATGCATCATCCAGATGTCGGGAAGCACCACCAGTGAGTGCCTGGGGTGGGGGGGTTTGGGTGCTCTCTGGGTAGGAGCAGTGTGGTGTGGCCACAGCAGCAAGCGCTGGCCTGCGGGGATCCGTGGTGAGGATGCCTGAAGCATCCCGAGTGGTTTGGAGGAGGAAATGTGGGGAGGTGTCAGCTTTCCATGGGGAAATGCAGTCCTGCTGTTGGAATGGCAGTGGTGGGATTTACATGGCACTGAGCCTTTGGATTTTGGTGACAGTGAAAGGGGCAATGAGGGAGGAATCACAGAATCACAAGATTTTTTTGGAAGGGGCATTAGAGATGATCTTGTTCCAACCTTCCACTATAGATCAGGCTCTTCCACATCCAACCTGGCCTTGAAGCTGTGCGTGGGCCAGCAAGTGGTTTTTGCCTGCCTGGCCAGGTACCACTCACTGCAGCGTGCCAGAACCCATCCCTGCTTCTCTGGGGCTTTTGGAGATGCAACAGCAGGAGGACGGAGGGGTGGGAGGAGGATTTCCCAAGGGAATGTTGTGCTCAGGGTGGGGGGTGTAGCATGGAGGCTTGGGGCTGAATGTCCTGTCAGGAGCCTGTCTGGCCTTTGCCCCTCTTTAAACAACAGCTGCTGGCAGCACTGTGTGGGAATGGCAGTCAAACCCCTCCTCTTTGGCTCTGGAAGGCTCCAGATGGGGCAGTGTCTAAAATAACTCCTGCCCGCCCGCCTGGGGCTGCCTGCGTCACCAATGGTGGGAGAGACACCGGTGCCAGCCACCCCCGCCGTGCTGGCTGCTATGACAACCCTGCTGCTGGGAGAGGACGGCACCCAAGGGTGCAGGGTGACTCCAGGGCCCCGCTGGGCCCCCTGGCCACCCCAGGTCTGTGGGGCAGCGTCTGCTGGTCTCTGGCATCCTGTGGGGGGTTCTCCCTTCATGGTTGGATGGGGATTCTCCATCTGCCTGGGGTGCAGAGCTTCTGCCCTCATGGTGAGGAAGCCTCCTGTCCATGCAGGAGCTTCCCACCTGCCCAGGGTCAGGCCATAGGAAGGGTAGATGTTCCCCATTCTGGTTCTGATGGATGGGGGGGCCCTGTCGTGCCCCTGTCCCAGTCAAGAGCATAAGGCATCCCTCGCTTCCAGCCCAGCTGTGTTTGTTCAGAGCTGTCTGCCCCTGCTCACCCTGGCTGTGCCCCCACCCCTCCAGCCCGTGCCTCTGCCTGCACCAGGGAGGGCAGCAGGGCTGTGTGCAGGAGCCCTTTGCTGACAGGGAGGATTTTCTCCATGAATGGACAAACCACTGGCTAATCCTCTTGGCCACAGGGCTGGGGAGCAAGTGTGGGGTGCTCAGAAGCCTGCTGCTGCTGGGGCTGGTGGAGGCAGGAGGATGCCAGCAGTGCCAGCAGAGCAGGACTGTCTCAATCCCCCCAGCTCCTTGCAGAGAAGCCAGAGATAAACATGTCTGAGGGGAGTGAGAGCAAGTTTTCCCCTTCCCAGGATTATTTGCAGAGACCTTTGCATGTGCTGGGGTGGGGAGGCAGCTTCTTCTCCTGCCTGATGCCTTGAGCCCCGTGAGAGGCAGGAGTGGGAAGGGATCAGCCTTTCCCTGCTGTCCTTTTGCCTGCAAGCTTCCAGCTGCCACGGCCACCCACCTGCTCACCAACACTGCTGCTTTGTTCCTGGGGTGTCCTGCACCATCCCAGGCACCAACACTCCCAGCCCCTCTCCTGATGGCTCCCACCAGCATGGTATGAAGGAGACCCCTGGCTTTGATCCCACAAGGCCATTCATGTTCTCCGTCTGGAGCCATGCCTCTGCTGGCTTTAAAAATCTGATTATTTTCTCTGATGTGGGTTCTGGGCTTTCTCCTGCTTCGTGCCTGCCCACATGCTGCTGGCACTTCAGGGCAAGGTGAGGGACATCTCCAGAAGTTTTCCTCCTTCCTGCCCCCTTGTCTCAATGTTTGTCTTCACCTCCACACCACTCCTTGCCTTTTGAATCCCCATGGTCCAGAGCATTAATCTTTTGCAGCAGCTTTCCAAAAGTCCTATATGCCTGGTCACGGGAAAGGAAAAATTCCACCAGCAGCATCCATCTGCCTGCAGACAAATAAATGGGAATGACAGGGCCATGGGAGGAGTGTTTCAGCTCAGGACAGGAGATGCCTGCTCTTGGGATGCTCCCCTCTCCCCTGTGTCCCAGTCTCTGGTTTCCCATGCCATCTGGGCAGCTGCAGCTGGGATGCCTGGAGCCGCTTGGTGCCATCCCCGGCTGCTGCTGTGCCCTGTGCCCAGCGTGGGCTGGCACTGGGACACAGAACAGGCGCCTTGTGCCTGCCCCACAGCTCATTCCTGCTCCTGTTTGCTGTGCTCAGCATCACCTGTGCAGGGCACAGACACACCTGGTGACCAGAGGGCACGGTGGAGCTGCCAGGCTGGACACCAGGAGCCATCAGAGATGCTCCATCCCACTTCTGGCATGAGCTCTCCTCCTGCTTCTCTTCAAAATGCCCTCAGCACAGCAGGCAGGCATTGGCAGGGATCAGGATCTGGGATCACGCTGCCCACAAAGACCTGCTCTTCCAGGGGCCTCCACATCCCTGTTTGCTGCTGCAGGATTGCCTGTTGTTACTTCCCAGCCCTGTCTCCTGGTGATTAGTCTGCCAGGAATGCAGCAGGTGTCCAGAGCATTGGAGTCAGGAAGGGAGCCCCTGCCAGCCCCTCTTTGGTGCCAGAGCTGGGCTTCTGTCCATGCTAAGGAGCATCTCAGAAGCACCATGCTGTGGTTTTGTGGTCAGGGCTGGATCCTGACCCCACTTCCCACCCTTCCTTCCCCAGTCTGCCTCACTGCTGTTGCAAGCAGGGCTGGGTTGTTCTCAGGTCAGAAGGGGGGGACCCTTTCCATGGGAGTAGAAGGTGTATCCATTGTGGTATTGGAGGAGGGGTTCAGAGCAGAAAGCATCTGTATGTGTGACACTGCACATCTGGACATCAGACACCTCGGTAGGGAGCTGCACCACGCTGGGGCTGCTCAGGAAGGCCCCAGCTGGAACTGGGAGTGGGTTTGAGCCCTGGATGAGAGCAGGGCAGAGCAGGCTGGGATGGAGAAAGCTCAGGGCTTATGGCTCCTTCATCCTTGGTGGTGGCAGGGAGCAGCTGGGGCAGTGGGCACGGGAGCTGTGCTGTGCAGGCCTCAATGTCACTTAATTGTCACCGAACAAGGCTGGTGGCTGAATCTCGTGATTACCCGCTGGTTTGGGTTCCTTCTGATACATCTGTTGGTTCAGAAAAAAACCACATCATAAATGCTCTAGAGGAGGAAAAAAAACCCATCACATGAGGAAGAGCAGTGATGCAGTCTCCAATTTCCATAGCAACGTCCTTTTCATCAGGGGATGACAAAAGCAGACTCTTGTTTCCGCTGGTGGTGTGACACGAGGCATTAATCACTCTGCTGGGCTGGGACCTGGAGAGGCAGGAGCCAGAGGGCTCTGGGGGAGCCCTGCCAGGGCTGCAGCTGCTCCCACCCCACGGTGCCAACATGGGAGCTTTGGACACGCTGGCCCAGCTGTGGGGAAAGGAAGGCTCTGGCCATCCTGTGCCACTGCTGGGCTCCCATGGGCAGATGCCACAGCAGGAAAGAACCTGAGGGAAGGAGTCATGTCCCCCTCACTGTGTCCAGCAGGATGTTTGGGCAAGGCTCTGCCCTGTTACCTGGGCTCTGCTTTCAGAGTTGGGGTCTGGGGGTTCTGGGCCCATCTGCAGAGCTGGAAGAGTCCCAGTCCACCTTCCAGGACTGTTTTGGACTGAAACCCATCACCCTTCACCCGTCCCACATGGAGTGGGAGAGAGGGGGGCACGGCAGGGGTACCATGGGTGGCTGGTGGCCTCACGTTCCCATCTGTTTGTCCCTAGCAATCCTGAACCCAAAACAGCCCAAAGAGACACCAAAAAGCTTCAGCTTTGACTATTCCTACTGGTCCCACACTACGGTAAGCAATGAGAGGCCTAAGCTCAGCTCGAAGGCTGGGCTGGGGAGAGGCAGGAGGGCCTCCTTGCCAAATTTCTCCATGTCCCCCTGCTCTGTGCAGCCTGCAGACATCAACTATGCATCCCAGAAGCAAGTGTACCGGGACATTGGTGAGGAGATGCTGCAGCACGCCTTTGAAGGCTACAACGTGTGCATCTTCGCCTACGGGCAGACAGGAGCTGGAAAATCCTACACCATGATGGGCAAGCAGGAGAAGGACCAGCAAGGCATCATCCCACAGGTATGCCTGGGGAAAACCACCTGGGGAAATCCCCCTCATCCCAAAGGGATGCCCAAAGGAAAAGCAGAGCTGGGAAGAAAGAGGGCAGCAAGGGTGGGAGTGAGGCCAGGTTTTGCCAAGGTCTAATGTAGTGCTACCATGACAGTGAGCTGGCATGGCTGTGCCAGGAGGGGGTCAAGGAGGGTCATCCAGGCCCTCCAAGACTGGATGGACTATGGTCTGGCCACACAAGGCCAGTGTACGTGAGCAGCAGTGGCCCAAGTGCTGAGCTGCTTTCCAAGAGCTGCCGCACGCTGCTGGGGATGCCAATCCTCCATGTCAGAATGGGGGGGTGGGTGGGCTCTGCCAGCTCCCCAGGAGCCATTCCAGCACTCATTGGCTGGTTTTTGGGGTGAAAAGGTAGAAATCCCTGTATCCTGGGCACCCTAGGCAGGAGCATCCTGCTGGCGGGGGCTGAACGTTGCTCTTGTGTCCGCAGCTGTGCGAGGACCTCTTCTCCCGCATCAATGACACCACCAATGACAACATGTCTTATTCTGTGGAGGTAGGCACCCCACTGCCTGCCCAGCCCCTTCTGCCCTCCCACCTGGCTCCACAGGTTGTGCCAGTGTGCAGGGTCACCTCTTTGGGGTCATTCTGCTCGCTCTACCTGTGCCCTGTGCTCTAGGTGAGCTACATGGAGATCTACTGTGAACGCGTGAGGGACCTGCTGAACCCCAAGAACAAGGGGAACCTGAGGGTGAGAGAGCATCCCCTTATGGGTCCATACGTTGAGGACCTTTCCAAGCTGGCTGTGACCTCCTACAATGACATCCAGGACCTTATGGACTCTGGAAACAAAGCCCGGTGAGTTGGAGAGGAGGAGATGGGCAGGGTTTGGGAAGCTTGCAGTCACCTCTAGAAGGTCCTGTTTCACTTCTGTGCTTTGCCAGTCCAGCTGCTCTGGAAGGGGCCGTCCTCTCCTTGCTGAGTGTTGGGTACCCCCACTTGCTTTCACCTTACTTTCCTCCTGCTTTCCAAGTGCACTGGAGACAGCAGGAAAAAGCCTGAACTTGTGCACGTCTTCTCCCAGAGTCCTCTCTTGTCCTCCAGACTTGCCTTCCCACCATGTACCCTGTCCTGCCGTGAGCCCTGGCCCCATCACCAGCCACTCTAGTGTCCCTGACAGAGTGTCACACCTCCCTGTCCTACTCTCCCTGCAGCACAGTGGCTGCTACCAACATGAATGAGACCAGCAGCCGCTCCCACGCCGTGTTCAACATCATCTTCACGCAGAAGCGGCACGATGCCGAGACGGACATCACCACTGAGAAGGTAAGAGCAGGGCATGGAGGACTCAGGGGAACCCACATGGATCCTGGAAGGACTTTCATGTTCTCTCATCAGCACCTGAGGCAAGATGGTGCAGCCTGGTGGAGGATTGGAGCAGGAGGGAGATAAGTCCCAGGCACATTCTGGGCTCGTGGTCCCTTGAGGGACTGGCCCCTGGACAGGATATTTGGCAGCTGGTGCCCTTCAGCCCTGTCTGCAAGGATATTAGCCCTGCTGCTGAGCAACTCCTGCAAGGATGACTCTGCAGAGCCCACTGCTGCCCTCAGAGCAGTGTCATCCTGCAAGAGGCTTTTTCTTCGTGCTGGGCAAGGTTTGCTGTGCCCACAGGGCTGACATTCTCCCCTCTGCCTGCAGGTCAGCAAAATCAGCTTGGTGGACCTGGCTGGGAGTGAGCGAGCTGATTCCACAGGTGCCAAGGGCACAAGGCTAAAGGTGAGAACTGACCTGGGGTCCCCTTCTGCTGCTGGGACACCATGTCCTCCTCCCTCATCCCCAGCCAAAACATCTCTTTTCCTTGCCTGGTTCTTTGCCCACTGCACTGCCAAAATCTTTGATAGGACTGTGTTTGAAAGCTGCCCAGTGCCACTTTCACTGGGGTACCTGAGTCCCAGCTGGGGGGTGCTGGTTACCCAGTAAGACCAGCTGCTCTTTGCCCACACCATACTTGATATTCCTCATTTTCTCCTGGGCTTTAATGTGGCTCTGAGCATCTGGGCTTTTCCTCTTCTAACTAGGAAGGAGCAAACATCAACAAGTCCTTGACCACTCTGGGGAAAGTCATCTCTGCCCTGGCAGAAATGGTAGGTGGCTGGAGAGCAGACAGACAGCAGCACTGGGGGGAAATGGGCTGGGGCCAGCAGGGGTGGGCTCAGCTTTGAGGGATGGAGCATCTCAGCTCTGAGGGGTGGGCAGACACATCCCAGCCTGGCCCTGGGCTGGTGAAGATGCCATCTGCATGGGGCCTGTGCCACTCTCTGCTTGAGAGCCAGGGATCTGTGGTGGGTGCCAAGGAAAAAAGCAGCTGCATTAAACAATCTCTCCATTTCCTTTGCAGGACTCGGGGCCGAACAAGGTAGGTGCCCAGGCCAGGTGGGGAGGGGGGCTTGGTTTTGAGCACAGTGGGAGTGGGTGGGAGTGGGTTGCAGGGTGGTTTGGGAGTGAGACTGTGCCTGGACTCAAGCCATTCTTCTCCTGGGGGCTGGCAGAATCTTCAGCCTCCTCCTCCCTCTGGGGCTTTCAGTAGCCAGCCTTCAACAACCCTCCCAGCTCAGGGCATTTCACAGGCAGGACCTGTGGACCTGGGCAAAGATGCCCAAGGTTGCCATCCTGCTCCAAGTCCCCATGGCTGGGGACCAACTGTCACCTTCCCTTTGAGGAGAGCAGGCAGCTTGACAACCCTTCCCTTTGCTCTGTATTCCCCAGAACAAAAAGAAGAAAAAGACCGATTTCATTCCATACCGAGACTCGGTGCTGACCTGGCTGCTGCGGGAGAACCTGGGTGAGGACAGGTGGGGGGTGCGGTCTGGTGATGGGCGTGGCTGCCAAGCAGAGCGGGACAGGGGCACCAGGACCAGCATCTCCCTCATGGGTGTGTCTTACTGGGCAGGAGGCAACTCCAGAACTGCCATGGTCGCTGCTCTGAGTCCCGCTGACATCAACTACGATGAGACCCTCAGCACCCTCAGGTAGGAAGAAGTGCCCTTGTTCTCCCTGCAGAGAGCAAGAACAGGGCGGGCTGTCTGAGGCCCAGGCACTGCCACACGCTCTCCTCACCTCTGTGGTGTCCCTGCCTGGGGCACACTGTGGAGGGAACCTGCAACCCCAGATAAATGCCAAAGGATTGTCCCGCCACTGGGACCCTCCAGAGGATCACTTGTTCAAGACCCTGCCGTTCCCTAGGTACGCTGACCGTGCCAAGCAGATCCGCTGCAATGCTGTCATCAATGAGGACCCCAACAACAAGCTGATCCGGGAGCTGAAGGATGAGGTGGCACGTCTGCGGGACCTGCTCTACGCCCAGGGCCTCGGGGACATCATTGACAGTAGGTACCATGGCTGCTCTCTGCAGTGGCTCCAGGCAGCAAGGGGCTGATGTCCCCACAGCCTCCCTGCACCCTGCTGCCCTGGCCCCACGGCAGCATCGTGCTGCCTCTGGTGAGCCCCCGCACGCCTTTTCACAGCCCCAACCCCCTCCTGTCGCAGGGGTGCTGCTTTCTGCCCAGCAAACCTTCCCTTCTTCCCTTCCACCCACCATCTTCAGCAGCCAGCACCCAGCAGAGGTGCCAGGAAGGTGTCACTGGGACTGCACGTGCCCACGGGCTGCCCTCCCTGTGCTGTCTGATATCCTACTGAGATGAAGCCCCTCTTGTTCTGTTCTCTCTGTCTTACCCCGCTCCCTGCCCTCTCTTTCTCTCTTAGCCCATCCTGCTGCGGGAGGATCCAAATGTGTGTATTCCCCATCACTGGTACTCTCTGTTGCTTCACGGCTTTTTGGAGAGCTGGGCTGTGCCCAGGGGCACCCCTGCAGCATGGGGAGGCTCCCACAGCCAGCCCCTGTGTGCTGCAGGCTGCCCAGCCTCAGGGAGCTGGCACAGGGGATGCTGCCAGAGTTGTGGTCGGCACCTGGGCTTGGGCTAGTGCTGAAGTGACCAGTGTCCTCCCACTTGGCCATGCCAAGTGCCCAGTCCGCACGGGGACCTCCTCCTTCATGCTGTTGTGCTGCTGCTGCTGCTGCTGCTTCTGCTGGTGTCCCACTGGCACTGGAGCCTGGCACGGCCCTCGGGTGGGATGCAGTGGTGCTCTACTGCTGAAGTGGTGGGTGGTGGTGGCCAGGAGGCTTTGGCCCATGGATAAGCAGTATGGCCCCATCCCATCCCGGGTCAGGCAGTGCAGCCAGGCTATGGCAAGCCTGCTGAGGAGACAGGGGCCTGGTTGTCCCCTCCTGGCCCAGCTTCTCTGGATGTGGGCTAATGGAGATGGGTGACTAATCCTGCACCTGCTGAGCTGTGCCCTGCCTGCCTCTGGCACACTGCTCTGAGAGCCTGAGCTCTGAGAGCTCCTCAGGGCTGGAGGAGCATCTCCCATACCCGAGTTCTAAGCCACCACAGCTGACCCTTGGGGTGCCAGCTGGCAAGAACCACTGCCTGTAGTCCTGGCTTTATTCTCTGGCTGCCTGGCCAAGGTGCTGATCCAGCAGGCCATGGGCTTCCTTTGAGATGGCCCTGTGAGGGAATCCTGCCGCTTCTCCTGCCCTGTCTACCTGACCCCTTTGTAGGGCAGAGGGCCACCCCCTCTCATCCCCTTCCCTTCTCATTCTCTGCTCCCAGATCTGGCTAATCTGGGGCATCTGGGCAGGGAAAACCACGCAGGCTGTATGAGATGGAGAGGATGACAGAGGCAGTGGCACATACTTGGGGAGGACATTTGATCCCAGACCTGATGGATGCAGGACCTGAGGTTACAAAAAAATGTCCTTAGGAGCCCAGGATGGCTGCTTCCAGCATCTGCTTCACCAAACAGCCCTGTTCCCTGAGGGGCTGCCCAGGCTGGGGAAGAGAGTGCCTGCCCTTGCCCTGTTGCTGTCTGTGCTGCTGTGCTGTTGCCTGTGCCTTTTCCTGTAATTCCTGCCTTTTTTCTCGATGCACCAGCCACTCTTTTTTTTTCCCAACAGCTTTTCTTGTCTCTGTCTTTCTCTGTCACCCTGTCTGTGTGTCTTTCCCCGGCCCATCCCTCCTTCCGCGCCCATAGATGTGTCCGACTTTGAGAACAATAATGATGCTAGAGGGGCAGAGCTGAGTCACCGCCATGACAATCTCTCCACAGTGACCAATGCCATTGCTGGGATCAGCCCCTCTTCCTCCCTCTCTGCCTTGTCCAGCCGCGCTGCCTCGGTCGCCAGCCTCCATGAGCGCATCATGTTTGCTCCAGGCAGCGAAGAGGCAATTGAAAGGCTCAAGGTAAGAGCCTGGTGCCCTGGTTCCTTCCCCTTCCCCTTC
>VWZP01000495.1:379084-405706 GCA_013396995.1 Dicaeum eximium
CCCTTCCCCTTTCCCTCTCCCTCTCCCTCTCCCTCTCCTCTCCCTCTCCCCTCAATGCACTGCAGCTTGCAGCAGGGGCTTGGTGTTTTCTGGAAGCCCATGAAGTGTGATCCTCATGGGAAGCAGTACTCAGATGCACCCTTGCAGGGTGAGCAGGCTTAGAGCTTGCCCAGACTGAGGGTTTGGGTGTTGTAGGGTCTTCCTGGAGCTGCCTTGAGGGGCATGGCTGCATCCCTGTGGGTGCAGGTGCTTCAGTCTTGGGATGGGCACTCCTGTCAAGGGCAGAGAGCTCCTGGTCCTGCATGGTGCAGGGGTGGGCTGGCAGCAAGGCAATGGAGAGGCTGGTCTTTGTGCCTCACTCTTTGAAGATGGGACTGCTGGAAAGATGTGGGTGGAATGCTTGCTGCAGCTTGTCTAAACAAGCCTGAAACTGGGACCGGTGTCCCACTGAAGCATGCTGGGCAGAACTGGGCAGAGTGGCCAGGTTGCTGCCCACAGGATACACTCACCCTCTGTTTAACCCGCCCTTGCCAGGAGACAGAGAAGATCATTGCAGAGCTGAACGAGACGTGGGAGGAGAAGCTGCGCAGGACAGAAGCGATACGGATGGAGAGGTGGGTGGGCTGGGGTGGAGTGGGACAGGGTGGGATGGGACAAGTGGCATTCCTTGGGCATTTCCCATCCTCTGCACTTTGTTAGAGCACTTTGGCTGGGGCAGCCAAACACTTTGAATGTCCAGCTGGACCCTGGGTTGCCCCCTGGGGACCCCAGTGCCCACCACATCAGCCTGCACAGAGGTGGGCTGCTCTGAAAAACACACCTGAATTGTGATGAGAGCTGTAGCAAGCCCTGCATTGCAATCCATGGGATAAACCATGGGCTTCCATCCTAGTGCTGGCCCCAGGGGTACATGGAGTTTTGACAGGCACTTCTTTCTCTTGCTCTTTCAGGGAAGCATTGCTGGCTGAAATGGGGGTGGCCATGAGGGAGGATGGAGGCACCTTGGGTGTATTTTCTCCTAAAAAGGTAGGATCATCCTATTATCTTCTTCCTGGGGACTGGTTTGTACCCCTGCAGCTCCCTTCTGATCCACTCTGCCACAGCTGGCCAGTTCCATATACTTCACTAGCCTTTTCTTGGCTCTGAAACCTGTGGGGGAAATCCCAGCATTGAGCCTGCTGGGTACAAACGTGGGTAGAAATACAGGGGCAAGTGTCCACCCCCCACTGCTGGCATGCTGTCCCCCTTTATGAGGGTATTTGCTGATGATCACTATCATGGACTTCAATGTTAACTTATAAACATTCATACTTTCAGATATTTAAAATTGCTGCCCCTGAAACCAGGAAGTCCTTGCTAAAAAATTTGTGTGGACAAACATTCCATCTCTTTACTGCTTGTAGCATTTGGCTGGGCCAAACCTCTTAAGTGTGTGAGTCCCCAGCTCAGGTGGTGATAAAGACTTCACAGCCTTCCCCTTACGTGGCCCAGTTGACTTTTAGG
Source organism: Dicaeum eximium (assembly GCA_013396995.1). Classification (NCBI taxonomy): domain Eukaryota; kingdom Metazoa; phylum Chordata; class Aves; order Passeriformes; family Dicaeidae; genus Dicaeum; species Dicaeum eximium. The sequence continues at coordinate 380,588 of VWZP01000495.1, forward strand.
AGAAACTTGTACACTGTTGTCTTTGTTTCTTGTCCCAGCTGCTGCCTGTTAGGACTCCAGACCTTTGGGTAGGAAGCGTGGGGGTTTATTCCCCAAAGCAGGTTGGTCTTGGAGGTGGGGCATTGCTGTGGTGGTCTTGGTGCCTCCTTGCTCTTCAGCTATCTGGCAGGTGGAATCTCTTCTGACTTCTCCAGTGGCTGGTGAGGAAAGTTAGTGTTGATAGTGTGCAAACTCCATTTTGTCATGGGCATTGCACTTTGCTGTCCTTCTGTGTGCCATGGCTGGGGTGGTTACGGCTCCAGGAGCTCAGTGGCAGGTCACTACCAGCCTTACAAATCTGGACAAAAACTGCGAGTGAAGGAGGTCTCAAGCCCCCAGGGCTGTATGTCTGTCCAGTGGGGCCAGAGGTTAAATGTTACAGCCAACTTCTGCCAGCCACCGTGGAGAAGAGCCCACCTCTCCCTTGACTTCCAGCTCTGCTGCCCTGTTTGCAGTGAGTTTCTGCTGCCAGCCAAGGCTTGTGGCACCGTGGTGAGTGGTCCCACCTGCATGCTGGGTCTCAGCAGGCTGATAAGGTGTTCCTTACAGCCAGTATTCTGTCTGGTAAACTCAGAACTTCTCCCACTGATACTCCTGGGACTGCTCTGTTCCCTGAAGGTGTAATCCCAGCAGCTGAGCTGGCTCTGCCCAGAGAGGCCTGTGGCTGGGGGAGAAATTTTCTTCCTATCAAGAACAAAGTGGTTTGTGACCCAGGGCAAGAAAGGGCTGTGAGGGACCTGCTAGGAAGAAGACCAGAAAATGAAATTCAGCCTGCAGATAAGGCTTTGCACTGCTTTTGGATGAACTTCTGGGACCTGCTCTTTTTGGATGCATCATCTGGTGTACAATAGTGGAGGAAAAAGGGCACTTTTACTTCCTTTTTGACCTGGCAGAGGACAGGGTTAGATTAGGTATTGGGAAGAAATTCTTCCCTGTGTGTGATTAGGCTCTGGCACAGGTTGTCCAGAGAAGCTGTGGCTGCCCCTTTCCTGGAATTGTTCAAGGCCAGGTTAGATGGGGTTTGGAACCCCCTGGTCTAATGGAAGATGTCCCTACCCATGGCAGCAGGGAGAAACGAGATGGGGTTTTATGTCCCTTCCAACCCAAACCATTCCATAATTCTATAATACATAACACAAGTGAGAAGGGTCCTGCCCCAGGAGACTCTGAGCCATATCAGGGATTCCCCATGGGAAGGTTTTGGCTTTGTGTTGGGCCTGTTTGGAGCATGAATTTTTCAAGGTGGCCAAAGGAAGGGTAACTAGGACTCAGCCCTGAGAGGAGGAAAGCAAGGAAGCTTGTGGAAGCAGGGCATCCTCATGCCAGCCTCTCAGCTCTCTGCAGTCCCCTGGAAAAGTACCCATCTGGATGTGTCACCCTGGAGATCCAGAGGGCAGGAGAGCCTGTGCAGAGGCAGCCTGCAGTGCTGCTGAGCTCCCACCTCCCTCTGAGCACCCCACACAGCCATGGCTCCTTGTTTGTCTCTCCCAGACTCCGCACTTGGTCAATCTGAATGAGGATCCGCTCATGTCCGAGTGTCTTCTCTACTACATCAAGGATGGGATAACAAGGTGAGGGCCAGGTCCCGTGGAGTGGTGGGAACATTGTCCATATCTCAGTGCCTGACTTCCCCAGGTGGGCAGTGAGGTGACAGCTGTCCCCAGGCTGGGCACTGTTCCGGGGCATCCTCAAAGTGCATCCCCAAAGTACAAATTTTGGTCTTGCAGTGCACCAAGGGTTGGTCCTGTCAGCTCCAAGGATGGGGCTGGGGGGAGACTCAGGAGGGGCTGCTTTGAGGGAGGATTGAGCTAGATTTCCCCTGCAGGGTTGGCCGGGAAGATGCTGAGAAGAGGCAGGACATCGTTCTCAGCGGGCACTTCATTAAAGAAGAGCACTGCCTGTTCCGCAGTGACACCAGAACTGGTGAAGGTATGGCTTGTCTGGAGGGGTTTCACTGCCCTGGGGACCCATGCCTCTGCATGTCCTCAGCCCCTGCCCCCAGGTGGATGTCCTGCCCTCCTCAAACTAGTTGGGCTTTACTGCGTGGCTGTGGTGTCTCCATGCTTCCAAACAAGCTACCACACCTGTGGATGGAAGGGTGCAGTCCCTTCCCTCACGGCTGGGAGGGGAGCTCACACAAGGCATGTGGGGAGAAAGTAAGGTGAGGAGATCAGGGCAGGATGGCTGATATACAGCAGACTGTACATGATTCCCCCACTCAAGATGTGGAGCAGAATCCACCCCCTAAAATGGCAGGAACGTGGGTGTGAAGGGGCTGTGGGGCATGAGCCTGGGGAGAATGGATCTGCCTTCTGGAGGCTCTGGTCTCCTCTCACATGCAGTCTCCAGCTGCCCTTATTCCTTGGGACTGCTCTGATTAACATCAGGTTGGCTGAGTCCTGTTAGCTGCCCACGGTGTGGGTGCTGCTGGTGGGTACCACCACCAGGGTGGTGGTGGCTGGGGTGGCCAGCCCAGGCTCCCTTCCTGAGCCTGCTGGAGCAGCAGAGCAAGATGTGCAGGATTTATCCTTCTACTTCCACCTTACCTTCACTCCCCTCTCCCCTTCCTGCCATCTGCACAGTGATAGTGACCCTGGAGCCCTGTGAAGGTGCTGACACCTATGTGAATGGCAAAAAGGTGACAGAGCCCAGCATCCTGCGCTCAGGTGGGTCCCTGGGGCTGGCACGCCACAGCTGCTCCCGCCTGCATTCCTCCCTGCCATGGGGCCCTGCCCTTGTCCCACGTTAAACCCACACCTTTTCCCCATGCACGTGGCTGCAGGAAACCGCATCATCATGGGGAAGAGCCACGTCTTCCGCTTCAACCACCCTGAGCAGGCTCGGCAGGAGCGGGAGCGCACCCCGTGTGCTGAGACCCCCGCCGAGCCCGTGGACTGGGCGTTTGCCCAGAGAGAGCTGCTGGAGAAGCAAGGCATTGACATGAAACAGGAGATGGAGCAGCGGTGAGAGCATGGCCTGAGGTGCTGGGGAATTGGGTGTTCACTTCCAGGTTGGTCATCCTCTCCTTCCCCGTTTCCACCTAGGCTCCAGGAGCTGGAGGACCAGTACCGGAAGGAGCGGGAAGAGGCGAATTACCTTCTGGAGCAGCAGAGGCTGGTAGGTGGCCAGGACATGGCTTCTTCTCAGGGTGCCCAGGCATGACTGAAATCCTGGCAGATGTTGGTGTGGGGTGGATCTGTGTTCTAAAAACAAGGGCAAATCTGTAGTTCCTGGAGTTGCCATCACGAGCACTGATCCAGAGGAGGGAGAGAGGAGGAGGCTGACGTTCCTGCAGGGGAGAGGAGTGCGATGTGGCAGCATGGAGGAAGGTCACACCAGTGGGTTGCATCACCTCTCCCTGTTCCCCCAGGACTATGAGAGCAAACTGGAGGCTTTGCAGAAGCAGATGGATTCTAGGTATTACCCTGAGGCAAATGAAGAGGAGGAAGAACCTGAGGATGAAGGTGAGGGCTGGGAGCCGCCACAAGGTTTGGATGCTTTCTGTGGGAGCATGAAGAGTGAACTGTGGGTGGATGTCCTGGTAGTGGGGTGACTGTCCCTCCATGTCCCCACAGTGCAGTGGACGGAGCGGGAATTCGAGCTCGCCCTCTGGGCCTTTAGGAAGTGGAAGTGGTACCAATTCACCTCCCTCCGTGACCTGCTCTGGGGCAACGCTATCTTCCTCAAGGAAGCCAATGCCATCAGCGTGGAGCTGAAAAAGAAGGTGGGTGGCTGGGCTCCTTTCTGCCTTGCTGTAGCACCCACAGCAGAGGCCATCAGAACAGGCAGCCAGGAAGAGGTCACCAGAGGCAGCACATGAAGCCTTCTGCCCTCCCAGGTGTCTCACCAGCCCCTCTGCCCCTCTCTAGGTCCAGTTCCAGTTTGTGCTCCTCACGGACACGCTGTACTCTCCTCTCCCTCCCGACCTGCTGCCTCCCGATGCTGCCAAGGACCGGGAGAAGCGGCCGTTCCCCCGGACCATTGTGGCTGTGGAGGTGCAGGACCAGAAGAACGGGGCAACGCATTACTGGACCCTGGAGAAGCTGAGGTGGGTGAGAGGTGGCTGTGCCAGGAGGGTTTGGGTGCCCACAGCCCTGTGTGTCACTGCCACCATCGGCATCCCTTCTCCCTGCAGGCAGCGCCTGGACCTGATGCGTGAGATGTATGACCGAGCAGCAGAAGTGCCTTCCAGTGTCATCGAGGACTGTGACAATGTGGTGACAGGCGGAGACCCTTTCTACGACCGCTTTCCCTGGTTCAGGCTGGTGGGCAGGTGAGCGCTTTGGCTCCTTGGAAGCGTGGCTGGGACCCACAGACAGCCCCGCAGGAGGAAACGCTGCCGGCGCTGCCCGGCGCGCGCGGGGCGTTCATCCCTCCATGGCACTCCAGTGCGATGGCTCTCCTCCGTGTTGGCTGCCAGCACCCCGAGGGACCCACGAGCTGCTGGCAATGCTCCTGCTGCCTGCCACGGGCTCCAGGCTTGGTGGGACATGTGTGTCCAGCAGGCAGGGAGCCTGTGCCATGTGACCTCCACCGCGGTGGGCATGTGTCCCTGTGCACGCGCTGGTGTCTGAGCATCTGTGTGTACGGTGTGTGCCGCGTGTCTCCCTGCGCTTCCTGCACACCTGTGGATGGAAGGGTGCAGTGCCAGCAATGAAGATGGGCCACCCTGGAGGAGGCTGGGGCAGGGGGAGCAGGGGGCTGAGCTGCGTGGCCTGCTGGCATTCCCCCATGCTGTAGCACAAGGAGGGATTCTCTCCAGCAGCAGGGATAGTGGCGAGCCCTTGTGCCACCTGCTCTGTCCCTGCCTTCCCTGCAAATCCAGCGAAGGGTGTCCCCAGCATTCACACTGGTGAACACGGGTTGCTCTTTTGTCTGGCTGTTGGTGGCTTTAGAGATGCACCAGATGGGCAGGTCTTTGTTCCCAATGTCCCTCAATTTAAGCAGACCAAAAAACCCACCCCAAAACCTAACCAAGAAAAAAAAAAAAACAAAAAAAAGCAAAATTCCTGTTCTTTCTGTTTGGAACAGCTGGTGTTAACATGTCTTCTATCTTGTTGTACTAACCTTAGTTCAGATATCTCTGGCTGCAACAGCTCTCCTCTTTTCAACACATGCATGAGCGAGCGCATGGCTGATCTCACCCCCTCCCCTACCTTCTCGAACCCCGACTCCGACATCACCGAGCCTGCTGACGAGCAGCACCAGGGGCAGGAGGAGGAGGAGGAGGAGGAGGAGGAGGACCTGGAGGAAGACATCTTTCCGGAGTGCCCGCTGTGTGATGGCCGGGATCCATTTTACGACCGCTTCCCCCTGTTCAGTTTAGTAGGAAGGTTGGTGAGGTTTTAGGAGAGCATGCCGGGAAGGACCTAGCTCTTTCGCATGAGGGAACTGCTTTTGGACACGACTCCCACCTCCGGGGCATCCCGGAGGTGCAGGGGGTGCCCGGCTGGGATTGATTGGCAGGGTGGTGAGGCTCCCGCTGAGGTAGGGCTGTGAGAGCAGAGCGGTGCCAAGGGGGGGCAGGGGAAGGCAGATGGTGCCTTCCTTTAGGTGGGTGCTTTTTTGGGAGAGCCCCTGAGAAGGGGAGCTCTGCTGTGTCTCCAACACCAAAGGAACCAGGGGAGCCACCTGGGGGTCTTGGTCCTGGGCATTTGTGTCACGGGAAGGAGCACCTCCCACCCAGCTTGGGATTACGCTATGGTGCTGCTGACTGGGGGCACACAGGCACTTCAAAACCCTGTGTGCCTCTGGCACTGGCTCAGCTATCCCAGCTGCGTTGGTCAGTGTGAGCCCCCCTGAATCTGAAGGCTTGGATGTCCCCAAGTGGTTGTGGGTGATGAAGCTGAGGGGAGTGAGTGAAGAACTAGGTGCAGAACAGAGTGCCAAAAGCAGTGTTTGCTCTTCCCAGCTCTAGCCAGTGCTTGGCTTGGGGCCATACCTGCCAACTTGGCATAGGAGATGTCTGTGGAGGTTGTGGGGACCTGGGTGTAGGCTCCAGCTCCTCTTAGCTGGAGCCAAGGATAAGAAACTTTGACTTCTCATACTTGTTGGCTGGAGACCCCCCTTGGGCTCCATCAGTCTTGGCCTGGAGAAGCCCACCAGCTGCCCCAAGGTGGCTGTGCCACCAAACCTGGAGCCATCTGCCCATCGCTAGAGTAGTATGAGGAGCAGCCAGCTTTCTCTGGGGTTTTCCCAAGGGGGTGTGCACCAGGAGCTGTTCTGAGGGCCTTTACCTCAGGCAGGGGCTCTCTGACTGGGGTGAGCTGGGGCTCCTCTTCCTCGGTGTGCCAGAGCCAGGCAGCATGGTGGGAAGGAGGGACCAAAGCAGGCAGAGAGGGTGGAGGTGGGGTAAGAGTCCTGCAGCCTCAGACCGAAAGAGCTGGGTTCTTCCCCTTTATTTTCTTTTTTCCTTTTTCCTTATTTAAAAGAAAAAAAAATCAAAACAACCCCAAAACTCTCAAGGGCACCTCAAAAAACCAAATAAGGCCCTGTGGCAGCGGCCCCACTCCATGCCGGGGTTGTGTTCCCCAGAGCTTGGTGCCTCCTGACTTCTTTTGAGTCTGCCCTGGGTCTGGCTCCCCGCGCAGCAGCTCCGCCGGCCACATTTCTTGTGAAGTGTGCTTGGATTGGTTTATGATTGGATCCTTGTCTTTGATTTTCTCTTTCTTTCTTTTTCTTTCTTTCTTTCTTTCTTTCTTTCTTTCTTTCTTTCTTTCTTTCTTTCTTTCTTTCTTTCTTTCTTTCTTTCTTTCTTTCTTTCTTTCTTTCTTTCTTTCTTTCTTTCTTTCTTTCTTTCTTTCTTTCTTTCTTTCTTTCTTTCTTTTTCTTTCTTTCTCTCTCTCTCTCTCTCTCTTTCTCTCTTTCTCTCTTTCTCTCTTTCTCTCTTTCTCTCTTTCTCTCTTTCTCTCTTTCTCTCTTTCTCTCTTTCTCTCTTTCTCTCTTTCTCTCTTTCTCTCTTTCTCTCTTTCTCTCTTTCTCTCTTTCTCTCTTTCTCTCTTTCTCTCTTTCTCTCTTTCTCTCTTTCTCTCTTTCTCTCTTTCTCTCTTTCTCTCTTTCTCTCTTTCTCTCTTTCTCTCTTTCTCTCTTTCTCTCTTTCTCTCTTTCTCTCTTTCTCTCTTTCTCTCTTTCTCTCTTTCTCTCTTTCTCTCTTTCTCTCTTTCTCTCTTTCTCTCTTTCTCTCTTTCTCTCTTTCTCTCTTTCTCTCTTTCTCTCTTTCTCTCTTTCTCTCTTTCTCTCTTTCTCTCTTTCTCTCTTTCTCTCTTTCTCTCTTTCTCTCTTTCTCTCTTTCTCTCTTTCTCTCTTTCTCTCTTTCTCTCTTTCTCTCTTTCTCTCTTTCTCTCTTTCTCTCTTTCTCTCTTTCTCTCTTTCTCTCTTTCTCTCTTTCTCTCTTTCTCTCTTTCTCTCTTTCTCTCTTTCTCTCTTTCTCTCTTTCTTTCTCTCTTTCTTTCTCTCTTTCTTTCTTTCTTTCTCTCTTTCTTTCACTCTTCCCTCCTTCCCTCTTTTCTCTCTCTTTCTTTCTTTCTTTCTCCCTCTCTTTCTCTTTATCTCTTTCTTTCACCCTCTCTTCCTTTCTCTTTCTTTCTTTCTCCCTCTCTTTCTCTCTCTTTCTTCCTCTCTTCTCTTTCTTTCTCTCTTTCTCTTCAATTATTTTTATTTTGGTTGTTTTAAGGGTTTTTTAATTCTTTTTTTAGCTGCTGGCTCTATCTCTTCAAAGCTTTAGCAAAAATTGGGGTTCTTTCACTTTTGTCTTCCTTTGGAAAGGCTTTTCTTTGATCTGAGCATGCCATCTTTGCACCTCACCAATCTTGTGGTTAGTGTCCCTGCCCTCCTTCCTCTAGTGACACACTTGTCCCCCTCCTCCCTGCCTGCCCCACCTCCTTCCCTGCCCACTCCACTCCTCTGCTTCCACTCCAGCTGCCCTGTGATTTCGGGTGGGTGGGTGCACACAGATCCCTGCGCTTCCGAGAGTTCCTGTGGCCACAGGGCTGTGCCCTGGGAAGCCCTGGCATGGTCCGACCTCTTGTTCCCAGTGGCATCTGAGAAGAGATGGGCTGAGACGGGCCCATCAGGAGATAATGGTTTGGCATCACCTGCTTCCACAACTTGAATCCTTTGAGATGCTTTGGGTGGAAAAAGCCTTGAGGAGCAGTTGAAGGCCAATGAGAGTCACCAGAGCAGGGGGAATCTCTGGACTTGGGGGTCAGGATGCAAGTGCAGGGCTGCAAGAGCCCCCTGGGCACTCTGGGGTGCCATTGAATATGAAGATTCCTGTGAGGCTGGGATGCCCTGAGCAGCACAGCAGCCTCCTGGAGATGCAGCCCTCATGGGAGCCTCCTGAAGCAGAGATGTCCTGGCCAGCCCCCAGCACCATCCCACCCCACCACACGTCAGGATGCTGGTGGGTGCCACAGGGAGAGGTGGCGGGCACCCCACGCCCCATCTTGCTGGACACCTTTTGGCAGGGAGCTCAGTGCCAAAGGTGACTTGTCACTGCGGAGGGTACAGCATGCCACCATGGCCACAGCTGGATGACCATTCGAAGCTGGTGATGAGGTGGAGGGAGGCAGCAAGAGGACCCAAACCACTTGAGAAGCAGAGAGCAGTGGCCTGACAGGAGGTGCTGACAGAGACAAGGTGCAGCCATCGTGTTGGACTCGGCATGGCCCCTTGCCATGGTGGCATCAGTAACCTGGATGCTGCAGAGGAGAGCAGGGAGGCCCAGACTTGCCAGGCCTGCTGTCCATCCCTGTGACATGCTGGCAGGTGGCCCAGGACCCCGAAGTCATGTGTGTGAGGGGATGGGGAGGGGGGATGCACAACCAGCCACACCATGCAGGCTCCCTCCCAGTGGTCTCCAACACTGTGGGCAGAGCCAGGGCCATGAACCCCCAGCAGGTTCACCTCTGGAGGTCCAGGACCTTGTCCTCTAACCTCCTTCACTCCTGACAGCCTCCATCTCCCTTGTCACCCTTCCTTCCCCCTGTCTTACCCTTGTCCTCCCCGTGGTGACTCTGCAGCTGCCCCCCAGTCATGTTGCAGCACCTCCTGCCCGAGTTCTCCAGCTCTCTACCACACAGAAGGTCCTCCCACCCTACGGCTTCACGGTGGCACCAGCGCAGCCCTCTCCCCTCCTGCCTGCCTTGGAGGTGACAGTCTGAGAGGTCTGCAGGTCTGGTGTGTTCTGTGGTGTTGTCCATGGCGTGTGCCACCCTCCTGCCCACCCTCCTGCCCGCGGCACGCTGCCTGCCCGCTGCCCCCAGCCCCTTCGCCTGGCCCTGGCTGCCTTCTCTTTAGTTTTGCTTTGCAGCTCTGCGGTCGCGCCCTGAGCAGTGACCTGGGATCCCGGCCGCTGCCGGCCACGCCAGCCGTGCCTGGGGACTCACGGGTGGGAGCAGTGACCGCTCTCCCCCCTGTTGTGTGTCCCCCCCTTCTCTGGCAGGGCCTTTGTCTACCTGAGCAACCTCCTGTACCCCGTGCCCCTGGTGCACCGCGTGGCCATCGTCAGCGAGAAGGGTGAGGTGAAGGGCTTCCTGCGTGTGGCTGTCCAGGCCATCTCAGGTAGGAGGGAACCCCCTACCTGCAAAATGTGGCCCTTGCATCCCCTGCACCCTCTGTGCTGGCTCACCCCATCCCTCCTCCAGCGGATGAAGAAGCCCCTGATTATGGCTCTGGTGTGCGGCAGTCAGGGACAGCCAAGATCTCCTTTGATGACCAGCACTTTGAGAAGGTAAGGTGGGGCCGGCTCTTGGTGGGTGCCCATGGACCCAGATCCCTGCCTGCCACCTCAGTGCTTCCCCATGGGGACCCCCAGGCTCCTAGAGGTGGAGGGAAAGGAATGTGTTATTGGTCCCCCAAGCCTCAGGCACCCACCGGTGCATCCTGCTCTCGCCCATGTCCTGGGGGCTACCGTGGGGTGGGAAAGGGGAGCTGGAGGTGCCTGGGTGCTTGGGATGCTGGCAGTGGTGCATGCAGGACCACCTGGGCACCATCAGAATCTCTGAACCCCACTCCTGGCTCAGTTCCAGTCGGAGTCGTGCCCAGCTGTCGGGATGTCTCGCTCGGGGACCTCTCAGGAGGAGCTGCGCATAGTCGAGGGTCAGGGGCAGGTCAGCGACGTGGGGCCATCTGCTGATGAAGTCAACAACAACACCTGTGCAGGTGAGGAGTGGCTCCTCCCAAGCAGGCAGTTTGAGAGTGGCTCCCTGTACCCAGCCTCCTGCACCCTCCCTGGTACTGACACTGCTCCAGTGGGGGGCTGCTGGCAGACAGAATCACAGAATCACAGAGGGAAAAGCCTTTGAGGTCATCGGGTTCAACCTATGACCTGACACCACCTTGTCAACTACCATGCCACTGAGTGCCATAGGCTTTTCTTAAACACCTCCAGGGAGTGACTCCACCACCTCCCTGGGCCCCTTCCAATGCTCAGTCACCCTTTCAGTGAAGAATTTGTTCCTAATGTCCAACCTAAGCCTCCCCTGGTGCAGCTTAAGACTCTGTCCTCTTGTCCTGTCACTGGTTCCCTGGGAGAAGAGACCAACCCCCACTTGACTACACCCTACTTTCAGGTAGTTGCAGAGAATTATAAGATCTACCCTCAGCCTCCTCTTCTCCAGGCTAAACACCCCCAGCTCCCTCAGCTGCTCCAGCTGTGTTGGACAAGGACTTGTGTTCCAGATCCTTCACCAGCCTTGTTGCCCTTCTCTGGACATGCTCCAGCATCTCAACATTGTTCCTAAATGTTCATAACACTGAGGGGAAAACACCCTGCCTTGCTAAGGGTCTCCTCCTCCCTGCAGTGACCCCAGAGGATCTTCTTCTGGACAGCCCAGAGAAGCCTGCACCGGATGGGCCACTGGAGGTGGCTTTGGACCACCTGAAGCTGGGCAGCATCTTCACTTTCCGTGTGACAGTCCTGCAAGCCTCCAGCATCTCTGCAGAATATGCTGACATCTTCTGCCAGTTCAAGTGAGCCCCTAGTGTCCCCCAGCCCTGCTTTTTCCACCAAGCTCCAGCCATCACCTGGGGGCTCGTGGTGAATGGGGAGGTAAAACCAAGGGCTGTGAAATCTGCCCAAGCACTTGTTTAGTTACTGGCAAAATGCAAGGAGAGACTCCCATCAGCTTCAGGGAGTCCTGTGCCAGCCAAGGGTGCAGGCAGCAGCCCCAGGGGGAGTAGGCTCTTGTTGTGGTCCCTTGCTTTCACTCCTCTCCCTGCTCCAGCACGTCCCCATCCCACAGCCCCTGAACAACCTTCCTTCCCTCCACAGCTTCATCCATCGCCATGATGAGGCCTTTTCAACAGAACCCTTGAAGAACACGGGACGAGGGCCACCCCTGGGCTTCTATCATGTTCAAAATGTGTGTACCCCTCTTCCACCACCCCTTTGCTCCTGCAGCTGCTGGGGTCTCTACAGGGCCATTGGCTGGATCCTCTCCCAGGGAAGCAGCTTCCTCCTGGCTTTCCCAGCCCCTCACAGACACCCAGCTAAGCCAGGCTTAGACATGGTGGACATGCAGGAAAAACACCAAAAGCCACTGTCATCCACCTGAAAAGGCTGTGATTTCACTGCAGTGGTCTTGGTGGGGAGAGCATCCCTGAATGGGGGGAGGAGTGGGTCAGGGATGCAGGGCACTGACAGTCTTACACCATTCCACATCCCAGGTGCTGTTGCTGGCTCTGTCCCCTTTCCCAGATAAACTGCACTGTCAGTGGCTCAGCAGCTCTTTCTCTTCTAGATCGCTGTGGAAGTGACAAAATCTTTCATTGAATACATCAAGAGCCAGCCAATTGTGTTTGAGGTGTTTGGCCATTACCAGCAGCACCCCTTCCCACCTCTCTGCAAGGATGTCCTGAGGTGGGCACATGTGGCCACCCCCAGCCCCTGGCTGTGCTAGGGGCCTCTGGTGCACTGGGCTGGCCAGGGTGGCCCCAAGGCACAGGTGGGGCTGGCTGGGCTTGGGGGTCCCTGGGGATGCTATAACCAAGCTGGTTCTGTCTGCAGCCCACTGAGGCCATCCCGACGCCATTTCCCCCGTGTGATGCCACTCTCCAAACCAGGTAGGGAACCCAGCCTCCTCTTCCTGTGCCCACACACAGTTCCCATGTTGGATGGGTGTCCCCTTCCCCAGAGGGACCAGTTAGGACACCAGAGGCACTGCAAAATGTGCTTTGGGATGTGTCATACCAAGCCTGCAGGCACACTGTGTGCATCCTAGGGATGGGTGAGGCCAGTCTCTTGCTGACACCCTGTGTTGGGCAAGAGATCACACCAGTGATCAGCAAGATCCCTGAGATGAGGCTCTTTTTGCTGCCTCTATGCATGCCCTGAGGTCCTTTCCTGCTCTGCCCTTCCCCTGCCATCGTACCCTGCCTCATTCCAAGTGCCAGCAGCAGGCTCAACCTCTTACCTGTCTTTTCTGACCCACTGCAGTGCCTGCAACAAAGCTGAGCACCATGACTCGGCCCAGTGCTGGCCCCTGCCAGTGCAAGTACGACCTGATGGTCTTCTTTGAAATCTGTGAGCTGGAGGCCAATGGAGAGTAAGTCCTGCAGGGAGAGGGAGGGAGAGAGGGAGGCAGTGAGGGATTTGCCCAGTGCTCAGCACCTCTGAGCAGGCTGGCAGGATTCTGTGTCACGCTGCAATCCTCTCTTACAGCTACATCCCTGCTGTTGTGGACCACCGTGGAGGCATGCCATGCCATGGGACCTTCCTCCTTCATCAGGTACTCTCTGCCCAAGGTGCTGTCCTAGCTGATTCCTGCTGGGACCTGTGTTAACTGCTGTCCCTTCTCTCTGGCCTCGTGGGTCTCAGGGCATCCAGAGGAGAATCAGTGTCACCTTGGTGCATGAAACGGGCAGCCTCATCCACTGGAAGGAAGTACGGGAGCTGGTTGTGGGTAAGCCAAGCCAACCTCCCATCCCACTGGGCTCCCAGGCATCCTCTCAGACTGTTTCTTGCCCACATTCCCGTGTTCCCACATGGAGCTTTATGCCTTATCTTCCCTCCTGCCCTGCAATAGTAAAGCAGCAGCTGCCTGCTAGGTGACACTGCAACACTGCGTGGGCAGGACACCTCAGCCCCTGCCCCCGTGTCCAGGAGCTGGACCAGGATCTCTGGTGCTGAGTGGCCAGCAGTGGGCTAAATGGCTGGGGGAGCTGTAGGCAGGCAGTCTGCCCCTGCCTGCACAGGGACCCTCCCAGGGCCACCACCTCAGAGTGGCCTCAGAGGCACCTCTGTGCTGTGCTTGCAGGTCGAATCCGGAACACCCCAGAAGCAGACGAGTCACTCATCGACCCCAACATTCTGTCCCTGAACATCCTCTCCTCTGGCTACATCCACCCCTCCCAGGATGACCGGTGCGTGATGCTTTCTTTCTTGCTCTTCCCCCGCTGTGGTGAGGGATGGAGGGGTTGAATAGCAGCTCCCCTCTCCCCTGGAAGGCTCTTGGCCCTTCTGCTGACCCACTGCTGCCTTCAGGCAGGGTTTTTCTGAAGCTGCACGGCGTCTTGGGGTACAGGGCTGCCAACCCCCTTCCTCCTCCCCAAGGCCTTGCTGTGCTGGGGAGGGCACCAAAGGGAGTTTGTGTGTGGGTCCTGCTCCCTTGGTGCTGGCTGTGATGGGCTGGCACAGGGAGGCAGTTGGTGTTGGTGCCAGGAGGATGTCCCAACTCTGTGGCTAGAGGGGAGGGCTGTTTGTCCTGTGTTCCAGCAAAATTGCTGGAAAGGCCACTTGGCACCTGTGGCAGATCCCTGTCTGTGTGTAAGTAATGCAGGAAAGCCATTCCCATCCACTGTGGGTGACTTCAGGGATGCCCATCCCTTCCTGCCTATCCCCGGGTGCTGTCATAGAACCACAAAGTGGTTTGGGCTGAAAGAGACTTTAAAGATAATCGCATTCCAAACCCCCTGCTATGGGCAGGGACACCTTCCACTAGACCTGGTTGCTTAAAGGTGTCCCCACTGTAGGTTTGGCAGGGTGTGAAAGAAGCAGAACTAGAAGATTTTTTTCTCCAAGATCTCCCTGTGTGAGTCCTGCAATGGCAGGGGGAGTTGTGGGTATGGAGGGCAGAGCTCTCCTCTGCACCAGGGCTACTGGTGGAACTCGGGGGACTGGTGGGGGCCTCTGGGCAGAACGTGTGCATGCAGGCAGCTGCAACAAGACAGAGATGGTCATTGCCAGCACTGGGAGCAGCAGGACTGGTCCTTCGCTGTGTGCGTTGTGGTCACTGGTATAGGAACATCCTGGCGAGGAACAGGGACCACTTTTTCCTTCATCTTCTTTGTGATCACCACTGTCCCAAGGAGGCCTGTCCCAAGGCAGGGTGGTTTTGGGGGAATGATGGGGGTGTGGATAGGATTTGTTTTCCGAACACTCAGGGCAGCTCCTGGATGTGGCAGAGCAACTTGCACAGAGTATCTGGGCAGCAGAGGCGAGTCCTGGGGTCAGCACGGGTGCAAGTGTCAGACCAAGAGACTTTGTCACAGCCTTGGGGTTACAGAAGGAGGCCAGATGGGGATGTTCAGACGAGAACAGCCCAGCCCAGTGGAGTGGTGGTGGTTTTTTCGCTGGGAGCTAGGTGCCTGTGGCACCTGCGGGCTCTTGGGGCTGCACAGATTTTGTCAGCTCCCGATCTGTTTGATTGTCTGATCCCAGATGCAGCCAAATGGGATCTTCAGTGTGCCTAAGGTAGCCTGGCAGGAGGGATGTGCCTCCTGCTCTGCCTTCCACCCTGTGAGTCCTGCAGGACAAGGGGACACAGCTCGGGCTGGGGGGATACTTGGGGTGTGGAGAGAAGTGTGGAGACTGGGGGCCCATTTGGGGGCACAGACCAGTGCACATGTCATATCTGCCCCACATCTATTCCATGGAGCCTGCCCATGGTGAGGCAGGGGGAGGAGGGGGTGGCCAGCTGCCTGCAGGGCAGGCAATGCCCCCCACTCCCACTCCACATGCAGACGTGCTTCACCCTGCAGCTGTGAGGACAGGCAGAAGGCAGGCAGAGAGCAGAGCCAGTGCCCACTTCACCCTCCTCCCAGCCGCTTGCGCTCCCCGCTTTGCTGCCTTGTGCCACGCAGCCTCCATTGCCTGGAGCAGTCCTGACTTCCCCT
This sequence comes from Dicaeum eximium, assembly GCA_013396995.1. NCBI lineage: Eukaryota > Metazoa > Chordata > Aves > Passeriformes > Dicaeidae > Dicaeum > Dicaeum eximium. Next base: position 395,741 of record VWZP01000495.1, read on the forward strand.
CTGCAGCCTCCCCAGCGCCCCGGAGCCACCCAGGAAGAGGCTGGGAGAGTGGTTCAGCTCTCTCCTCAGCACCCATCCATCCCTGCATCGAGCGCCCAGGGCGGAGGCGCGGGGGGCTGTGCCTGGTGTCCCCCCTCGCCTCCCTCAGCTGCTGCTGCTCATCTAAGCCCACACTAACCATGTGATTGTTTTGTGTTTTCGCAGGCAGTTTCTTGATTCGGATATGCCTAGGTATTATTTGTTTCCATTGGTTTTTTTTCCACCCCTCCTTCTTCTCTCCTTTCTTTCTTTCTACCCCCTCGCCTCGGCACGCTCACTCCCGCCAGAGGCAGCACTTGGACATCCAGCCCCTCATCCCTTCACATGCCCCATCCCTCCTCCCTACTGCGCTGGCACCTCTTGCTCACTCGACCCCTTTTGCTGTTCGTTTGGGCCACGCTCTGGCTGGCTGCCGCTCCCCCTCGCACGCCTGCGTCTCCATTGCCTGATTTGGGTTTTATTCTTGCTTTTTGACTTTGCTACTCTCCCATCTTTTCTGGCATCTGGCACTGAGTGTGCCGGACCCTCCATTGTCTCCCGCCCCAGCCCCAGCTCAGCCCCAGGTACTGCTTGGAGTAGCTGCAGGGCTGGTGAGGACAGTGGAAGTTTTGGGGCTTGTCCTGCCCTCTCCTGGGCACCTGGTAACAATGGCAGCACTGTGGTTGGTGTGGCAGCAGCTGCCCACCCTGTGCACAGATGTCCTGTGTGTGTAGGTGCGGCATACGGGCAGCGTGTGTCTGTATGCAGGTGTGACAGTGGCTGCATATGTGGCACAGACTGTTGTACCCCTGTGTAAAGGGGCAGTGGCTGTTTGAGGACTGCAGGCTTCAGCTGGGACCACTGGGTGAGCCTGGCATATGTGTGAGATGTGCCGGATTTGTGGATGTGCCACCAGTTTCTGGATGGGAGCATTGCTGAGGCCTCAGGGAAGGGGCCCACCACTGTGGCCCATGGCAGAAGAGGGGCTTGTGCCTAGGAGACAAGGGATGGAGTGTCCTGAGTCCTGGCACATAACTTTGTGCCTGAAGGTTGTCCTCCCTACAGCAACTCAAAGCTGGTCGTGCTCAGAGATGTCCTAGGGCAGAGCTGTCCCTGCAGCAGCATTCTGTCCCCTCTCAGGGTGCAGGAAAGTGGATACAGCATTGATCCAGCCCTCCCACCGCAAGAGAGGTGGGTTCACACTGCTCCTGCCTATGGTCTCTCAGCACAGTGATGCTTTCCTTGTGGACCAGGGGATGGGCCAAGAAGTCACCTGCTGTGTGAGTGGCAGTGGGACATCTCATCCCCCAGCTGGCACTGTCCCAGGGGACTGCGCTGGGTGGGAGCTCCTTGCCCTGGGATGGCACAAGGGCAGAGTTAAGGGCATAGGGAGCACACGTGCTTCCTTCCCAGCTGCTGGACCATGAGGAAAGGGGAGGCAGAGGGTTTTCACCCAGGCTGGTAAGCCTCTCTCTGCCCTCGCTGAGCTCCTTTTGGTTCCCATTTTGGGCTCAGCCAGGCTGGAGCTCCCTTGGCCAGCGGTGCTATTATGTGCGAGTCCCTTCAAGAGGGGCTCTTCTGACCTGTCGTTTTTCTGTGTGTGTACATGTGTGTGTTTGTCCTTGGGTCACCTTCCACTTATAGCATTTCGCTGGGAAATGACACTAGGTATTTCACGCGCACCTGCTCGGTCTGGTCCCTCCTGCTTTTCTCTTCTTCCCCTTTGCCTCCTCCCTTTGCTTTTTGCTCTTTCTCCCCCCCCCGAGGCTCCTCGTCTCCTCCTCCTCCTTGGGGAGCACTCTTTTCTTAAGCAACCTGTGTCTGCAAAGCAATCCTTTGCCTTGGCTGTGTCTCACACTGATGGGGTTATGTGTTTTGTACACCTTTTGAAAGCGTCACTCTCCCTCTTCTTCCAACATGGGGGAAATTGCAGTCGAGAACCTCTCCCTACTCCTGCTGGCTGCCCTGGCTCTTGTTAAAATTGCTCCTCAGCCACCTGGATGCTGCTTCAGGGATGTGCTGAAGTGTTCTCATTGAGATATGGCTGAACCACAGTTTCCTGAGGATGCTCAGGCGGGAGCCAGGGCCGCAGCAGCTCTGGGTGGTTATGGGTGTACCATAAAGCCAAGGCTGACCCGGGAGGGAGCCCAGGAGTGGTGCAGGGGGTGAAATGGGGATCCCCCATGCTCTCTCACTGGAGCCACCTCCTGCTTCCTCACCCTCAGTTGCTCAACCCAAGGAGGGTGGCTGCCACTCTTGATCTGGGTGAGCTGTGTCATCCCCTCCGGGATCCTGTAGGCATGGGTGAGTGGGACCAGGTGTCCCCTGCTCCTTCTCCCAGCTTGGGAGCCATGGAAAACACAGCAAAGGGGCCTGAGGCAGCAGAGTGGGAATGGGGCTGGCAATGAGGGTAGAGCAAGAGCCAGGGGAGACAGCCTGACAAGGGCCAGCCACCAAATCATGGTCCCCAGCTTCTCACTGGGGCCCAGGGCTGGCAGACAGGGGCAGCCCTGGGGAAGGGGACCTGGCTGGTGGGGAGGCTGTGCTCCCAGAGGTGGGCTGGCAGCACACCCCCGGTGCTGTATATCCTCCCTCCTTTCCCTTCTGGCCATCATCACCCAAATGGTGACAGCCACTCCTGGCAGAATCTGGGAGGTGCTGGGCCCCAGGCTGGATGGTGGGGACTGGCCCGGGTGCACTGGGGGTGGCAACCCCCGCTCTGAACACAGGGGTGGGGCATGAATCCTCCTTTGCCCTCCTTTGCCTTCCTAGCCTGCTCTGCCTTGCCTGCACCCCATCTGAGCCCCCCCTCCTCCCCAAAACCCTGGTCCATTGGCCATTTCAAGGGTGCTGTGTCCTCTTCCCACCATGCCTTGTGCCCTTTGCCTTGAGCCTGTGTCCTCTGGAGTGGCTGTCCCCATCTGTCCCCACTGCGCATGCATGTCTGTGTGTCCTTGCAGGCCTGCTGCAGCGCTGTGGGGGGGACAATGACATCTCCTTGCTCGCCTGCCAGGGGTTCCAGGGAGGTTGTTTTAACTGGCCCTGCTGGGTTTTTTTGGCAGGACATTCTACCAGTTTGAGGCAGCGTGGGATAGCTCCATGCACAACTCGCTGCTGCTCAACCGCGTTACCCCTTACCGGGAGAAGATCTACATCACCCTGTCAGCTTACATCGAGGCAAGGACCTTTGTTGGGGTCACTATACATCAACAAAGTCTGGTATTTCCCCTGCTGTTGGGGTTCAGCCAGCGTGAGCACTTCCTTAGCAAGTGCTTATGGGGTGCAGGGTTCAACTTGGTGCTTGGGGGCCATGTGGGACCCCGGGACTGGAACCTGCGGGGCACAGGGGTGGGAGAGACCTGCTGGGCTGCCACCCTGCAGCACCCCTGATGCCTCCCTCTGCCCTACTGCAGATGGAGAACTGCACTCAGCCTGCTGTCATCACCAAAGACTTCTGCATGGTTTTCTACTCCCGGGATGCCAAACTTCCCGCCTCACGCTCCATCCGCAATCTTTTTGGCAGTGGCAGCCTGCGGGCTTCTGAGAGGTACTAGGATGCTCCTGTTGGGGACAGGAGAGCCATCACCTAGGCACTGGAGCTTTGTAGGGCATCGCAGCAGCCTGGGGGTGTGGGGATGGGACAAAACCAGTAATGCTTCATCTCTCTTTGCTCACAGCAACCGCGTGACAGGAGTCTACGAGCTCAGCCTCTGCCGTGTGGCTGATGCCGGCAGCCCAGGTGGGTGCCCCGCCTCTGTCCAGGTATTCTGCTGGGCAGGGAGCACAGCCAGGCCTTTGGGTTAGGGGCTGTATGTCTGTCCCCACAGCCGTGTGTCTGTGCCCACAGGCATGCAGAGAAGGCGCCGGCGTGTGCTGGACACCTCTGTGGCCTATGTCCGAGGAGAGGAGAACCTGGCTGGCTGGCGGCCCCGCAGTGACAGTCTCATCCTTGACCATCAGTGGGAGCTGGAGAAACTCAGCCTTCTGCAAGAAGTGAGAGTCTGGGCTAGAAATGGGCTGATTGTGGGAGGAGGCGGGAATGGGGCTGTGCTGGCAGTGCTCCTGTGCATCGCTGCTATCCAGGTCCCAGCAGATCCAAAGCTAATGAGTAAATGGGGTTAAGGGTGCCTGGGTATGGGGGAAAGGGTCACCCCTGAGCCTGAGTGCCTGTGCCCAGGTGGAGAAGACAAGACACTACCTGTTACTGCGCGAGAAGCTGGAGACGACCCAGCGCCTGGGCATGGAGACCCTGTCCCCCTGCTCCAGTGAGGATTCTGAGTCCCGAAGCACCTCCTGCATCTCCTCCCCTCTCTCTGCTGACGGGGCACCTGAAAGCCGCACCTCTCCCCCTGAGACCCCCAGCGAGAGGCAGAAGGAGCTGGCTGTGAAGGTAGCATCCTGCAGCAAACCCAGCTTGCTGGGATGAAGCCAGGAAGTGGCTTCTACAGGGTGGCTGGGGGTTGTGTTGGGAGAAAGCCCAAGAAGAGTGGGAGGTGGAATGTGCCTCATGCCCCACTGTCCTCCTCCTCCTCTCTCTGCAGTGCTTGCGCCTGCTCACGCACACCTTCAACAGGGAGTACAGCCACAGCCACGTCTGCATTAGCGCCAGTGAGAGCAAGGTACTGCTGCTGCCCCAGGCTCTGCTGGGCAGGTGGGGCCAAGGAGCGATGTGTGGCTGGCAGGGGAATGGCTGGGTGGGGGCCAGATGGGCACTTTGGCACAAGTCATGCCTCCTCTGGGGTGTCTGCTCCCTCTGCTTGCTCTGGTTTTTCCCCGAACTGGTGGCTCTCAGGACTATGCCAGGAGAGGACCCTGCCAGCCAGGGGTCTTGCCTCCCCCTGTCTGGGCAGGAGCCTGGTCCTTTGCATGTGCCTGGCTTTGTGCATAAACTCTAGTTCACACCTCCATTACTCCACAGCTATCTGAAATGTCCGTGACCTTGATGAGAGACCCTTCCATGCCAGCTCTTGGAGTCACGACTCTCACCCCCTCCTCGACCTGCCCATCACTGGTGGAAGGATGTTACAATGCCATGGAGGTCAGGTAAGAAGCTGGCTGGGAGGTTTTGGTGACATATCCCAAGCAGAGCAGCTGTATCACTGGGACATGGTCCTTTTCTATGGATGTTCCCTAGCCATCACTCTTCCTACATTCCATCCTCTCCTCCTTCCCCAGACCCCCCCAGATTTCCTCCAGGGCAGACAGCCCCGATCTGGAGCCTGTGGTAGAAGGAGAGCAGAAGAAGTCCCCAGCCCGCCGGCCTGAGGAGGAGAAGGAGCCCCAGCGGTTGCTGGTGCCTGACATCCAGGAGATTCGAGTCAGGTAGGAGCAACTGCGGCAGCAGCAAGGGGAGCACCTATGGGCAGGGGGCCCATGCCCTACCGTTGCCATCTCCTCATGGTCTGTATCCCACCCCTTACCTTGATCCCTTCTGCAGTCCCATCGTCTCCAAAAAGGGCTACCTGCACTTCCTGGAGCCTCACACCAACGGATGGGTGAAACGCTTTGTGGTGGTCCGGCGTCCGTATGTCTACATCTACAACTCGGACAAGGATGCGGTCGAGAGGGCCATACTCAACCTCTCCAAGGCACAGGTGGAATACAGTGAGGACCAGCAGGCCATGCTCAAGGTAGGGCACTGGAGCCAGCCCCACTCCACACACCCCTCTGAGTGAAGGACTAAGCTCTGGCTCTCCCCTCGCAGACCCCGAACACATTTGCGGTGTGCACAGAGCACCGAGGCATCCTGCTGCAGGCGAGCAGTGACAAAGACATGCACGACTGGCTCTATGCTTTCAACCCTCTCCTGGCTGGATCCATAAGGTACCAGGGGCAGCTGGGGGAAGGGGGATGCAGAGAAGCCATTGCTGGGAGCACTGCAGGCTCCCAGTGCTTTCCCTGCTACAGCCCCCAGCCAGGTGTGGGGAGCATCTCCTGTGCAGAGGTGTGCCTGGACAGGCTTTCAGCTGGCAAAACTTGGACCATATTAATTTTGAATTCAGCTCATCCACATTTAAATGCTTCAGTCTAGGGCTAGATTCCAGGTGGTACAGAGGTGGTGTGCTGAGCTCAAAGCAACATCCATGCCTGGTGGCAGAGCCTCTGGCCTGTCACTGTTCTTGAGACCACCCACAGAGTTTTTGAGACTGTTAAAAAAACTTTCCTCTCTCCCCATCCCCGAGCCACTCTGGAAGTCACACACACACCACCCGAGCTGGGACTGAGGCCCCTTCACAGCAGGTGATTCCAGTGAGCCGACAGGGACCTTGCTTGACTTCCTACACTCACCCCACACACACTCAGACAAGGTTTCTTAACTGCTTCAGTCACAGGTTTCCCATAGCAGAATCTCAGACATCTCAGACCCTTAAAATAATTGAATCATGGTGCAATAGCAAAATAACAGCTGGAGCTGGGTGCCTCTGAGAAAGGACCCTGAACAAAGGAAACCCTGGGCTTTTACTCTTTTAATCTAAGGGCACTCTCCAAGTGTCCTTCACCTGGCTGTGCCGCAGGTCCCTGTGCCTTTTGTTATGCAAACGATCGGCAGTTCACAGACTTGCCTCAGGCTCCCATCCCTGCAGCTCAAATCGCAGCTGCACACCAAGCTACCTGCACTAAATGTTTTCATTCCTCAACAAGACCATCTCATGGGCTTATTGAGATCACCTCAAGTGGCAAGACTTGAGGAATACAGGAATAGGAATAAATGCACAGAAACCTGTGCAGTCTGGCTAAAGAGACTTTAATTCTATGTCCCCCCAGCTGTCTGGATTGAAGTACCAGGCTGGAGGTAGGACACTGAACCTGGGAGTCCACACCTCTCTCTGTCCACATCTCTTAACACCTTTTGTCCCTTATTTTCCAAATCAGATCCAAGCTGTCCAGAAGGAGAACAGCCCAGATGAGAATCTAACCTGAAATACACCCTCCACCTCATCCGTCTGCCAACAGGATCAAGACAGCTGATTCTGTCTGAAGACTCCCCATGTTAATATCTGATCTTTCACACCATCTGCTGCCCCAGCTCTCTGCTCCATGGAAGGATCTGTCTTGATTCACAGCTTCACAGGGGAAACTCACTTCTGTTTGTAGCTGCAAAAGCCTGGACCCGCCTGGGCAGGATTCCTTGTGCACGTGCCATCTTCTGCCTGTCCCTCCATGGGTGACCTTCATATCACACCATCTAACGCTCCCAAAAAAGGTCCCTATCAGAGGGGAGGGAGTGAGCAGGGTGGTTTTGGCTAAAAGCTGTGGTCTTTGATCTAGAGAGATGGGAATGCAGTAAAGCTCAGAGCTGGGAGAGCAGGAGGAATTGCCCTCAGGCGAAGGGAAAGTGGTAATTTAGATGTAGGGTTTCCCTAATTTACTGGTGTTTCTGCAAGAGACAGCAGAGTAAGATCAGGTGTCAGTACTTTAAGATTATATTTATAAACTATTTATTTCTATTTACATCACAAAAATTCCCTAAGTTGAGTCCTGGCCCCCAGCCAATGCCTCCCCCAGGCAGGGGAGAGCCTTGGTGGTGGGCTGGGGTTCTGGAGATGACATCCCTGGCTTGTGCCTGGCAGCAGTGCAACTCTCACCCTCACTCTGTGCCCTTCCCCAACTATTTGCTTTGCCTTCCCCTACAGCTTAAACTACTTTTCCCCTGAGCAGAGGCCAGACAGTCCACCATGTCTTTCCAAAGAAGGCAATTCCTACCTGTCCCATCTACCTCTGGAAGGGAGGAGCCCACAGTCTCAACTGGCCAGGGCACCTGTGTCCCTGCAGATGGGTCACTGCACTTTGGAGCTTGGTCCAGCCGGAGGGAAAAGGAGAGCTCTGGGTATGACTCTGTCTTTCACCCCATGCTGGGCTACCCTTTCCAACCAAAAGCACTTGGGCCACCTCCCCTGTCCCAGCCTTGGACCCCCAGGTGTCTTATCCAAAGGGATTTCCCACTCTTAGGGCAGGATGCCAAGGATTCCAACCCTGCAGGGAGTGTGGAGGTTTTGGTGGAACGGGAAAATTCCCTAGGAACCGCGACTAGGAATGACCATCCCACCCTACAGGATCCTTCTTGCCCTTTCCCAAAAGGGCTTGCACATCCCTTCTTCTCCCAGCAGGGTGGCAAACTCAAAGCAGATCAAAGGGTGTCAGTGTGGGGATGGGGCTTCTTTTTTTCTGTTATAGCTGGTGTTTTCTCACTCTTCCTCTGCAGAAGCAAGCACCCACCTCCCCCCACCCTGCCTCCATCAGCATGTTAATCCCAGGGCTTCCCACATCAGAGGTGTTTTTTCTGAAAAGACCTTCTCCTCCAGCCATCACTGCTTCCCACCTCCTCCAGCAGCAGCCCTCTCTCTTCTCCCATCTCTCACCCATGGCTAGATGTTTTTGTTCAGGGCTTCCCAAGTGGCCAGCAGCATCTGGCACAGCTCCATGCTGGAAGCTGAGCATCTTCCTCCGTGCATCTCCCAGGCACCCCCCAGCTCTGCTGTCTCCTGTCCAGCACGGCTGCGCCTTGGCTCTGCCACACCTCCCTCCACTGTCTGTGGGGTGTGTGTGCGTGTGTGTGTGTGTGTGTGTGTGGGACGTGGTGCTGTCTTCTTGTTATACTCGTGTTGTGGGGGGCATGGACAGGCAGGGACATGGCAGAGGAGCAGAGGCTTGCACTGGCCCCCTTGCTGCATATCAGGCACCCTTTAGCTTGGGTTTCAGGTGACAGAAAGAGTTTGGGGATTCTTCTTGAGCACATGCTGGTTCTGCCTGGCCTCGCCACAGCTCCTTGGGCATCTTACTCCATTACTACAGCCCAAATCTGCAGTGGGACTGCTCCTCTGAGCCCAGCTCCCCTGTCCAGGACAAGCTCCCCAGAAAACTGGGATATTTTCCTCTCTGTGGCCCTTTTAGATCTGGAGGCTGACTTGTGCCCTTTCTGTATGAGTAAGTTCCAGCCTGGAGGCACAGAGAGGCTGAGCTGGGGCGATGCAGGCTGCAACATCCTGGCTCCCGTGCTCTGAGCAAGAACTAGTTGGTACCATCCCAAATTTCAGTGTTAGGGGCTAAGGGTGGAGAAACAGGGAGTATCTGAGGGGAGGCTCTTCCAGAATGGAGGCAGCTTCTGGCAGAGACCGGACCGGTGTCTGTCAGGGACCAGACACAGGTTCACTGGCCAGGGCTTTGCGGTGCTGCCTGTGCCACAGACAAGACGCAGCCAGATGAAGGGCATCCTCCAGCCGGAGCCGAGCCATGCCTGAGGCCAGCAAACCTGCAGAGCAGGCGGCTCGGCTGGAGGTCGGAGCCGAGGGAAACAGAGCTGCCCGCTGGATGCGGCACACGGGCCGCTTGCCATCTGACCAGCACCGCGCTCCTCGTCACGGCCCTGGCACCCATCCCCTCGGCAAGGAATGCAAACCGGAGGTTCAAGCACGACTATAAGCCCAACCGGAAGGGAAATTCCACAGGGCAGCGGGAGGCACGGGAGGCAGGCGGGCATCGGCGGGCAGGCTGGGCCAGAGGAGTGAGGCCGCACTCCCCGCTCTCCGGTTCCCGCCGGCGCTCCCTGCCGTGTGCCAGGGGGGCAGCACTGCGGGTCCTGGCCGTCCGTGCGCACGTGAGGCTTGTTCGGTTCTGAAATAAATGTCGCATTTAACGCAATTGCCGTGCGCTGAGCGTCCTTCGCGGGGCGCCGGCGGGGACGGGGGCGGGGGCGGAAGGGGAGCTGAGGGCGGGCAGCGCCCACCTCCACTGAGCGACCGCCACTGAGCGACCGCCCCCTCGCGGGCCTTCTCAACCCGGCCGGACAAGGGGCGGGGCGACGGCGCTGACTGACAGCGCAGCCCCGCTTGCGATTGGTGGAGAAGACGGGCACGCGTCGTTGGGGCGGGGCCGGCGCGGTGTTTCCGCTGCCGCCGAGGCGCGGGGCCGTTTCCGGCCCCCCGCCGGGGCGGGTTGGGCGGGGGGCGG
>VWZP01000496.1:186-91187 GCA_013396995.1 Dicaeum eximium
TGCCTGGGCGCCCAGAACGGCGAGGCCTCGGCGGGCACGGCCGCCGGTGACCAGCTGGCCCACGCCAACGGGCTGCTGCCCTCGGCCAACAGCGGCGGCCCCGGCGGCGGCAGCCCCGGCGGGCTCGGCGTCAACAACGGGGTGCCCGCCGCCGGGGGGCCCGGCCCGGCCGCCGCCGAACTGGGGGGCGGCGGCGGCGGCAGCGCCTTGAAGAAGAAGAAGAGGCTCTCGCAGTCCGACGAGGACGTGATCCGGCTGATCGGGCAGCACCTCCACGGGCTGGGGCTCAAGTAAGTGGCCGCGGTGGGCGAGGTGCAGCGCGGCCGGGGCGAGGGGCAGGCTCCTTCCTTCCTTCCTGCGCTTCCTGCGGCGCCCTGAGCGAAGGGTCCCCCCGGGGCCGGGGCAGCCCCGCATACGCTGCCCGCCGTCCTCCGCTCCGTCCGCGGGGAGGGTCCGGCGCGGGGTCCCCGTGGAGGATGGGCAGCCCGGAGCGGGGGGGAGGGCAGAGCGAGGGACCCCCGGCGGGGGGGTTGGTGGCCAAAACTGCCCCGTCGCAGCCCAGGGGTCTCCAGCGAGGGGAGAGCAATGCCCGGCTGCGAGGCAGAGCGGTGGGGCCGGCCCGCTCCCGGAAAAATGGAGCCGGAGCTGTGTTTTCCAAGCCTGTGCCATGTCTAGCGAAGGGACAGGACGGGAGCTTCCCCTGCCAGGGATGGCAATATGGAAGTCGAGTTGCACACCGATAAGGGTAGATCAATACAAATGTGTTAGCGGGGGAGAAGTTATCTGGTAAACATAATGGAGCCCGCAGCTGGGCGTGGGGGGGCGGCTTTTCGCAGATGAGCTCCAAGATTTGGCTTGTCAGCTCCGAGGAAGCGACACAAAGTAAACTGCCACTTAAGCTGGCTCTAGTTTCACTCTGGAAACCTTTGGCCCTCTAAATGGTGAAGCCCTCTCTAGATTTGTGCTGGATATGTGTTTTTGCTAATAATCGTACTTGTAAACAAGAAATGAGAATGGCCCTTTCTTAAAATCAGAATACATTTCCCAATGGAGTAGGGGGAGTCTTAAGTATTTGATCATAACACTTTGTGAGTAAAGCTAAAGCTAGCCAATATGTCATCATTTTGGAAGGAGGGGAGAGAAGTCCTGTGAAGTGCTTATGTAGCCACAAAAGAAGTCTTCAAGACACTGCAGAATGGGTCAGCTATAAAGAATTTATTCCATAAAATAAATTGCCTCTGACACAAGAGGCAAGTTTACAGCAGCAGACAACTCGTGACTATTCATAGACGACACCACAGTAAATAAGCTATTTTTAGTATAAAAGGGGGAGGGCTACAGGTTCCCAAGTTTGTTTATTTTTTTTTAAGGAGCCAGTCTTTTAAGAAGTGATGAAGAAGAAAAAATTAGGCCTGTGCCAGATGTTGTAGCTCCCTTTGTTCTTTTAGGGGGGAGGTAGGGAGGGGGCAGGGGATGGCAGCCAGTAGCTAACAGCTTTCTAGACTAGATCTTCTTCATGAAGTTTATCTTCTGTGCAGGGCTGGCTGTTTGTGGTGGCTGGTAAGTCACATACTTTATGGTACTTCAGCAGAACTTTCAAGCTCCTTGACAACTTGCTTTAGGTAGAGGTAGCTTTTTACATGTCTCTGGCAACTGAGATCATCTTCTTGAACAAACATCTGAATCTGGTCATCCTATTCTTGTTTTATTAAAGTTACTTTAAAGTGTGGTAAACTGTTATCATAGCAGGCGGTGTATTTGTGAGGGTGAAACTGGTCGGGTTTTTTTACACTGTATCTCTCCTGCAGCCAGACTGTTGATCTCCTCATGCAAGAGTCAGGATGTCGTTTAGAACATCCTTCAGCTACCAAATTCCGCAATCATGTCATGGAAGGAGAATGGGATAAGGTAACGTAGGGCTTATAGGACTGTATTAACCACTGTTGAAATTTATAGTATCTATGAGAGAATTCAAATTTCATTCTCCTTATATACTTTTTTTTCTCTTATGCCGATTTCTGCAGGCTGAGAACGACCTGAATGAACTTAAGGCCTTAGTGCATTCTCCGCATGCAATTGTGGTAAGAGGCACACTTGAACTCTTTCAGAGCTGTGTAGTTGGACTAATTGTAGTGGTGTAATCTTTCACTATGGAGTTGGTTGTCCACAGTTCTTGTTTTCTCTTTTTTATTTACTTTAAGCTGCTTGCATGCTATCTCAAACGTCATACTAATCTGAACTTTTTTTATTCTATTGTAGAATGTGAGATAGGCAGGCCAAAAGTATTGAGGCTAAGATTTGGTGTACTGAATGGTAAAACTCTATTAAACATACCTAGCTGATAAAATATAAATCCTGTCACAGTCCTAAAATAGGTCAGTTTCTGTAGAAACTGCCTATGTTGAATACTAATTTCAACCTTGAAATACTTATCACAATCTCTGTGTTTACAGGAGTTAGGTTTTCTTGAGGGAAGAGAGGTTTAGAAATAAAATGCACTAATACTAATGTGGAGTTGGCATTGTAATAACACATTGGAAGAATATAGAGGCTGCTATAGACCATGAACAATACTGTTGCTTTTCCAGATGGCTTTTAAAAAGCAAATGCATTTGTATTAGCTGTTTAGGATTTTATTTAGAGCTTTTTCTCTTTGGGTGGCTTTTTTAAAAAAAAGATAAACCTAGAAATAGAAGGTTGGTGGATCCTGTGACTTGACAACTACAACATGTGTCGTTATGATTTCAGTTGCTTTGGGTAAAGTGTTTCTTGGTTTGATTTTTGGGTCTCAAGATGAAAATCATCACTTGGCTCTTCAAGAGCTTGTTCTCTTGTGTTTAAACGTTTATTTTAATGAGATGAAGTTAGAACAGCTATGGTCACTTTGGAAGCAAACAGTATCAAGGCTTTTTGAAGTGTCTGTGACTGTAAACAATGAGGAATCAGCTGATGGCTGCTTAGTTCCACTTCTAGCTGATTCATTTGTTGTCAAGACAATTTCCTGTCTGGTGGGGGAGGGAGAGAAAGAGAGAACAGGAAATGAAGTAGGAAAAACAGATGTTTGACAAAACATCAGAAGGTACTTGACAGAAGTTTATATTTGGTTCTATTAATTTGGTCAGAGCTTAGCACCTCTTAATTAGACCAGTAGTTCACTTTCTCTTTTGTCAAAGACCTGAAGGAGTTGAGAATGTTGCATGCAGCTTTCAATAGTTTGTGCAGCCTGAAAGTAATGCACTGTTACTTGGGAATATGAATGGTCATTTGAAACAAATTTCCTCATGTTTTTGACTTCTGAAGTTACAAAGTTTGTCTGTAGTATTAAAGTGTTTTGCATGTCAGTGAGTCAAGAGGTTTAATTGAGTTATCAACATTGTATTTTTTGGAGAACTCAGTTTGAGAAAAAAAATGTTTTCCTTCTGTTGTTCTGAAGGGCTCCAAGAGCATTCTCTTATGTTGATGTCTTAACTGGTTCCATAAAGCTTGGTGCAGTAAAAATACTTGGTTTAGACTGAACTTTACCTGAACCAATATTAACTGTTTTCTTTTTGAAGTTGATCTCCTTTGTATAACTTGATATAATTTAAAACAGGTAACAGTTTTGAATATCTAACATGTGTAAGACAGCATTATTTGCAAGGATAAGTTGAGCTTGTGTGTGTTCCATTGCGTGCACAGAGTCTCCTCCCCCCTCCCTGTGCAGCTTTTGTGCACACGGTTGAGGTTCTGAGTGGTGTTAGTGCTGTCAGCAGCTGGGAGGGTAGAGAAAGATCATTACAGGTAAGGAGGGAATGCTTTATGCTGTGTAGGTATTCCCCACTGCAGTAAAGTCAGAGGTAATGAAGGTGATAAATGTCTTGAGCAGGAGAAGTCCAAACAAGGTGCTGCTGCAGGTAACTCTTTAAAAATAGAAAATGGGATTTTGAGTTTCCTGGCTTGTGACTCACACTGTATGACTAGATGTTTTAGACATGTGTGCATACCAGAAGAGTGGGTACCTAAAAATTTAGATGACACAGAGGATTTAAGTAGGGTGTGTGTTTTGTGGTTTGTTTTTTGTTTGTGGTTTGGGTGGGTTTGTTGTTTTTTTTTTTTTTCTTCCTTACAGTTAATATGACCTGGACAAAATAACCAGGATACATAGTTGCTTTTGAAATGTCTGGTCAGTGAAGGGAGATGCATATGTATTTTAAAAATCCTACTCATGTTTAATTTCCTCATTTCTGCAAACTGCTATATGTTCTACAGGTGAAACACTAAATATGAAATGGCTGATGTCAATTTTTAAAACTTTGATGCAGTATGTTGATAAGGGGGGGATGAGGGTGTGGCAACACATAGGACAGTTTGCTATTTCTATTTGTGTCAACACAACTGAGTGCTGCACAGTATGTGATTAGTCATGTTTATTTTCCAGTATATAAGATACAGCTGTCTTAGAAAATCTGTAGCAAAACTTTATAATTTAATCAAGCATGATGTTTGTCCTTGAGTAACAGTTAGAAAACACCAACTTCAAGCCATCCTGAGGTTTTGCTTACTTTGGGGCTACTCAAGCATGTGATGGCATTTGTCTTGGGTACTTAATTGCACCTAGGAGGAATCTTGGAGATTATTCCTCTACAGTCAGCTAGAAAATACCTTCAAATTGTTCTCTTTACTTATTCCAGGGGTATACAGCCTGCAGCAGGCAATACAATCTAAAAAGTGAGTTAAATATTATCATTTGAGTAAAGTGCTCCACCTGCCTGCATGGTGTCCTTCTTGCTACCAGCATTAAGGGCAGTTCCCTACTGGAGTTAATTACTCCCTGTGTGACAGGACTTAGTGTGGTTGAAGCCTCATTAAAGTCCTTGCTGAATTCTGTAGAGCAGAATGTTTTCTGCCCTTTACATATCAGGACATTTAAGTTTTAGATTGTTTTTAAGTGCTTTCATCAGTGTTTTACAAAACTATCACAGTAAAAGACTACAGGATAAAGAAAACTGAGGTCTTAGTTCTGCAGGCTGTAAGTAGATAGCTACTGTGTTGAGTTTGTTTTGAAACATCTGCTGATAATTTCACCATGTTTTTTAGTTACCTATTTAATTTCAAAGAGCAGTTGTTTCAGCAATGTTTACTTATTTTGGACTCCTAGTACATTAATAAAACTGTTGTGGAGCTTGTTAAGATACACAGGTTGAAAATAACACCAAAATCTAGACATAAACTTAGGTTATTTTGCATTTTGTTCATTAAACTTCAGAAGATTCACTGCTGGTTGCAGTTACTGATCAGCATGGCCCAATTTCTTGTCTGTGGCAGTACGTTTGTCCTGTTCCTTTCACAGTTTTGTTTGCTGAGGTTTTCACCTTTGGTTATGTAGTGATGGTGAGTTATGGTATGTGCCAGACTTTGGAGAATTTAGGATTTTGGAAGGGACTTTCCTACTAACAGTTTAGACAAGGAAGGAGTACAGTACTAAGGATTCATGTTAATCCAGGGCTGTAGTTTGAAGAAAGAAAAATGCTAATAGTGCATACATTGAAACAAACAAACAAAACCCTGTAAGTCTCTTAACTCCTACTTTTGCCCCAGGGTAATCAGAGTTCAATTTACACTTAAATAATAGCTTATAGAAACAACAAAGTAATGCACTTTATCCTCATCCTTTCTGTAGAGGTGAAAGACAGGATGAGGTGGTAGTAACTGAACAAAACCAGCCAGACTGCAGTGCTGACACTTGGATTGGACTTTTCCAGGGGTCCTTCAGGATGAGGAATCTTGGGTATAAGCTAAGTAATGGTGGTGTCCGAGTTTTAAATTGTTTAGCAGTAGTGAGTGTAATGATGTTGAATTTCCTTTGCAAACACTGAGATGATAACAAATCCCAGGCACTTGTGTTACTGAGGTATGGTTTTGATTATGATCATTTTGATTTCCCTTCCTTGTAAGGCAATTAAAAAATACTGACAAAGAATAAGCTACTTAATCAGCAGAGTTTGTGCTTTTGCTTTACAGTTGTCAATATTTTAAACAGTTCTCTTTCCTTCTAGAAGAGGTTGTTTGGGCTGTAAAAGAGATGATGTGCCTAAAACGGTCTTAGATTTTGTAGAAGGTAGTGTTGGAAGAAATTAGAAATACTTTTAGGGGAGCGTAGAGAAGTTGAGAAAAATCTGTTTGTCAGCAGTCACTAATTGCACAAAAATGGGAAGTGGGAGACAGTGAGTGTCCCAATGCTAAAAAATGACCTGCAGTGTGGTATTACTGGAGTGTGACTCTTGTCTTAAGGAAGTTCATGCCATTGACTGTGCTGTAGGGTAAGTTTTGGAGCAGTTATCAAAATAGCTTAGCAATTCAATTTAATTTCCCCATCAAGACTTTAGTTCCTGCCCTCTGCTATCAATAAGTTACTATTTCAAGTTGCTTATCCCTTATTCTAATCCTCCATTATGGGAACACTAGATGGCTGCATGAAGTGTATACTACTTTGTTTTTCTGGAGGCTTTTTTATTCCTGATATGCCTAAGTCACACATGGCCCTGATGACCTCTTTTTATAAACCATACTTTCTAGCCTAGAATTGAAATTACACCTCTTTGGCAACAGCATTCTGAGTGGTAGTATTCCTGTAATGCTTTCATGGAATTGCTGGGACTGATGTTATAAACCCCATGTTATAGGGTTTTTCTGCTCTTTTTACTTTCTCATTTAACAAAATGAAATTAATGTGCCATGTCCTGAAAGTAAGGAGGGAGAAATGGTAGGTTATCATATTTAAAGGAAATGTGACATAAAGTGAATAAATATTATTCACAGTGAATGGAGAAGGAAGATAGGGAGGGATTACAGTTTTTATTACAAACTAGAATTATCAGGCTATTTTTGATCTGGTGGTGATCATCAGTGTGAGGTGACCAAGAGCAGTGCAATACAGTGTGTGTCTGCTACCTTGGCTTTTCCATGTATCCTGGAGAGCATGTGCACAGCTGGTGGAGAAAGTTCTTATCCCTCCTACTGCTGGTGTATAAGCAAACAGTGTGGGGTCTGCTGGCCTGCTGCATGGAGCCAACCACTGGGCTTGTAAATAATTGGGATATCTTTCATTTGGTTTTTCGCATGTCAGAACATCGAAAAAGGTTGTCTCACCTGGAAGAACTGTACAGTAATGGTCTAATAATTCCAAATTCAAATAAACTAAAGAGCTGGATTGGGAGTGCAATACAGGTTTGCCTGTCAGATACAGGACAGCAGAGCACTACAGACAAGTTTGAACATAAATCATCTTTACTGTGTCATGTTTTATGCTTCACAAAGCTGTGTGGTAAGTTAATAGCACTGTATGTGGAAACTTCATTCTTTTGAAGAACTGAGTGTCTCTGGAAATGAAAATGCTTTATGTTTTAACTTTGAGCCTTAAACTTTCATGTGAGCTTTAATAGGACGGGAACATCTTAAACTTCCCGACTATCCCTCTACTTAAGGAGGCTGGCAGTGTGTTTGAAACAAAGTAAACGTTGACCAAATATGAGCATGAAAATAGTGAGGTGCCTGAGGTCTGATGAAAGGAGAGGAAACTGGTGATTGAGCTGGTGGTGTATTCATTACAAAAGCAAATGTAGTTTGCTACACTTTATCTCCAGTCTGTGTCTCACCAGTTGTCTAAACATGTACGTTTTCATCATTTTCCTCTTCAGCCTGGTGAGTTTTGTGGACTAAACCTGTCATTTCTGTCTGATAACTGGTAGCAGTGAAGAATGTGTACAAACACAAGACGCTTGGTTTCATCCAGAAACTGAAGTGTGTTTCTACTAAATTAGCATTAGAAATTTCTGGGCCTTCAGGATTTTTTAATATAGTAACTTAATGCCTAATTCACTTTTTTTTTTTACCCACAGATATTTGCTGTTAGAATAGCAGGCTTGATTATTTTTTTTAAACAAAACAACCAAAAACTGTATAAGTGCAAGGAACACTGCGAAAGAACAGCACTTAATTCAGAGTGTTGAAGTGACTCCTAAATATAGCAAACTATTTTTTTTTCTGTAATCCTGAAAACAACACCCAAGGAAAACAAGTTAACATACAACTACAAAAAAGCTCCAAAACCTCAGGCAGTGTCAGTTTGTTATTGTTACATGTTATGCAGCTATGCAGACAATCCGTGTCAACACCTATGTAAGCAATGTGAAAACTTGTTGAGCTGTCCTGTTGTGTTCTGTGCTGTCATGCAGTCTTAAATATGTGAATAGCTGGTTTGGGGCCCTTTTCTTGATAGAAAGTTTTACTGGAAAGCCTGTCTAATGCAGGGTTGAAGGATGATTACTAAAGAGAGAGCAGGTGAAAATGGGACCAGTTGCAGGGGGGATGTGAGGAATGAGATAGGGAGGTACTTGGAGCCCCATCAGGCAGGGAGGAAATTCATGGATAGCTTAATTGCTGCAATGTTGTTGAAAAGCCAGCAAAAGAAATTGAGTAATGAAACATTACTTAGAGCTGTGTTTCTGAAGGGCATAGTAGAATGGTTTCTACTGTTCTGTTTAGGCTCAAACGTTTTCTGAAACTTCAGTCAACCTTTTTCCCCTGACTGCTGCTTTCTGTCATGTCAGAGGATGAAGTTTTTGCTGCTGCAGCAGAAGTACCTGGAATACCTGGAGGATGGCAAGGTCCTGGAGGCACTTCAGGTTCTACGCTGTGAACTGACGCCTCTGAAATATAATACAGAACGCATTCATGTCCTCAGTGGGTAAGTGTTTGGACTTTGAGAGCTCTTGCAGAGAAGTTTTTTAAGGAGTTCTGTAGCTTTTGATAGCTGATGTTGTGAAGACTCAAGCTGTATTAAAGCTTCTATCCTGGTGACTAATAAGCTGTACTGAGATATGATAAAATGCTGAGTGAAGAATCCTGTTCAGTAGAGAGTATTTTGTTTCAGATGCTTGAAAACAACCTGATGATCATTTACTTTAATACTACTAGAATCTGAATTAATACATATGTACGGTCATCTGATCTTGAGAATTATTAGCCAGTTAACTTATAATTTATTAAGTGAGTATAATCTGGTTTGTTTTTATATGAAAATAAGACATTTCTACCTTCCTAAAATTGTTTGTGTTTTCTTCTCTTTTTGTATGCGCAGTTTGCAGATATTTGTTCAGAAGACGTGTATTTGTGTGAAATAGTTCCTTGCCTTTTTCCCTGTTGGTCTCAAGCTTAACTTACGTGTTCCCAGTTCATTAAAAATGTTATGATCTGTATCATGCTTCAAAGTGAAAAGAATGATTCCAAAAAGACTTGGTCTCTTGGTGTATGTGCACTTTTGAAACAGGTACCTGATGTGTAGCCATGCAGAAGACTTGCGTGCAAAAGCAGAGTGGGAAGGGAAAGGAACAGCTTCCAGATCTAAACTTTTGGACAAACTCCAGAGTAAGATGTTCTATTGTTTAGAATTTCTTCTTACCTCTGTTAAATCCAGTATAACTTACACATCCCAGGGAATTCACTGTGTTTGCTGGTTGGTTGGTTTTTTGTATTTCTTGGTTCATGTGGATACCCTTAGGTACCTTTACCTTTTGGTCTTCTGTACCTAACCTTTTGCTGTCTCTGAACTGTTACTTCTTAGCTCTGCTGCATGCAATGGTGATATAACTTGGTGATTAAATATGTGGTTTAGGGAGGGGTTGGGTGTGTGTTATACACAGCAGCCACAGTGAGTGGTGGAAACTAAGTGTGGCCTATAACCAGTAGTGATACTGGTACTGGTTGATAGTGGCCTCATACTTTGCTCTGAATTATGGTTTCTCCTTTCTCTTGTGGCTGTTATAATACTCTGTACCAGAGTTATAAAACACATGTTATTCTTTATTTTCATAGTGCTGATAAAGAATTTCTTAAAGGAGCAGAGCTGATGGTGTTGTTATACAACATTATATATTTTGTTAAATACTGAGTTTTGAGTTAGCTTGTGTAAATGGTGCTTGTTGGCCAGGACAACATACTCTGTAACAACAAACACCTTGCATACAGCTCTGCTTTCCAGAAGTTCATGCTTCTAATTCCAAGTGTATAGCTGTAAATTCAACAAGCTGTGTGCTATTATTTACTAAGGTCTCTTCTAAAACCACTCAAATCAAAATATGCTCTTACTTGTAACTTGCTTTTGATAAGTCTTTTTTCTTCATTTGTTTGTTTTTTTTTCCTAACTCCTCTGAAGCTTACCTACCCCCATCAGTGATGCTTCCTCCGAGGCGTTTACAGAACCTGCTCCGCCAGGCTGTGGAACTCCAACGGGACCGGTGCCTATATCACAACACCAAACTAGACAGCAATCTAGATTCTGTCTCGCTGCTAATAGATCACGTTTGTAGTAGGTAAGCAACCTGCCTGACTTCTGAGATGGGCAGTCTTTTCTTGGTCTTTTAAAATAATCTGGTTATCAGAAAAATGAAAACTGTTCTGAGCTGGTTTAACAGTATTTTACTGGGAAAAAGCGGTTCTTGCTAAATGAGCAATAGAGGTGGGGAGTAAAGAAGGTGTGTAGAGAAGATTCTGGTAGCTGGATGTGGGGCAATGGGATCAGACTGAAGCTTAAAAATTTTAATCAGATTGGTGTAAAAAGAAGATACTGCTATGCTAATCCATAGCCACTTGTTTCTTGTCATTTTGGACAGCCTGTCCAATTAAAGGTTAAAACAGAGAAATGTGCAGACTTTTCTGAGTTACATAATATATAACATGAATAATATAAATAACTATTTTCTCAGATTTGTAAGGTAGTAAAAATTGTGTCTCTTATACCTTTGTATTGGCTCTTTAGACTGGATAACTTTTTTTGATGACAAAATGGAAGGCTTCTTCAGAACCTGCAGTACCTTCAGAAAATGCAATACTCTTAATAGACATGAAACAGGAAGATGTTTGTTTTTAACAAATGGCTGACTTGAGCAGTTTTTTCTCATTCAGCAAAACTTGGCTAAGGACCTAAAAACTTAGTGTAGCTTTTATAGAAAACTGCTGTGCTGTGCATGGTGGATTAAGGGAATAAGGGCTAGACCGTAAGGGCTGTATGGAATATCCTTATTTATTTGTCCATGTAACAGGCTAATTTGTCCATGTAACAGGCTTGGGCTTACAGGGGAATTGTTTTCAGTTAAGGTTAGCTCATCTGAGGAAGTTAAGAGCTGATTAACTTGCTTATAGAAATTTTCTGAACTCAGCTGCTTTGACTTGCATTCTTGGGTTACTTGGAATCAGATTTTAAAAGACACAGACTTCACTGTAGCCATTTTAAGGTTTGAAATTACTGTCTTTGGCACTTTATGTATTCAAGTAGCCTTTTAGCTTAAAATTTTGCTGCATTGCATTGTTTCAGCAGTTGTATATGTTTGTGCAGAGATTTGAATGTTGCCTGTTTTAAGAGCTATTGCAAATGATCATGTACTGGTATTGTGGCTTCCCTCCTTCAGAAGCAACTCTTAAAATCAGACTGCCTAAAAGATATTTAACCTTTAAGCAAGTCCATGAGTAGTATTGGATGTTGTGCAACAGGTTTGATATTACTAATCAAATCCCAAGGAGCATTCAAGGTCACTCTGAAGAGCTTGATTTACTGAAGCCAGGCTACAGAGAGCCAGGTAGAAAAGATATTACATACAACAAACCTGTGTTTGAATTGAATCTATTCTGAATCTATTTCCTGACATAAAAGTTTGGCCACAGTTAGGGTTTTTGGTTTGTTGGTTCTTTTTTTTTTTTTTTTTTTTTTTATAAATTTATTACTNTTTTTTTTTTTTTTTTTACTAAATTAGTACTTCCTAAACTTGCATATTTGCTGTGTATAGACGTACATAGATACTCATGGCTACCGTAATTTAAAAAACAACAACAACAAGAACGCCAACATTTCATCTGCCCAAAAATCCACTTGAAAAGAAAGGCTTCCATTCTGTCGTCATCCTACTTTAGCTGCTTGTGGCAGGGGTCTGAGTCCAGTTTGTGGTGTGCTGTACGTGCTGCCATGCTTGGGCATAGTGGGGGGAATTAGACAGTAGAAGCCAAATTTTGATGAAGGTGACAGAAGTAACAGTAGTGTAACAGCTTAGACAATTGAAGTTCTGTGCTACTTAATTGATGGAACACTGATAAGTTTCCCCTTTTTAGTTGAAACAAATCCCTTACAGCAATATTTTGGTTAAGCATGCTTGAATTGCACTAACAGGCAGAATGTTTAACTATAAAACTCACTTGGTAAGAGTGGGAGATGTGAGTGAGGTACTACTGGGAGTGAAGCTGATTTCATCTTACTGTGCCAGAGATGTTGACAGAAAAGAACCGATGGTCTTGAGGACGATGGTTTTTGGTTTTGAGAGCCTTTGGCCTAGTTGGGTGTGTTGGGTTTTTTTGTTCATTTGCCTTTTTTTTGTTTTCATTTTTGAGGAATAAATTTTTCATTGTATGTACAGGGAATAAAAAGGTGTAGCTATTTAGTGTTTTACTCTATAGTTTTGAACTTGTGTAAATACAACAAAAGGAAACTTTTAGATGATTTATTTCAGTAAGTGAATGGCATAATTCAGGTTTTTTGTGCTGAACAGAACAATTTGTAATGAAACGGTTCAAAAAAGACGAAGAAAAACCTTTGAGCTTTAGTAATATCTAATTACCAAAACCAGAAGCTGTTAAGACAGCTTGTTCTGGTTTCTTGTTTCAAGACTGCTGCTTTTTCCTTCCACGGCCAGGTTATTTAATGTGGCTTTGCTATCTGTGAAGTCAAACTTGCTAAGGTCTGTTTCACTATTTAAGTAAAGAGGACTTTTTGTGGGAGCACTCTGATCCAGCTGGGTTGTGAGCAGCATAATTCAGTATTGGGTTGTGTCTGCAGCATCTCTGATAATTGTGTGTCACCCCTTTTAGGAACCTAAAGGTATCTTACTGTGAAAACTGTGTGCTCCAGCATTATCCTGCTTGCTTTTCATGTCCACAAAACCATGGCTGCTTAAGCTTTAAGATGGAAGAGCTGTTGTTCCATGAGTATTATTTTGAAATGTGCTGAAAAGACTTTCCTGGGACACAATGTGCCCCTTGTACTTCGTGTGAATTATGGATTGAGCCTCACCTCCTAGGGCAAGTTGCTGCTCTGAGTAAAAACATTAATTCATAACAATATGGCTAAATAATAATGAAACACTGCTCCTATAGGTGCACATCTCTGTGTAAGGGCTTCCCTGCTTCCCTCTAGACTTGAAGGAAAACAAAGTCTTCTTTCATGGGTGGGGCTTTTTTCTTTGGGTTTAGTGTTCTTCCAGGGGCAACCAGGCAGTTTCTGGTCAGCTGAAAGCAGAACACATTTGTATTTCTCTATAAACAAGTATAGACGTACCCAAGGAAGCCAAATATATATATATGTATATGTACATTTTATCCTTCTCTACCATAAGACAGGAAATGAGACTGTATGGTTGTTCAGTGCTGCTTGATAGTCTTTAAGCACAGATTAGGAAGCTTCTTCTAATAAAAGAAAATGGACTGAGGGTGCAGACACTATGTGAAGCAGAACTTTTTCTAACTTCAGGGAAGAAGTATTTCTTAAAGTGTCTGTCTGCTACCAAACTGTATTTGTAAACATGAATGTGAAAGAAGTAAGTTTTCTGCTTAAATTAACGGGGGAGTTGATTAACTTTTATAATTTTAATTTTTATTTCCTTTGGTGGGTGGGTTGTCATGTGTCTTTGTTTTTGGTTGTTTTTTTTTTTTTTTAAAGCCAGTTTGTCTCCAGTGATAAATACAGCTCTACATTCAAGGGCACTGTCATTCCTTTAGTACCACTGTGTCCCATCAGAGTTGTGTTGCACTGGGTGCTATAAAAACTCAGCCTAAGACTAAACCACTTCAGGATCTCCACAGCTGAAGAAAACGTGTCTGTGGTTAGAGACTATCTTTTAGTGCATCTGAACAATGAACTTGTACTCTTTGCAGTATTAGTTCAAAATGAAGACATCTGCTGTAAAAGCCTACGCTTATTTTATCTTAGCTCTGAAATTCTCATTTGAGAGCTTGTAGGCAAGATTTAAATCAAATAAAACTTGTCTCCAGTTCTCACCTAACTTAATAATTTGACTGTTAGGTTTTTTTTTTGGTGTGTAGCTAGAATATTAAATACTGGCTCTAGAGGCATGTTTGAATCTTCTTCAGTAGTTTATCATGAAATATTTTGTTGGATAAACACTGCATTTTACCAGATAGTTTAGATTTTGTGAAGGAGAACGGTTCAAGTTGAAAGCTCAGTGGTATCTTGCTAGTTATGCTTCGATATTGTATGTGGTACTCTGCAAAGGTGAAAAATGACAAAGGCAAAGAAACATCTGATTTATTGCAAGGTCACATTCAGAAAAAGGAACTTTTAAGAATCACTTCTTAGCAAGATATAGCTAAGTGAGTTAAATACCTACTAAAACCTTATGAGTAAAAACATTGCACCTATGGTTCAAAGAGACCTATACTATAATATTTTCTATACAGTAGAAAATTATATTGTAATAAACTGTTACACTCCTGATGAAGTCAGTTTAATTCCAAGTTACATGAAAGCATTACAAATTATGTGAGTGAAATAAGAACAGTTCTGTGTTCTTATGGTTAATTATGATGACTTAATGGTGTGAGCTTGTTGCCAGATAAGACACTTCATTCTGTACTTACTTGAAGCAGCTGTTAATAGAGGGGTTTTCTAGGTTGTCTGGCCTTGTATTTAAATAAGGTTTTGCCTGGTTTTTTTTTAATAGCTTGACTTTAAAAAAATCTTACTGTTTTCTTATTAATCTGTGAATGCATCCCTTTGTTTTTCCAGGAAACAGTTCCCATGCTATACCCAGCAGATCCTAACGGAGCACTGTAATGAGGTGTGGTTCTGTAAATTCTCCAACGATGGCACTAAACTAGCAACAGGATCTAAGGACACAACTGTTATTATATGGCAGGTTGATCCAGTAAGTGTGCAAAGTGTGAAAAGGTGTATGACTTGTCTTTTCCTTTCCTCTCCTACAGCTTTCTCCTGCTGGGATGGTGTGATTCTTGTAGGACAGGCTGACATGGACTGTAACCCTGTTACATCCCATTCCCTGGGATGTAAAAGTCTTGTAAATCTTGTCACTGTAGGATATTTCGTACATCTTCCCTGCACATATCTATTGGTATATAAATGAAGAGGTTGATTGATGAATCTAAGCCTGTTTTGACTTGTAGAAGTGATTATAAAAGTATGTCCATATATTTCATAATAATTGAAGACTGGGAATAAACTTGAACATATATACACACAGCAATTGAAGTTGTTAATGCTTGTGAAACACTATCAGAAATAAGATCCTTACTTTTTTTAACCATACTGCTGCAGGCTGATATGTGAGGTGGAAAATAAAAGGTTTCTGCAGTTCCATACTGGTGTTCGGTAGGATTTGAAAGCTGAGTTTTTCTTTCACTTCAGGTTAGGAAGCCATATAAGCTGAGTCCTTTTTGCTATTAAAATGATAGGAGGACTTTAAAACCCTGTTCCATGTGCATAAATCTTATGTAGCCCCAGAAGTAACAGCAGGCACCATGGCTTTTTCAGGCATAAGACTGCTGTGTCTTACTGGGGCCAGTGTGCTCTGGGCCAAGAGCTGCGTAGCAGCAAAGTTGACTCCTGTTATTTGGTGTGGAAATTGTGTTTTGTTTGTTGGTTTTGGTTTTGGGTTTTTTTTGGTCTTTTTAACAGAGTAATTTAGGTGACTTAAAGATCAAATATTTTTTGCTGTTTACTTGTCACTTGACTGTAGATGCACATCTTCTGTCTTGAGGGGTTTTAATACCAAACATCTTGATTAGCTCATCTTAAAGTGAATTGTTAGATACCAGCTGCTTAGTAAAACCACATAAATGTTTTGTGAGTGTGTAGACTAAGCCTTTTGACCAAGGATTGCTAAAGAATCAAAATCTCTGAAAAATAGGGAAAGTGGTTTTGTAGAGTTTTATTGGTTTGTCTCTTTCTTTGAGTGCTTTAAAAAACTTGCAATGCTTTCAAGCAGGTGGATACTGAAATAGCATTAGGCCACACCAAGTGATTCATTTTCATATTTGCCAGAACATGCTTCTCACATTTCCTGGAGCAGTTGACAATGTCTTTTGACCCATAAATTTAATCTGATTTTTCAAGGCTTTAGGTATAGAGAATTATTCTAATCTGTTTGCATAAATTACATGGAAACAAACATCCAGCAATGTCTAGGCAAGGGGTGGGAGAGCCCTGTTTTAAATGAACAGTGTTTGAATTTTCCATGCACACTTCACATGTGTGAGAATCCTTCCTTTCTCCCTTTCTTTCTCCATTACCCCTCTTGAAGTGTAAGGACACTGCTCTGATGTGTTTTCCTAATGTCATACCTTGAATTTCTTACTCTTTTCTAAGACCCAGCCACATGTCTAGACTGTCTTAACCTATGCTTCTGTTGCCGTTTTTGTGTGCTAATTTCAAAGTTCTGATGAAGACTCAACAGCATTAAATAGAGTGTTGAGTTGACTAGGTTTGTGTGGGATGCATTATTTGGCTGTCAGGAAGTGTGGCAGAATCTTGTGGAACACAAAGGATGAGCACACTGTGCATCACCTTGTCTAACATGCATCTTCTTTGTTAAGAGTTCTCCTTTAACTGGCTCCTTATAAAAATCCCTTCTGCATTTTCTGAAAACCGTTGACAGGTTTTTGGTGTTTCAGCCAAAGAGCTCAGCTACTGCAGACTTGAGTTGACGACTGAATAGTTGCTTGTCATACACAACAAAAATTTGGGAAGCTGTATGTAAGAGATAGAAGTGCTAAGATTTCTTTTGGTGGTGGGTGGGAGGTAGGTTGACTACATTTGAGGATGTTTGCCTGAAATACCACTGACTGCTGTTTTAGAGCATGGTATAGCAGCTTTATGGTATTTGGAGGGAGGTATGAGAGCAATATGGAAGATAGTAACAGCCACAGAGTGCTATCATTAGAAGAGGAATATCTTAGGTATCTTGTTCCTCATGAGCTTCAAATATGCTGAAGTGACAGGCTACTGTAATCCTGTTGTAAAAAAAAAAATGTCTGTTCCAGACAAGCTCCAGGATATGAGATGATGTCAGACATGACTCAGTTTCCTTGAAAAATCACTTTAGCTGTAGACACAGCAGTGTCTAAGGCAGTCCAGGAATAATGATTAGAATGGAAAAGGGGTCTTGAGGAGGGCCATTCATTTGCCTCTCTTTCTCTGCACTCTGAAGATTATTCTTAGCCCATTTTCTTTTGAGGAATTTACTTTTTGTAGCCAGCAGAACCCCCAGTGCTGCAGGCTGGCTGAGAGTCACCAAATCCCTCACAGCTGATCCCAGGGAACAATCCTTTGTGTCACTCTTCCTCTGGTCTTTCTCTTCAGAATCAAGAAGTACTCTGTTGATTAATACTAGGAGGAAAAAAAAAAAAAGAGAAAAGGGACAATTAGAGAAATCAAGCTAGATTTTCAAATTAGTCACGCTTTTTGAAAAAAAGGTGGAGATGTAAGCATCTGCCATGCATGGAAAAAAACGGGGGAGGGTGAGTAGAGGGATGACAATTTGATTGCCCTTTCCAAGAGGCTTCAAAATAATTATTGTCAGCATTTTAACAAGCTCTATTCTACTTGTATATATGTATGCTGTTACCAAGAATCAGTGCTAATACTGTACTGAAGTATGTTTCTGTATTTAGGAAGCCAATGTGTGGTTGTTTCACAGTATCTAGCTGTACTATTTATTTTTACAAGCTTCTTGAAAAGTCAAGTTGCTCCGACGAGGCAGCAGTAAAACAGTTGTAATATAGAGATGATACAAGATGCTGCATGTGCCAAGTATGCTTCATTCACTAAATCTGGCAGAAAACAGCTTGCTGTAGGCAACACTTCTGAAATAAGTACACCTCTCAAGGAAGTTTTTAAAAATATCTTTTTGTAAATCTCCTTCCTTGAGCAGTGCACACAAGACACATGCACGTTTATGAAAGTATTGGCACTTCAAGGTTTTTCCTTGCCAGCAGCTTTGAAGGTTTTGATTCTCTATTTAACCATAACAGGTTTCCAACATGTCTTTACTTTTAAGAAAGTAACTTAATTCTGTATAGATAATAGTACTTTCATGTTCCAGTAGATGCAGAAAGACTTGACACTGCAGAAATCTCCTGTACTAAGGAAGTGTAATGTAATGTAAAACTTCATACACAGTGGTATTTCTTGAGTTTTATGTTCAGAATCACAAAAGATTAGAATAAAAATAACTATGAGTGTTCTTGTTGAAAGTTAAGAGCTTTCATTTTCTGGCCCTGTAAACTGGCAAACCTGTCATGCTGTAGATGGATGCTGTGGAAATGTGAAATGTGGGAGATGTGGGAGTTCATTTGCATTGTCTCAAGAACACCTCTCTTGTTCCAGGACACTCACCAGCTAAAACTACTTAAGACGTTAGAAGGTCACGCGTACGGGGTCTCCTACATTGCCTGGAGTCCAGATGACAACTACCTTGTTGCCTGTGGCCCAGATGATTGTTCTGAGCTTTGGCTCTGGAATGTACAAGTAAGTGGTGGCTAAGAGTGGAAAAGAGAACTTTGTGGTTAGCCTGCTGCTTTTGTTTTAATATCTAAATACTGCAGGCGTGAAAGAAGCAGCCGCTGCAAACTCGTGCCAAGGTGGGAATGTAAAGAAGAGATGCTGATCTTGCTGTCCTCTTCTCAGTTTGAAAAAATAATTATGACAGCCTGCAAATGCTCTTTGCACTTCGGACAGAACTGGAAGTAGAGTTAGTCTGTGTCTGGGATTGTGCAGCAGTTCCTGTGTGTGGGGTTACTATAATTTCTGAGAAAGGATGGCATATATGCATAGGGTGTCAAGGAGCTCCTGAAGAGAAGCACAGCAAATGAATCAAGAGCAGCAGAGAGCAGAATTATCATTGAAGGGAAGCAGTTGCTCATTGGTGATTTTAACAAGTACCAAAAGATGCAGACTATTTTACTTCATGTAACTCTCCCATGATGTTAGTGAAAGGGGCTTCAATTTATGATTTCAGAACTTCATCTTTCTGTCAGGCACTTGGGCATTTTGCCATTCCCTCCATGAATTTGAAAATCACTTTCTGCTGTTGAATTTTATGGGCACTTGAGTTGATACAAAAGCTTCCCTTGCCTCAGTTGAGAGCTGTATAGACTTCCTTGTGCTGTCTTGGACTCTGAGCTAATTTAGTGTCCTAAAACAAAAACGCTTCCTTTCTTCACCCTTGGAACACTTTTCTTCTGTTTAATTGACTAAATTGGCTCAGTGAAGAGCACCACTGACAATGCTACTCATTGGTGTTCTGTCTTGTGAAATGGTGGCTATATATGCTAGGCATGAAAGCTAAATTTTGGCATGGAGAACTTCAGCTCAAGGAGGAAAACATTCTAACTACTGTGATATTCCGAACTTCTTGCTAAAATGTATTTTGTCACCTCTTTCCTTCTAATCTCTCCCTGCCTCCTTTCTTTCAATGTTTTGGGTTTTTTTTTCATTTGATAGTGCTTGTCACTCTCTTGGCTTGTTCATGGAATTTCTTTTCATTCCACTCTTTACTCAAAATCTTTTGGTTGTCTGACACACCAACTACTAAGTCTCCCTTGATTTGAGAGACAAAAGAAATTGTCCCAAATGAAGTCCAGATTCACTGGATATGCTGAAGTAGTTCTGCCTTTTCATTGCATTATTCATAAATATGTGCTGCTTTTTAGTAAACCTGTTGAAATATATACACTTCCAAATGCTATTCATGTCAGATAAAATTACCAGTGCCTTTTTGGGAAAGGGTTCTGGTATAAGGCCCTACTGTCTTTGTTTATTTTCCAGACTGGGGAGCTGAGGACAAAGATGAGCCAGTCTCATGAAGACAGTTTAACAAGCGTGGCCTGGAATCCTGATGGGAAGCGTTTTGTAACGGGAGGGCAGCGTGGGCAGTTCTATCAGTGTGTAAGTTCTCTGCACCTGTCTCTTTGAAAGCAAAGCAAGAAATTAAAATTTGGTCGATGCTTTTTCAGGTTTTGTGTGTGTGTACACTAAAGCTTCTGATCCTTTGTAATTCAAAGAAGCAATACATTAATCCAGGTATTTGAGCAGCACTTTTGTATGGAGCAGTTGGAAGAGTTTGAGCATCTTTGGTCTGTCTCAAGGAGGATTTGTGGTCTGGAATTTTTTTTCTTAGCTGCTTCAGAAAAAAGCACTAATAAAAAGCAGTACCTTTGTCCACCAGTGTTTCTATTCCACAGAATTTTGACTACCTTTTTCTTAGTTTTTGCATGCTGTCTTTGCTTAGTGAAACAGAAATGTGAAACCCTCATTACTTGACCAGTGTTGATTTGGGGTGGTGGTCCAGTTTCACCATATTCTTGATTATTTTTTCAACTGGTTCCCACAATAATAATGTCGTATGCAAACCTCACTGTGAAGATCAGTTCAGTGATAAGGGTGCAGGTGGCACGTGTGATGCACAAGAAGATAAGTGACAGAAGGGATTCTCTGCTCTCCAGGGCAGATTCGTACAAAAGCCCTTGGTTAAGACAACCAACTCCTAATTCATTAAGCCCTCCCTTGTAAAGGGTATGATTGCTTTCTGTAGTAATTGTCTGAATAGAAAGTGAAAAATATTTTTATTTGTGTCACAGCTCCTCAGAAACCTGAGACTAATGGTTGAATGTTTGTTGTTTTTTTCCCTCTGCTCAGGATTTAGATGGTAATCTCCTTGACTCCTGGGAAGGAGTGAGAGTACAATGCCTTTGGTGCTTGAGTGATGGGAAAACTGTTCTAGCGTCAGACACACACCAGCGAATTCGGGGTTATAACTTCGAGGATCTCACAGACAGGAACATGTAACTACCTCTTTTTTTGGGTCTGAATTCCTGCTTCTTAGTGTCAGAAGAAAATTGAGGAAGGGTGTGGGGGACAGGGTAGGAAATGAGTTATTAAAAGATGGTGTAAGAATTAGTGAGCAAGTTTCAGCAAGCAGCATTAGATCAAGTACTAGAAATACCTTCCTAAGCACTGGAGTGGGTTTCTGGTGGATGTTTTGGCATTTCTATCATCAGGAGTACTTGTAGTCCTCTCAATTCCTGGCATACTTTAGTAGATTCTGCCTTGAATTTAGGAGTTGAGGTCCGAAGTCCCTTTTGGTCTTGGTGTTTGGCCTAAATATAAGCAAGTATTGCAGACCTGGCTTGTATTCATTTATAGTTATACCTTATTTCAGATTTTGAACTGTTTTTCCTCGATAATACTGCGGAGACAGGGTATGCTTGTTGTCTTGGTGTTGCATCATTATCTGATTATCTTGACTCTTGTGTCTTATCATTTCAGAGTACAAGAGGATCATCCTATTATGTCGTTTACTATTTCAAAAAATGGCCGTTTAGCTTTGTTAAATGTAGCAACTCAGGTGAGTTGGGGAGTGTTGAAAGGAAATGGAAATAATTCTGCTTGTAACTGCTACCTGTTTTTAAATATTTATGTGCGAGTTGGAATGTTTGATAGTAACTACTTGTATATTGTGTAATATTCACAAATACAGCATGGAATTCTCTGACAAGAAGGCAATCTTGTTCTTGAGACCTGATTTTTTTTTTTTGTTTGACTGATTTGTAGTCAAGAGTTTCATAGTGGGAAATATGTACTATTAAATGTTATTATCTGGCTGTTGCATTGAGAAGCCAGGTACAGCAAGAACTGTGGCACTAGACATGTCTAGGGGCATAGATTTTATTTATCTATTTCTGCTTTGGAAACGTTGGGTAAGACTAAACTTAAAGTGGAAGGGACCTAAGGATGAAAGTTTAGTTTAGTAATTTGATACATCTTTACTCTTTTCACCTACTAACAGTACTGAAACTGGCTCTAAAGTAGTGCACTTCCATGTGTAATTTTTTTTCATTGTTTAGAAGAATGCCATTAATAATATTTAATGATAAAATAACAATCTTTATATTTCTTATTTCCAGGGAGTTCACTTATGGGACTTACAAGACAGAGTTTTAGTGAGAAAGTATCAAGGTGTTACACAAGGATTTTACACAATTCACTCGTGTTTTGGAGGTCATAATGAAGATTTCATTGCGAGTGGCAGTGAAGGTAACGCCATTCTCCTTTGTGCAGAAAACTGGAACACTATATCCTTCCTATACCTTCATCTTATAGGTGACAATTGCTAACACAACAGCATTATAAAAGCAAACCAACTGGCTCATGAAATAAATTTGAGGCGTGCTGAAATTGTGGCATACTTCAAGAAGTAATTGTGGGCTGGCAGACAGAATCTTCTGAGAGGATGGCAGAGGTAGAACACGTTAATGACTCTTTTGTGTTCCTCCTCTAAAGAAAAGCATCTGCACAGTTTAATTAGAAGTGGGTGGAGTGTTCTTGAGGGTTTTTCTTTTTGTGGTATGATATTTAGACTTCTGGTTTGAATAAAATGTACTTCTGGGGACTAACAGCTTCATTTGCCTGTTGAAGATACAGGTGTAGTGAGGTTATTTTAATTTCAGTGGAATAATTTTAATTACAGACAGAGTAGCCTCAAATTAGGCAGTTGTTGACGTAGACTGGTGGAGTTTCTTGGTGATTAAAGGCTTTGTGGTATGTTTTTATTCAGCTGTCTGTAGCAAGAGTAGAAATTTGTTAAAAGCTTATGTGTTGAATTGGTTCGGTTTTGTCACTGGTGTAGTGCCATCACCTACCATGGAGGTCACTTAAAATTCAAGCTTATGCAGGGCTAAGAATTACACTTGTAATATGTAAACAAATTACTGTGAGTACTGTGTAACTCACAGTTCTTAGGAAACAAGGTTGGCCAAGGCATTTCCTACTCTCTGTTTCTGGAACACATTAAATATATCTAAAATAAAACCAAGTTTCACTCTCTGACTGCATCCAGTGGAATATGACTGAAGGACAGCACCTCCAGTCCTCCAATCCAGTGTGAACCTCTTTTCATGGCTGGACAAGCTGCTGGGTTTGAGACCTGAGTGCCTGAAAGTTCAGGATTTGTTTAGCCATAACTATGTGCACGTGTAGGTGTAGTTATTGTAGTGCAGCAGTCCTTTTTGTCCCCCAGTTTATTGACTTTCTGTTGTCTTCATTGTTTAAAAACCACTGTAGTTGAAACTGGTGGTAAGGAATTGATGGTTTCTTAGATTTGAACTGACTGAAGCTGTTGCCTTTTGCAAATGTGGCTACTGAGACTATTTTTTAAAAACGAGCAAACAATAATAATAGGTCACGTTCTCATAGCTGGCTTTAAAAAGTAGCTGATCACATTGTCATAACCTCTTAAAACATCTTGTCAGCTAGGGAGGGGTTTTCCTGACAACTGCACCCAAAGGAAGAAAATTGAGGTCTCTGTCTCAGAGGGGAATTGACTGTTGCCTTAATGTAGCTATCTTGTTTTTTCCAAACCAAAGTACTGCTTTGTCTCTAGGCTTTGGTTATCTGACAGAGCAGAGGCTTGTGTGTCTAGTGTGTGAATTGTGTTGTTTGGTGAGTGGCATGGATGTGCAGTCCCGTTGAAATCCTAAGTGGAATGGAAGCACAGCCTGAACATTTGCATCAGCACAAGCACATGTGAGGGTGGTACCCTCAAAGGAGTTGGTTCTGCACTAGACAAGGGAGTTCCCACATGGGAAAAAGCCACTAGGATTTTCTAGCCGGGAGGTCAGAGAGCAAGTTTGTTTTATCAGGGGCTGGGAGGAGGGATAGAGGAAGATTGGCTTGTTTGCTGAGCCTTCAGAGTGACATTTATGTGAAAACCTTTCAAATAGATAAAAATACTTTCATTTGATTGCTAGACCCCAGTACTAGGCTTTTGTGTCATACTAGCAATACATGTCCAGTTTTTGTAACTCTGTCTGGAATATTCCACTGATAGGTGAACCCACAGACTTGTTGTAGGCTGCTGGTCTACAGCTGGGACAACCCCCTCCTCCTTCTCCCCACCCCCCATTTATTCTTAAATATGGTTGGTTATAAAGAATGACTCTTCTCTAAACACTGCAGTAGAGTGTCTAACCAGTTCCCTATTCTATTTGTCATGTTGCTAGAAGTAATGAAATGCTTCCCATCACAAAATAGGATGTGCAGGGTTTATTTGCATCTACTTTAATATGTACAGATTGATATCTTTAAATATCACACAGTAATTGGTTGTCAAGGACAGTAATAGCTTACAGTTTGAGCCATTAAACTTTAGCCCTCCCTCATTTGCTGTTTGCACTTTCACTGGAGTACGAGGCTTTTAGTATTAAGACGTTTTTTGGTTTTTTTAAGTACAGATTTTAAGTATTAAGATGGTTTTTGTAAACTATAGAGCTGTGATCTTATCTAGTAATCATGAACAGGAGATGGTTATAATTATTCTTGGTACTTATTACTTTATAATGCATTTACTAATTTGCAAATACAATTATTTGAGGGGGGAAAAATCTGCAAGTCTTCCTTTTGAATAAGATTACAACTCCATACCTGTAATTAAAGAGTAGTTTAGTTTCTCTTTTTAGCCTTGTATTCTCTTATTTGCATTACAGTCAAATGTTTTTCTTCAAATACCAAGTGTAGTAGACTTGCAGGTGTTAAAAAAGAATGTGTCTCTTAAAGGAATAGCTTTGCCTGCGCTCCTTTGATAATTTCTAAAAGAAAAATTTTGTTAGTGCTGTTCCACACCGGAGACTCAGCTTTTCAGCCTGGGTTTTAATGAGAGCTGGTGTGGAAGTGCTGTTGGCCCCCAGGTGGGTGTGTGCAGAGCAGTGCTGCTCAGCTGTTCTGTGTTTGGTGCAGATCACAAAGTGTACATCTGGCACAAGCGCAGCGAGCTGCCCATCGCGGAGCTGACGGGGCACACGCGCACGGTGAACTGCGTCAGCTGGAACCCACAGGTCCCGGCCATGATGGCCAGCGCCTCTGACGACGGCACCGTTAGGATATGGGGACCAGCGCCTTTCGTAGACAACCAGGATATTGAAGGTAAAAAAATGCCTTCCTGAAAAATTAGTCACTGCTTTGTTTTGTTTTTCCTAGTGTGTGACTGTTGGGTTTTATCTGAGTTACTCAGTTTGTGGAATAAAAAAGACACAGTTGCTATTTCCAATATTATTCTGACATGGCCCTATAGATGACACCTTAGTGGTGTCACTAAGACCTTAAGATTATATTAACTTTTTAATGCAGATTCCATAAACCTTGCTTTCAGTGCTTAGGTTTAGTAACATACTATGTTATAAAATTTAAACCTGGCATTCTAACCACACTGCAAATCGAGTAATGGTAATGTAATGGTTCCAGAAGGAATTTCCAATGTCTAGACTGTAAAGTTTTACCCGAGAGAGCCTGTACAACATGGAATCTTTACTAACCATCAGTAACAACATGTGTCCAGGGGAGAAAAAGATAATGCTCATTTTTTGTCTGCCAAAATGCACTCGGGTGTTCCCAGCCCTTGCCCCCCACCAGGATTGTTAAGGAGGGGACTGCTGGGGAGCTGTTACACAATTTATATGCTTCTCTCATTAGGGATTCAGCCTTACAGTAAGAATTTACAGGAGACATTAAAATGATATATAGTATATCCTATTGCCACAGGACCTCATGGATGTGACTTCAAGGGGAGCCTGAGCAAAGTAATCAAAGAGAAATGCATTAAGTGCTGGTGGATAAGTAAACACCTCTAGTTCAGAATGTCCCTTAGGTATAAAGGGCAGAAAGTTGGAAGGATGTTAGGAGGAAGAATTGCTTCCTCTCCCTGCTCCAGTGCTTTGATACATCTGCTTCTAGTCTTGGACTAGGTGGACCAGCCTGGCTAATCTGTAACACCTGGAATGCCCCCATAAGGAGTCAGAGCCTGTCCTCAAACTGGGTTTACTCATGGCTTTGTTGTTTGGTTTTCTCCAGTGAGCTGCTTGCTCACTCTTTTAGTTCCTCCAGAAAATGAACCAGTAAGTGCCATCAAAACCAAAGCAACTGCAAATGGATTTCACACAGCAGTGCTTTCACAAGAGGTGTAGGTGCACAGAATAATACCTAACCTCTTCGGAATCCTAAATGGGTGACAAGACAGCTCTGTAATTAGCACACTCCCTATTAACTTGTATGTAAATGTGCATTATGTCTTTGTGAACCAGATGCTTTTTGAGTATCCACACCTAACATGCTAAAATAATTTCTAGATTTTTACGAATAATTCTATATAAAAGAAGTAATTTTAAGCATGGAATTTAGCTACAGTATAAGATCCATTAACTAGTGCATGATCAATTAAAATTTATGTCAATACATTGTATTAATTACATTTTGATAGAAATATGAACTGTTGTTAAGATCTTCAAGCTGTGATTTCTTTCTTTCTCTCTGTGTTTTTGTTTTTGCTCAGAGGAATGCAGTAGCATGGATAGTTGATGGCGAATTTGGAGCAGACGACTTCAGTTTAACTTAATTAGTCGTATTTTAAATGGCTTGGGATTTGGTGCAAACAAACATGATTGATAGCTGGACAGACATGCTCGTCATGAAAAAGAACCATTTCTGAAGCCCAGTTGGGGCCAAACATTTACCACCTTTGCTTCATAGTAACCAGTCGAGATGAAGCACGTCTTTAGAACTTTGTTGGACACCGTGTTGAAATTACCCCCCCATCGGTTGTGAAGAACTGTGCTACATTCAGGCTAACCATTGAACTCAGTATATATATTTTTCCCTCCTGCCTTTTTGTTTGGCAGGCTACTGTTCTTGTTGCTCTTCTGTGTAATGAAGTTTAAATGCTTGTTTGGAACACTTTATTTAACAGTTTAGAAGGCTTGATAGAAAGAGTGCTTTAGTCTGAAGAGTATACATTGGATAGGAAAGTATTTCCTTCTCTTGTTTCTCAAGTCTCTCTCCGCCTTACTTAGCTTGAGATCTTTGCAGCTTGGTTCATGGATTCTAGCCTTGCCCGTTGCGCAGTATATCTATCAATTGAGAGGATAAACCAATGAACTATGTCAAAAGCACTCTCAGTATCACATTTGACAAAAAGTTTTGTACTTTTCACATAGCTCGTTGCCCTGCAAAGGGGTTAACAGCACAATTTTTTAAAAATAAATTATTTATAGGATTAAAATGACTTCATTTGTATACATTTGGAATTAAAACAATGCAAGAAGCGTCGTGAAACACGGTATCACTGATGCTTTTCTGAAGTGTCCTGAGACCCAATCAAAAGCAGTGGCTGGAAGGAGATTTATGTAGGCAGTAAAGCTTGTTTCAGATGGAGGAATTCACTGTCCATCTTAACAGATAAGCTGTATTAGTTAGGAAAAAAAAGCATTCAGACTGCACCACCAATCTAAGAGTTGAAACAAGAAGAGGTCTTTCTGGTTTTTTAAATTACATAAATATATGCAACAATGCTGGTGTAAAAGGTAGACTACACTTTTGAGGGAAGAATGTGTTGAAAGACTCCTTTCTTCACAAAGTCAACACTTTGTATAAGTAATTTACGTACAAATCATAATTAAACACTTGTATTATGATGGAAATTTTTTCTTTATTTGATAAACAAGGGTGGACAGATTTTGTGAGAATATACTTTTAAGTTTGAAGATTTAAATGCATCTCCTAGACCTTGTTGCAAGCTGGTGCCGTGAACATCTTGACACATCTAGGAATAGTTCCACTAATGGCCCATGTTAAGAAAAAACAAACGCTTATAATTCAAATACTTATTCTTTTTGACATAAACAGATGGCCTGGCATCTCTGTGCTTCTGCACTACACACAAATCCATTATGGGATGGCACTGGATTCCCTTTTGCCACCTTGGGTGGAAAGGTAGTGTTGGTACTGCTGTGAAGTAAAGAAGGAGCAGGGAAGGGCATGCCACCAGGAATCATGTGGCAGAAGTGTGGACTTCATCCTTTCATGAGATAATGATTTAGTGTCCTTATTAGTCACGTGTGGAAGAAGGGTGGGGGAAGGTTTGCTGGAATTCCTGGGAAGAGAGGTCTAGCCACTTTGATGAATGAGAGTTTGGTGTTTCCCAGAAAAACAAAGGTTAGCAGGTTAGATTTTTTTTTTTTCTTTTAGATTCCAGCCATCCAGTGGTGTGTGTCTTGCCTTGTGTGTAAACTTAAGCATGATTTAAGATTCTGAAACCAGCCCCAAACCTGACATATGAGTCTTCTAATACCTCCAAAACCAGGTAGGAACTTGATGTTCAGCCTTAAAACTAAGGTGAATACTTTGATAGCAATTACTGTTTCACATTACTGAGAATACATGTGTAAACTTAAGATTATACATCAGTTCCTTCTTCCTTTAATCAGTTCTGGAGGAAGATCTTTATTTCCCTTTCTAGTTCAGACAGTGTAAGATGAGTCAGGCCTGTGGCCTTAATGTTGCAGCAAAACAGACAAGTTCCCATGGTCAAATTTGAGTAAGCTAAACCTTGAGGTTTAAGGAAAAATTAATGACCTAAATTGTAAACAGTAAATTGTAAAAGTGTTTTACATGTTCAAAACATGGTATAATTCATAAGCAATGCCAGCATGTGGATCTTTGGAAGTTACTCTAGTATTGTCTTACTCTGGACTTTACATTTTCAAACATTTCAAACATTTTTTAGGGAGAGTAAGGAGAATAATGGTTTTGATGTCTCCTAATGTCTCATGCAATGGTCTGTCACGACATACTCAAGGAAATAAAGTGGGAACTTTAGGCCGTGGTGAAGGCTGGATCAAATCTCAAGTGTAGATTTAAAGTCTTACATGTCCTCAGGCATTTCTTATGTGGTGGCCATAACTAACGAGAGTGAGATTCCTTCCCTGGTACAGCTGGGGGTGTGTGGGCTGATGCCTGCTTTCCAGGGCAGTGCAATCAGGAATTTAAATGTAGGATCTCTACCAAAACACTGCCCCTCTCTTCTGGACTTGGTGTGTCCCTCTGAGGTTATTTAGAAGCTGAGTTAGGGAGAAGCAAGTGTGGGATCTCTCTCCCTTAGTGTCCTGGTGCAGCCATGCCGTGTAAAGGCAAGCTCCAAGCAGGTGGCACTGCTTCCAGAGTGTCTCAGTGACAGCCTGTTTGCATCCTGGGGGCCATGAGCAGACAGGACAGAAAGGTGAGATTAATCTGCATTTTGCCACACTACTCAGTCCCACATCAGCTGCCATTAGAGATGTAGCAATGAGTACCATCCCAACCTGGAAAGGAAAGAGCAGCCTAAACTATTTCCAACACATTGCATATTCACACTATGTGGATTGAAAAGTACCAATACTTTTTGTGCACAGACAATGAAATGAGACCGGGATGGGGTGGGTGGGGAAAAAACCCAAATTAGTTTGCTCATTTGCAACACATTGATTTCCATGTGCTTAAAAATGTTCATAGGCTGGAGTGTAAGGCTGGAACAAGTATACACCCACAATAAATTACTGTATTTCCAGTCAGCAGGCCCATGGTTTTAGAGAGGAAAATACTGTGAGTGTGTACTCAATTTGTAACTTTCTCTGGTTACCTGTTGGCTTCAAATATTCACAATAGCCCCAGGTTATTAAAGCAGATCTCAAAAAAATTGCTGAAGCATTTTATTATCTGAATGTTCTTCAGCTGTTCAGGTAAGTAATTTTCAAGGCACAATGGAATACAAAAGGGAAAACGGTAGCTCTGTTCATGCTTTGGAGGGGAGGGAAGTGGGGAAAATGACACCTTTGTTTTTAAATTCCCTCTGTCTTTCTAAAGTTCTCCAACTTTAAAGTTAACTTCTCTTTATAATTGGAGCAAAGATGCGAGCTAGAAATCTGCCCAGATCTTGCCAGTTACTTCTCAACTTGGCTTCAACCAGGTAATGTTTAATAAAACTCTGTCTGCTGTTGGGAGTTGGTGTCTAGTTGTGTATTTTTACACTGCTAAGTGATACTCCCACCCAAAATCATTTGTAAAGGCTTCCCTAGCAGGGAGCCAGGACTCCTACAATTAGCTGTAGCTCAAGGGGATATGTTGTAGATCCAAATGGGGAGGGAGGTAGAGAAAAAAGAATGGACATGTAAAGCAGGATTTACTGACCAACAAACAAACTACTGTAACTCAAGGGGGAGGAGGAAAAATGCACTTTCAATAGTTTGTCCATATTTTTAGCTACACTTGTATGTAATTTCTTTTTGAGACGACTATTAAGAGGAACACCCACCCCATAAATGGCTAATCCTCCTTTTGCCCTCCTCCTGTCTTTACCACATTGGCTTGAGTCCATTTTCAGCTGCCATACTTGATTTTTGAAAACTGCTACTTTTAACGATGTCTAGAAAGCAAAATCATTAACTATGACACTTTTTTTAAACAGGGTGGACTTAATTGAAGTGTGCAGTGTTGAACTACTGCTGCAGTAGCTGCCTCTAGTTGAAATAAACTGTAGCCAAGTTTTCTGTCTATTCATCCAGGTAGTCTGGATTCAGTACAACATCTGTGAGAGTGTTCTCCCATCTGGTATGAGTGTGTGTGTGCATGTGTTCCACGAACAGACAGAGAACCAAATGTTCTAGGTACTTGTCATGTTTTATTGCATACTTTAAGTCGTGTGTATGTGAAGTGTCCTTTGACCAGAAGGTTTTGGTTAATATCAGTATATTTTTATAAATTTGAAATTCATTGTGCCCCATCTTTTTTCATAAACATTTTTCATTCTTAGGGTATATGTGCTAGATTTGAAACTTAACATTTTTAGGCACAGATGGAAAAAGTTATTGGCTCCTTGAAAACATATGGGACAAAATGGATCCTCAAAGCATGTATGTACTTACAAACCAAGCTGTAGAGATCAAGAAAAGAACTTTATTGTTGATCTCAAGATTTCTAAATTGTCAAGATTTATATGGAGTTGTGGTGGAACTAGTTAACACTTAGAGCTTTTGGTATGTAATGACTATTTGCTATGGACTGATATTAAATGTTTCAAAGGATTGCGTTCTTAAACTTTCTGGATTTTTTGTTACTCTCCTCAGATATTATTAAGTAGTTAAAAATTTCTTTGCTATATTACATTAAAAACATAAGAACTTTGGGTCTTGTATTTATTTCCACTTGTTTTACTAATTATTTACAGAACACCATTTTAACTTTTTTATTTTATAAATGTGTAGTATTTTAAACATATCTTTAAAAATTGTTCAATTGGAACTACATTAACTTCTGATTTGTTTTTATTAGGATTTTTAAAAAAAAATACACTTTTTCCATGTTGGTGCACAGCACTTAACAGAAATGTTTGTATTCCCTTTCTTTCAATTCAATAAACAATAAATAACTGGAATGAATAGTTCTTAGTTTCCCTAACTTCACTTACATGACTGACTTGGATGTTAATTTCTTGATGATTAATTATAGATTTCTTCCATAGTATTTCACTTCCTTGCTAGGAAAATTAATTTGTGTATCTGCAGCTGAGTCACTCAGTGCTGTGTTCAGGCTCTCCAGGCTCTGCTGTCTGGCTCTAATCCACCTCACTCTTGTGTTTGTGCTGTACTTTAGCACTCAACTTGCCTGTGTCCCAGGCTGTGCTTATCTCACTTGCTCAACATCTGCTCCCTTGAGGCGCCGTGAAATCCATCACTCCTTAATGCTGCAGCTTGCTTTAATACCAGACTTTGGTTGCTGTAGCTGATCTGTTTTAGGGGTTTTCCGATACTTCGTGGTAAGAAGGTACTCCTAAAGTACTTGGATCTCCTGCTTTTGTTACCTCCAACTTGACTCCTTGACAGGGGTTCTTGTCCCTCCTCCCTGTGCCTTAGACCAGAACCTTATCTTTGTCCTGCATTTTTATTCAGCTCTAGCTTATGTTATGTTAAAAAGTTGTGCCTGAATTTCTGCTCTGTAGCTTTTCCAAACTCAAACCTTTTGGTGATGTGCATTCAATTTTTGAATTCTTTTAACTTACCTATTGAGTAGAAGTCCTCACTCTCTCTAGTAACACCTTTGTATTAACTTTGTTCTCTCCCTTACAGTTTAGGCAGTATATAGATAATTATGGCTTAAATGCAGCTGCCAAGAGAAGGGTTGTGTCTTATTCCTCTGCATGTCCTCCTTTGTGCTATTTCCCTTGGCTGCTGGTATTTGCAGGAGGGTTCTTGGGTTGCAGACCCACTTCAGCCAGAAATCATTCACACAGAAGATGAAGTTACTGACAAACCCAGCCAAAAAAGCTGTGCTTCATCTGCTGTCCTGTCTGCCTTTAAGGGTTAGAAGAGTGCAAGAGAAACAGGTATAGAAATTCTGTGGGCCTGTGACTTTTCAGCATTTTTAAGATTTAAGTCTAGTGGTGGGTTTTTTTTGTTTGTTTTTTTTAGTGTGTTCTTTGCTTTTTATTTTTTTAAAATAATTCAGATTATTTCAAAGAAATTCCACAAGGAACCTGAGAGTAGATGTGCGTTTCTTAATTAGCTTAAATCCAAACTCAGCCTGAGGAGAGCCCTTCCTTACACCTTGTCCCGTGCTCTGTGCTGCCTGGTCACCTCCCTGCGTGTCTTGCATGTGCCAAGGCTGTCACCTCATCCCAGAAGGACAGCAGTGCCAGTTGTCTCCTCACTTTAAAGACCTGTAGTGCTCTGAAGGATAACCACTGAGGCTTGTATGCCTCTGTTTCTGCCAAAGCTAAGGTGGTGAGTGTGCTGATAACTGCATGGTGGTTCATAATACATAGCCCAGATTTTCCTATTGCTACCTCCAATGTCCATCATACCCCATAGTTAAAGGCATAAATGGTCTTCTGGCACTTGTACAAAATCCTAGAGAGCTTCTGGTGAGAAAAAAGAACTAGAATAAAGCTCTGCTAATCCTGAACAGATAAAGATTTACCTTTTTGGGCTTAGCAGGGTTTCTGGTTGATTGTTAACCTGCATGTAGAATTGTTCTCAGCACTATAGGTCAGACCACTGATTTACCATGTTCCATAATACAGCACCACTTTAGAAAACCAAACCAGTCATTTATTACATTGAGGAGGCAAGTATATTTTTAAAAGACAGGCTCAATAACCAACAGTCTGTACCTAATGATTAATTAGGGGGGGACATGCAATTCTACACATTTTAACTAACCCCCCAAATGCAGAATTCTTAACTGTTATGTAATCTCTCTGAAAACTGATGCAGGATGATCATCTTTGCAAGCTGGCTGAGCTGTAGGTTGTGGGTGAGGAAAAGGGCTCAGTTACCTCAGTTAAAAGTTGGAATCCCTGCAGGACTTCGACAGGAAGCTCCTAATCAGTTAAAAGAAATCAGTCATAGCTAATGGTTCCTCACAAAGTTGTACTTGGATACCTCAAGACCAAAGGGAAATAGTCTGAGTGACAAGGAAGGAATCTATTTCACCTCACACCAATTTATAGTGATAGTCAGATGAATTTTTAAAAAAATCAGTCTCAAGTTTCTAATTGTCTGTATGATAAGCTTGGGTTTAAATTACCCAGTTTTTTGCTGGAAAATAGGGAGGGTTGTTTTGTTTTTGTTTTTTTTTTTTTACCACCAATAAAAATTTCTGTGCTCTGTGGATGTCCTAGGAGTGACAAAACTGCAGTGTCCCTGTCTCTAGCTAATAAATCATGGTTTTAGCTATTGCAAATACATTTTTTCTGTAGCTGACACTGACCTCTGGAGATCTCTGTTGAAGAAGGCACTGACCCTGTACCAAAGAAGGCTTCAGCATTACCAGTGTAATTATTCAGCAGAATTGTAGTCTCTGAAATCTGCTGCTGAGGTTTTTACAACTCTTATAATCAGTTGTTGGATATAAATGAACAGAGAACTTATTCATCATGTTTTCAGAATAAGGTATCAAGCTGCTAGCTTAAGTAATGGACTTAAAATTAAATGAGGTTAATGCTCATGTTTCTCAGTGTGAAACAAATTTAG
Source organism: Dicaeum eximium (assembly GCA_013396995.1). Classification (NCBI taxonomy): domain Eukaryota; kingdom Metazoa; phylum Chordata; class Aves; order Passeriformes; family Dicaeidae; genus Dicaeum; species Dicaeum eximium. The sequence continues at coordinate 34,126 of VWZP01000496.1, forward strand.
TGAAATCTACTGTCTGCAGTACAGCAAGGACCTGACTTAGGCCCATTCTTAAAACACTCAAAATATGTGTAGTAGGTTTTTTTCACACACAAATAAAATCATTTAATTGTGTACCATAATCTGCTAAAAAGTTATTGACTTTCTACTTTTTTGAAGTTTCATTTGCTCTCCTTTCTCCAGACCTACCTCCTGTCAGGGTTTTGGCTTTATAGGGCAGTACTTTTTGTAGTTTGATGTTGTGCTGTCAGATAGTCAGTGGCATCCAGCTGGGGTAGCTGTTTCCTTACTTATTTTTTTACTGAGCACAATTTTCAGCATTCATCTTTAACACAGCTTAACTTTGACTCCATCCATCAAACATTTAAATCCAAACTTCTCCTAGAACAAACACTGAACACAAGGTTATCTACAGCAATAAAACATCAGTCTTGCCTTTTCATGGCTAGCCCTGAAAACAATTGTTGACTCCAGCTGTACACTAAAACCCCAAGTACTTAAGAAAAAAAAGCTCATAGATTTTCGGATGTAATTACAGAAGTGTATTTTTTTAAAGTGTTTTAATTGATGTATTTGTTCCAAGAGACCTGTTTGCAAGCACATATAAAAAACTTAAAAGACAGTTATTGGACAGTGAGGGTACAAACTTCAGGCTTATATGCTTATCACCAAGGCAAGAGCTGCACAAAGAGAAATTGCTGGTATCACTGAAGCAGTCACTTCAGAATTGGAACAAGAGGGGTTATGGGTTACCAGACCATTTCCCTGAGCTAGACAGACTCTTGTTTCACCCCACTGGCTGTGCAAACAGCAGGTTCAGGGAGTAGGAACTGCAGATAATCTTTTGCTCTGTAACCAACTCCACCCCAGTGCAACATGATCTTTACTTTATCTGGATGTCCATGATGTACAAGACTTCATAGAGGTTGCTGCAGCAGGGTGGGGAAAGGGAGGAAAATACAACTTTATTCCATTGATTTTTGTCTGGAAAGAATACCAACACAAAGATGCAAGCTGTGCTCCTGTTCCACTTTGAAATCTGTTCCAAGTGCTCCTCCAAATTAGGCTCTGATAGGACAGCTTGGCAGCCAGAGTCTCATCCTGACACTTCTCAGCAAGAATCAGATATCACTGCTGCACTTGAATGTGTTCTGGAACTACCATCATTACCAGCTCATGCTGCTGAAACAAGTTTCCCTTTTATCACCATTTAATTCCTATGAAGTCATCTCTGTAAGCAAGGATTTCATCTTACAGAAACAGCAGCTCCAGAAGTGTGGCTTGTAGAGGAACAAAAACAACTGCTACACAGATCCAATACCTTTTGAAAATATTTTATGTTAAAAATACAGAAAAATATTTTTTGTTCAAAGAGGAAAAATATACTGCATGATGACACTGATCTAGGTGTGTTCGGGAGGTGTCTGTGGCTCCACAACCAGTCACTGGAGTGATGACCCAATTTGGCAGCTAATGGTTCTCTTTCAACTTCTCAATCATTTATCAAAGCCAGAATCATACTGTGACAAAACAGAAAACATGATACCAGTGGATTACTGAAGCTTGTGCAAGCAGAAGCAGCTCTCACTGTCATGGGAGAGCTGAACCGAGAGAACCTGAAAGAGAAAGTCAAGGCACCCCTGCTGTGTGCTTTGCTTAGGAAGACAAGGCTGCAGAAGCAATACTGCAGCAGAAGAACCTTGGAGTAAGTGGCCTTACCGCAGCACACATCTATTTGTAACTCAGCCAGATCAACTTCATTTTTTAAAAACAGAACTAAAATAAACTTGGTCCTCGAGAGTATTTCTTTTCTAAACAGGCCACTTACTGTAGGTGCTGAAAGCACGTAACTCTTTATGTTGTACTTGTGGTTTTGAGATGAAGGAATAGCCTCAGTTTCCAAACTGTTTGATCAGAATGAATAAAGGCATATAATGAGCCCAGAGGTAGCTGTCAAAATATATTACCGAGGCTTAGCAGGATGTAGAAAGCTAAGACATGAATACCAGCAATTACACCACTGGAATAGAGGAGATAAAAAATAGCTGGCAGACAATCCCTTTCTTCCTTGGAGCAATTTTTGAAACTAACCTGTAAAGATACATGAAGAAACAGAGCAGATGAAAGCCCAGCTTAATCATGGCTTCTTTCATGTGTGATTTCAGTTGTCCTCGGTTATGGATCTCTGTGGGATCAAATACTCCCATGTTTCCACTTGGCACCATAATGTACCTGAAAGTTAAAGAATAAAAAACACAAAACCCAAACAAAAATAAAACAAAACCCCAAACCAACCAAACAAAAAATTTTAAGAAAAGCACACAATAAAACCCAAAAATGTAATCACTGAAACATTAGGGAGTGTCAGGGCAAGAGGGGAAAGCTTGCCAAGAAGGACTTTCATCTGAAGAGCTGTTTCACAATTCAAGGTAAGGGAGTTCTGGATATTGCAGCTATCTCTGCCAGTACAGCCCACAAATAACAAGAGAACAAGAAGTACTGAAAACATCAGCCCAGCTTCCCTTGTATAAGTGAGAGATGCCAGGTAATAGCCAATTCCAGTTCATTTTAATTGCTGTTCACAGTTGCTGTCACGGGGAAAACGCCTACCCACAGTGGCAAGATGCATTAGATGAAAGGGACTGGAAAGAACCTAATTTAACTAAGAATCAGTCATTTATTTAGCAAAAAACCTCCCAGAGAAAATCATAAACTCCCGTGGTCACAATGAGATGGTGTGAGCCAAGGCAAAGGATCTGTGCTGTTCCTCCTGCCTCTGTCCCAGCCATCCTGGGACACCAGCACTGGCACTGAGGCCTCTGTCCCAGCCATCCTGGGACACCAGCACTGACACTGAGGCCGACAGGATGAGTCAGGCAGAACTGAAGATGTCAGGTTCTGCTGTCTGAACCCACACGAGAACAAAAGTTGAGTGAAGCCAAGTGGAATGTAAGCCAAGGAAGCATAAAACCAGCAAACCAAATGTTTATGTCCTGTGACAACTGAGCCAGCAGCATGTTCTCTTGTCAGAAGAATTTCTGGAGGGAGTACATGAAGTTCTCACTGCTCAGGCTAGAACATCACTCAGATGTTACACAGGCTCTACCTTCCTGGAATCAGACTCTTTCTAGACAGGAATTTAACTCTTTGTCTTAAAGCTGGAGCAGAAACATGGTCTCAGAACAGAATACTTGTTCAACTTTCTTCCTCTACTCCAATGGCACACCTTGTAGTCCAAAAGACACTTCCCCACCTCTTACATCATTTATTTCCATAACAGGAGGGGAAGGAAAGGGAACAAGCAACAGGGAGGTTTTCTAGCAGCAGCAGGACTACAAAAGTCCTGCTGGGACTTTTCTTTCCCTTTTCTGGGAAAGAAAAAGTTCAGCCCACAGTAGTTGTCTATCAGAGGCACTGAAAAGCACTGCAGCATATTCAACTAATACCATAGACAGTTGTGTCCCATTAAAAACAGTTCAAGTTAAATAATTCCAGTTTGAAATTCTCTTCTAAAGTTAAAGTTTTGAACAGTTGTTCTGTTTTTAGTGTTATAACACAAATTATTGTCCATTTCCTGGGAATGTAATTTTATTGGAATAAAAGGAGGAACACATTTCCTGTACCAATTTATCCTAGAAACAGAATGCATAATTTTCTTACATGTCTGGGATATGAGTGCCATAAAGACAGAATGCATGAATTTTGCTTTTTTAAAAAATGGTGGCACTTAAATGATGCAACTTAATTGCATAAGCTGTGAGGCATTTCTTCCAAGAGGCCCACAAGGCAGGACAGCCTATATTCTATATCTGAGAAGCTTCAGCCATGGATACAATGCTGCTGATGCTGACAGACCCAGCTCAAGCCAGCTATCATCCTCTACACAGCAAAAAAACTTATGCAGCAAAAAAGTAAACTGTCAGCTTTAATAAATATACACGTTAGTGCCTCCAGGATTTCCATACAGTGGAAGCTGCTACCACAGCAACAGGACACTTCCCTCTAGATTTCCCAATTTTTAAAGGGATGTAGAAGTTCTGACCAGAATTTTCAGTGAATTGTAAAGATGGCTTTTTTTTACTCTTTCAGTTTTATCCTCTTGAAAGCATGGCAAGAATCTCATTATTTGGACCTATTCTCTAAAGGAGATCTATATAACAAAGAATTTTAAAAAAGCTGAATACTTCCCTTTGAGTTTTAAAACAAGAAAAATGTAAGAAAAAACTATCACTGGAGACACTGCAAAATTCATCAGAAGTTAAATATCATATGAGTGTGCTGAACAAGAAGGGCCAGTAGGATGTTACAATAGATATGTTGTAACTTTGGAAGTCTGTCTTGATGCTGGTTTTGACTAATTTATCCTTCCCAGGCTTTGTTTCTGATACCCTTCCTGCACAAAACCTCTCTCCTCTCACTGCAATCCTTGAGAGAATTACTAAATTAAGCCAGTACTGCCTGTAGCTGCCAGGTAGTCATTGGGATTAAGGAGGTTTTAAAGAAAAGTGAACAAGGGGAAGAGATTATCCTACCTTTCCCTCCATCACTTACACTGCAAAGCAGGGACTTCTTCAATCTCAACAGAATTATTTTTCTACTGTATTTCTAACCTAAATTTCCCCTCTTTTACTTTGAACCTTTTACTCCCTGTGATATCACTGCAGTTCCTAACAAGCTGAAAATGCTAAACCCCACACTTGCTTTGCAGGCCTCCAATTCCTTCACTAGAGATGGGATAGTCCAGGCTATTAATGTGGGAGAAACTCCTTGATCCACAGAAAGAAGGGAGGATTAGTGATACAGGCCTAATATTTTGACTTCTTATTGTCTACACTGCACATCTAAAGTTAAGGAAACAATCCTGGATTTTAGGATATTCAGAATATTTATGCTATGTAGGACATATATAAAATGAGAGCTGTCAGTACAAAACAGCAATCAAAGCTTACTGCCTGATGTGTAGAAATAGAAATAATTTATCTTTTAAAACTCTTTCTAACCAGTTTTAGAGGGGGAAAGCAAATGTCTACTTTAAAAATTAACGTAAGTACACAAAATGAAGCAGCAAAGTGGTAACCAGCACAAGAAATTCTGACAGCTTCAAAGAAGATGCATTCTGTCTGTGGTGTCTCAGCCTTGCCTAAATGAAACATCAAACCCTGAACTTGCCAGCAGATCCCAAAGCAAATACTGGTCACTATAGGTCACAGCTGTACATAGGGAGGGGCGAACAAAAACAGGCAAAACCATGCCCTGTGTGTGTGTATTTAGGCAACATTTATTAAGCATAAAGTTATACTGGCTCATGTTTCTCCAGCTTAGAAACATTTGAAGGCTTTGCTGGCAGTTCTGTAGGAAAAAAGGGTGATATTTATCAGTATTTAAATAACACAGCTATTTTGCCCAACCAGGTTATCAGTACAGAGATCCTCAACTTTGTTTTAATGAGAGCTGTGAAACTTCTTGTTTAATTCTACCAGCAACTCAACCTATCCCTGCAAACAGTTAGCCCTGGCAGGTTCAGGCAAACAAGAATTACAGCCAGCTTTCCATACCTGTACGTTTAACATTTGGGCTTTTGAATTCCCTCAGTATAGTGACTGGAGATGATTTGTGACAAATCCACACCCAGTTTCCATCAGCTAAACACCTGTGAAGGGTCAGTTCTCCACACACCACATGGTATCAGATAAAAAGAACATGGTTTGAACTGACAGTCCCAGTGCTGCCACATGGAAGCCCCCACTGGTAACTAAACCATTTCCAAGGGTGGCAGCCCAGTGTACAAAGAGCGGTGACACTGGCAGCTGTCCTAGGGTGAGAAGGCTGCAAACATTCCCAGATACAAACCTGCAGGATGGGGGGCCAAAACCAATGCAGATGAGGGGAAGGCACAAGTCATAAAGCAAGGAGGGTGCAGGGGACAACACTGCAGCCCCATGGTTTTACAGCATCAGCCATGCCAGCCTAAGCACTTGTATGCTGACAGCACTACCAGGAACAGCATGAAAACATTATTAAATCTGTTTGCAGTACTATTTCATAATCCCAACTAATCTGCTATTATTTCCTATGGATTTGGGAATGACCCACAAATGGAGATTCCTGGGCACTAAAGAGAATGCAAGCAAAGGCCAAAAGTTTCATGGCCTTTACACTGTTGGGTTTTTTGTCACTTTAATGACAAGAAATTATGTCAGTTTGATTAATGAAGACTGTTAGCAGCTCAAGAATGCAACTGAAACATCTCACCATGGCATATTGTTCATCTCTGTACTACACTTACAGCTAAACTAGTAACAGTGCTAAAAAGAAACCCCACAAACCCTTGAGCACTCACCTATATATATTCCATGTGGCCACTGGCAGGTTAAGGAGAAAGATGAACCAGTGCAATGAAATAAGCATTAATACTGTGACAACAGCATGGCCAATCACCTCAGGCACCACCCACTGCAAAAAGGGGAAAGAGGAAAGAGTTACATGCACAAATGTAAATTCCTTTATGAAAAATACATCTGTTTGGGATTATAATCTGATTACAGCCACGTAAAATCTGAAAAACTGACAGCAGAGGCATGTGGTTCCATCACAGTGTGGACAAATTAATAGCTTCAGGCAGATTCCACACAAGTAAGCAGAAATCAAGCCCTGAGATACTGTAACAGAGATGCTTTTTCCAAGCATCACAAACATTTCTAGAGAGCAGCACAGTCTGAACACTATACTACACAAGCATTCAAGAAAGAGAACTGGGAAAGTATACAGAGCTCATTTGAAATCACTACAGAGAACAGTGGGTTTAGGGATTCAGATAATTAAAACTTGCACAAACAGCCCCAGGCTTGGAACAGATAAAAAAGCTGATCAATATAAAAACTGAATCGTGAAACTGGGTCAGCCTCTGGCAACTGCACCTTCTTGGACTGACAGGATCCTGTACCATTCTCTCTCACATTAAGAAAAAATACCTGTAAATCAAAGTGAACACACACATGGGTAGGTCACATTGATTTAATGCTAAGAGTTTTAAAGAGCTTCACTCAAAATGCTACTTTTGTGATGGTACTTGTGACTGCCAATCAAGGCTCCTCAGATACCCATCACACCCCAGTTACTTGCAGTGCTCAGGTGAAGGATGTGGCTTTCTCAAACCAGAGCAAATGCAAAGAAGAACAATTTACTTTGTTGAGCTTGGAGCAGCACGATCTAGCGTTGATGTAGTCACATTCCAGATCTGATAGTGTGATTATCTGAAGTTCAGGATAAGGAAACACTCTATGGTAATTCAGAATACACAAAGCTTTACTTTTGGCCAATAAACTGGGGACAACCCTCTGCTCTCAGCATTCACTGCCTTGCTCTACCTGCCTCTGTCAAAGGCATATTTCATTTAGTTACAACTCACTCCTATTTTAGATAGAAGGCTTGGCTATATTTTATCTTCGGGCCAAGAGATTTTATTACCTATTCCCAAGGGCAACTGTTGCACAAGTGCTAAAGTTCAGTTCAGCCCTTAAAACAGACCACGGAGGGAAACTCAGTAGTTTTAGTATCAAAATTGTTGCAACCGTTGAAACCAAAACTTAATGGGCAGGCGAAGTTAATGCACTCTTAAACTCTCCTCGCAAAATTGTGTAGTTTTAAGCGGTGAATCTACCTTTTTTTTCAACATTTACAATAACATTGTATTAATTATATGCTAAGAAATAATAGAGTAACATCATTACTGAATGAACTTTCAGACTGAAACACGAAAGTTTCAGCCAGAAAAGTACTCTCAAAAAAGGTTTAGGATGCACATGTGCACCTCCCCATGCTGTCTCCTGTAGCAACGAAATTAACACTAAGAGATCTTTTTCTTAATCATAAAAAATGGGTAAAGGCTGTTCATTTTTCAACAAACAATTTGTCCTTTTAGGATGAATTTTTTTCCGAGTGGTTTTGCTAGAAGAACTGGGTAGACCCTGAAAAATCCCATCAGCATCGAAAGAATGTGAAAGCCAGTCCTCTTGTATTGAGACAAGTAAGGAAAAGAAGTCAAATCCGTGCCTTTACCCCGCAACAACAAAGCCTGCGGACCAGCCTGTAACAAAGGAATCTGTAAATCCTGCCCTGCCTACCGAGGAGCTCGGAGCCCCGCAGAGCCAGCACAGCGCTCGGCGTCCTTGCCATGAGATCGCCGCTGGCCGCTCTTTTAGGCCCGTGTGGCTCCCGAGCACCTCTCGCTCCCTCNCGGTGCCGCTCCCTGCCCGCGCCGCGCCCTCCGCGCCGGAGCAGCAGGATACGAAGTAGACGGAGAGGAAGATGAGGGCACAGCAGTCGATCAGCGAGAAGATGAAGACCACCGACTCCATCCCGCCGCCGCGCCCGCCGCGCTCGGGCCCTCCCGGCCGCCGTAGTCACCGCCCCGCCCGGGCGGGCCCGCGCAGCGCGGCGCGCTGGGAAATGGAGTCCGGGCTTAGGCGGGGTGGCGGCCATGCGGTGCCGGCCCGGGCGCGTCTCCGATCCCCGGCTGAAGCAGCGCATCAAGCAGGTACCGCCCGCCCTCCGGGGCACCCCCGGCACCCCCGGTACCACCGGCATATAAGTATATGTGTGTCGGCGGGTGCTCGTGTATCGCCCTGTGGCTGAGAGGCCTTGAGCATCCGGCCCGCTCAGTGGCAGGAGAGGACCAAATCTGGCCCTGCCTCTGAGGGCTTTGGAAAGGCCTTAAAAAGGCTTCAGAAAAGGCTTTATTTATTTTAGTTTTCTGTAAATTTTTTTTTTTCCTGTCATTCTTCTGTCCTCTTTAGTAGTTCTGTTCTTGAGGCTGGCTGCTGCTGCTGCTGCTTCACGTGTGAAATGAATAGGGCAAAAGAAATAGACTCAAAGTGTTCATATATATATATATATAAGTATATGTGTGTGTGTGTGTATATATATATACACACACGTACGGCGTGTGTCTGTGTATATATATATGTGTATGTATGTATATGTAGATATATAGGTGTATATTATATATACGTGGTATATAGGTGTGTGTGTAAATATGTGTGTGTATATGTATGTATTTGGACCTGCTCAAGGGAATGTGCTTGGTTTATTTCACAAGATCACATTGAGTGTGTCTCGACTATTCCAGAGTGGAAAGCCCAGCTGGGTTTGTGGCAGCCTTGATGTTTCATGGAGGGCAGGAGCTGCCCATGGGTGATCTGAAGTGCAACATAACTTTAAAAGCTAAATATGTATTCAATTTGATTGTTCGGTATAGTTATTAATTTAAATGAGGGGTTGAAATCCTCCTTGCTGTGACATTTGTGATACCAGATCTTTTAGGATGATTCTACATTTTCTTCATCAATCCATCTTTGTGGTATCAAAAGTTCTCGCTGCTGATTTGGGAGTGGGGGAAGAAAGCAAGTGGAGTACAGTTGTACATGAAATATAATAAATTTTTCTCACACTTTCATAATTGGGGTTTGAAAATGGGTTGGGTTAGCTGCTGTCAGAGCAATAAAAGGCTTGATAGAATTCACTTTATTAACTTAGTTTTCTATAGTATTTTCTGAAACATCTTGTAAAGATTGAAGTTGTTCTTTTGAGAGAATCCATGCTGATTCATATAGATGGTTTCATTTTTAGGCAGGAGATCTAAACCAAAAGGAGGATAACTGAGAGGAACCAAGACAGTAAGATGCTGTGTGGGCTACAAAGTCAACTTTCTTGCTAAATAAAAGTAACAGAGTTGACCAGCAGAAGTCATCAAAGCCCCCAGATGTAGGATGCATTTCCTTTCCCCAGGAAGCAGAGCTGCCCCGTAGTCTGTGCTTTAATAAACATTTCCCATTTCATTGGGAAATACTGTCTGGTGTGTTGCAAGGCAGTGAAAAGCTGATTCTGATTTTCATTTCAACTTTTAAGGAGGGCAGAATTTAAAATAGGCATGTTTGGTTGAGCTGTTCTGGTGAAGTGATTGACAAAGATTTTATTCCCGGCTTAAAATTCTTTATTTCAGTATCTTGCAAGTAGTAAATGTGGGCAGTATGTTGACATTGGAATTCTAGCATCTGATTTGCAGAAAACCTACAGGTGAGTCAAGATTTGTCTTCTTATATCCTGTGTTCAAAATGTAGAATGTATTACTTTGTTCTTTTGCATCCATTATGAAAGTCATAATTTTCTTTATGTTACCTTCATTACCAGTTGTTGAGGTTGATTGAAGCAATAAGATAATTTCCCTCTGCTGATATATTTAATGACTCATAGTTTATTAATGCATTGGCATTACAAGATCTAGTTGTGGTTTGGGTTTTTTGTGGGTTGATTTTTTTTTGTTTTAAATAAAAAGCTGCAGATTCATTGCAGCATGATGGGGTTTACCCCAGTGAGTTTGAAATATGAGGGAAAACAACACCTCATCAAATCAGTTGGTGTAACCTGTTTATTTTGGTTTTTTTCAGTGTAGATTATGGACGAAGAAAAAGAAATGCCTTTAGAATACAAGTTGCAAAAGGTAGATCTGTTAATATTGTGTCCAAGATGCCAAATTCTTTGATGATGCTTTGGCTGTTAGTTCTTAACATGGTTGAACTCTTTCTTGCAGTGTTTGAAATAATCAGTAATGAAAAAGAACACGAAGATTTGGCAGTTTTAGAATCTGAACATGTGGCAAAGAGAGCAAGACAACAAGAGAAAAATGAGTAAGAAGAATTTTTACCTCTAGATTAGTAATGCCATTGCTGTTACCAGTTCTTTAAAGCTTTCTGGGTTTGGTTTATTTCATTTTGGTTGTTTGAAGGATGCAGGTGGATCCTTGATTTCCCATAGGCTTGTCTTCTTCAGGAGTTATTGGAAACTTTTTTGGTGCTGAAGACAAGCAGATATTAGGGCCAGTCTTGATTGCTCTGTTGTGGGGAACATACAGCCCTGAACTAGTGGACAACCTTATGGCTTCCTGGATAGTTTTTCACATAATGCCCTGTTCCTTATGTGTTTCAGTTCTTTTGTTTTGTTCTTAGTTGTTCCTGGGTGTGAGATATACTGGCCACATCTGAGAGATGAGACTACCAGAAAGGCTGCTCAGAGTAAATCACCAATGGGTGTGAGATTGGAATGAATATTTCCTGACTCCTAAGACTGTCCATAATCTCATGGAGTGTTCTGTTTTCTCTGTCCTGGGGTAGTATTAAGGATCTCATGTGGGAAGGATTGGTCTGGTTCAGCAGTGATTTGCTCCCATTCCCCTTGGTGAGCTGCATCAGAATGAACCTACATCATTTTATATAGGTCTGCCATTCAGACAGGTTGGCAAGTTGATCCAGCTCATCACACACTTGGAAAGGATGCATTTTTAAACTTTTCATACTAGAAGACTGAGAGCATGAGAGTCAGGAATTTCTCTCCAGCATTAGGCTACATACGGTGATTAGGGGGAACCACATTGTGGAAACCACTTTTGTTTTATTTTACAGATGTCTCACGTGCAGTTCTGCTCTGATAAATTAATAGTTTTTGTCTTCCTTCCCTGTTAAGCACTACTGGAAGTGGCACAGATGACTCTGACTATGATGATTATCCAGAAGATCTAGTAAGTTGTATTTTATTATGGTTGTTTGTGTTTGCATAATGTATGATTCTATGTTGTGAAGTTGCACTTGAAGAGTTTAAAAGGGGAGATGGAGGTAAGGTCTAGTCAGAGTTAGCAATTCCAACTGAGAATCAATGGAGCTGGAAGGAGGATGTTTTCTGAAGGAGAAAGAGGAACTTGTGGTAGGGAATCACTTTTGAGAAGGCACACTGAGAGCCTGAAGGACTTGGCTATGAAATGGATGAAGTGATTGAAGGAACTGACATCTCCAACTATTGCCAAAAGAGGTGCCTGCCCATTAACAGGAGTCATGCCAGGGTAAATTGCAAAGGCTGCTGCCCCTTCAGCCAGCACATTCTAGGTTTATATGCAGTCATTTGGTTTCCAGAGGAATGGGTTGAAAGTTGAATTGCCTGTTTTCTCCAGCAGGGATAATGCTGAATTATGTTTATGAAATAGTTTTCATTGACCTCTAAATATAAATAATCCGAGTTAAAACCTTTCTTGTGTATTTTCTTTACAAATGTGTAAACCTGCAGTCTACAAATCACATGAACAGTTCCTTGCTGAGCTTATACAAGAAAGGAAATCCTGATTCTGTTCCATCCACTCCAAAAAATGACCCAGTGGAGACCTCTCCTCATGTGAGAACAGCAGCTCAAACAAGCACCCTCACACCAGAATCCAGAAGTGAAGGACGAATCTCTGATGGTGGCTGGTTCATTGATAAAACTCCTGATGGGAAAGACTTCTTCATTGACCTCTCTGACGATGGAGAAGGAGAGGAAAAGAAACCGATTTCTGAGGTACCTTGTGTTTCACAAAGCCAAGGTGTTCTAAGTAGATGCATGAATAGAACTGGCCCATTTCAAGCATGTTTGTACAGAAGGTAGAAAGCCACCAAATAGTGAGTTTCTTCCAGATTTTTTTCATGAAAATGTATTTCTCAGTATGAAGGAGGCCCAGATTAGATTGCCCATATTGAGAGAAAGATGAGTGGAACATAGCTGTTATTTATTGCATTTGCCAGTGACCAGCCTACCTGGCCTGTGGCTTGCTGCAGCCACAGCATGTGGTCTTCCTTAGCCAATGGTAAAGTCTTAATGACCCTGGGGAAAACAGGAAACTTATTTTTATTTCTGTTATCTTGTAACAGTCTTTCTCTCACGTGCACTTAACTTGTGTCTGCACTGAATAACATTTTCTTACACCCTGTTGTAACTTATGGAAATAAAAATTGTTTTCAATGGAGTAAATACATTTATATAGTTGTATTCATGCCCAAAGTGGATTCCTCCATGGCATGCAAATAACTAGTGTCTGATTTTGGTTAATAGTTTTTAGGAGGTTTGTTTGGTTTTGGTTTGGTTTTTTTGCTCATTACTATGTTCTCTTAACAAAAAAAAAAGTGACTATTGTAATTAACCCATTTAAAAATAAGGCAAATCCTAAGTATAAAAAAGAGTTTCTGCAAAAAAGTATAAGTTCCTGCCTTGCTTATCTTTATTTATATAATTTGTGTAAGTTAAATGTCATGGACACGCATTTTGTTCTTTCAAGTTTTTGCAGAAGTTCACTGAATTGGAAGGTTTTGTGTCTATAAAATTCTGGTTTTATGTCCTAGAAATCAACAGAATTTTCTGTCTTGGAGAGCGAAAGAAAGAAGACAAAGGGCAGGAGAGCAAAAAGAAAAAAAGGAGATTTTCCAGACGTAGATGGAGAAATTGAATCCATGTTACTTAAGAAAGGTGAGAAGTTATTTTTGGTGTCTTACTCCAAACAAAGAGATGGTACTAAACCATGGAATCTGTTACCAGAGAAGTATTTTCTGATGTGCAGAGAAGTGACTCCAGGCAGTTTTTAAAAGAAATTTAGCCTTAGTGTTGTACTAAAATAATATTGCAGTCCTGTGTCTACTACTAAAATATAATATTACTCTGTGTGCTTAGCTCTTTGTTCAGACTGAGTACGTTTTGTTCAGTATTAGCAAATGCATTTATACCATGGCTAAATTTGTGTCTTTTCCTCCTTAACAGTGAGAAATAAGGGATCAGAGCTTTACCACCCTTCAGTGAAGTTTGAGGATGTAGGAGGCAATGATGAAACATTAAAGGTTAGTTAAATTTTGTTGGTGAGCTACAGGATGCACTGAATCAAATGTGTCATGAAAAATGACAGAGAGGAAATACTGCAGAGTTGATCTGCATGGCACTGAGCAAAGCTGCCTGTACCCAGAGCAGCAAGGTTGTTGGTTTTCCTCCAAGTAATCTTTCTGTAAGCAGTCATTGAATTCAGATTGTTAAACAGAACTTGTTTAATTTTCCCCTTCTATACGAATAGCAAATACTAATTTCTGTAATTCAAATGGAGATTTCTCTTTCCTTAACAGGAAATATGCAAGATGCTCCTTCACATCCGTCATCCTGAGGTCTACACCCACTTGGGAGTGGTTCCACCTCGGGGCTTTCTTTTACATGGGCCCCCTGGATGTGGGAAGACACTGCTGGCACAGGCAATTGCTGGGGTGAGATGGCTTCACAAATACAGCTTCTTCCTTCTCTGAGTTACCTTTAGAGGGAAAGAGAATAATCTTCTTTCAGATCAGACTAGAGCTTTTCATTTTAACCATCCTATGATAGTCTGAAATATGTTAATCTTTACTTCCTTTGTTTGAATTCCATCTGAATCTTTACTTGATAGAACCTCACAAGGTTTTATGTGTGATTTAACTGTTTTGAGGCATTCCCAGGATAGAGCAATATAGCCACAGGTGTTTTGAGAAGTGTATAAATGAGAGATCATTTTGGTTAAATTTACCATACTGTTTCAAGTCTGGACTCAAACTTACCACCTTTTATGAGGCATTACATTGATTCTGTTGGTTGTTAAACAGCTGATTTCTGAATTTCAAAACTGGATCTTGACTTGCCTGTGTCATACTGATGTTTTCAGAGCACGTGACACTACTGGTGTTAATAGTTTGGGATAATGGTGAAGCTGCTGTGCCACTGTTCCTGTTTTGGATATAAATCTAAGGACTTTTAAGGGCTCTCAATGATAGCAATGGACATTTCTTTTTCTTTAATACAGTTGCTCCTTAAATGTTACTGATTATAACCTTAAATTTAGATGGATGTAAATTACTGACTTTTGTAGTGCAAATAAAGAAAATATATTTATTCCTGAAATGTTGGTTATACCCTTCTGACATTGTTTCAGATGTTTTAATTAAGATTTAGATGTTTTCTTTCGAATGCTTTATTGTAAAATGGAACCCTTTGAATAATTTGATATTTAATGCTTCAGTAAGTATTTGTATGCTGAAAGGGTACTACATTTGAAGAAAGAAGCATGTCACAAGTGAAAACCTTTGAGATGAAATAAATTTATTGACTGCTTCTTAAATTATTTTTTTCTTAAGTAAGAGATTTTCAGTAGTGCTCTTTCAGGCAAATTATCTTCTTTGAGCACGGTAGGATCTCTGGTGGCCTTGAGTTGCATAAATTAGGGTTCATTTTCTTTTATATGTTAAATTAGGGATAGTTTTCTTTTATATGTAATTCCAAGAGCTTGAAATAGGCTGCAACAACCTGTAGCACTACTGTGCTACAGTCTATTAAAATTGCAGTTGTATTTATTTATTTTTAATACCAGAAAACTTTGAGTGTGAGCTTTACAAGTGTCTTACTGTACAATCCTGCACAGATATTTCTGGAACAGGACTCTGGGAACCAAACCTGGTGGGGAATACCTTCCACACTGCTAAGCAAGGCTTTGTTACCCATTTTAAGTTAGAGGATGCTCCTTATTTTTTTTAAATATTCCTAAAGACTTAGTCTTGAGTATGTAATTTGTAGGTTTAAAAGATGCCATATTGAAAAATGTTTGTCCTCAAGGACAGCCAGCATTTCTAACCTCTGGATATATCATAAAATGTTCCTTGTTTCTTCCAGGAGCTTGAGCTCCCAATGTTGAAGGTGGCAGCAACGGAGATTGTGTCTGGAGTGTCGGGGGAATCTGAGCAGAAACTGAGGGAACTCTTTGAGCAGGCTGTGGTAAGGCACCCACTGGAAATAGCTCTGTGAATTGTTTGTCTTTTTCTTTGTAAAGATTCACACTTTGTTGCTGTGGTTTGAATTTGAGTAAATGTGAGTGAGTGAATCTTTATCCTGCTACACATGTGACTTGTCTCCCCTTCTGACACCAGAATTCCATTGTACTGTCATGATGTCACAAAGCACAAAGCTTACTATTCTGAAGGCTTGACAAAAGATGGTTCATCATAGCAATGTAAAGAGAGCAACATAAATTATTTGCATATATTGATCTGCTTGGCTTGATATATTAAAAAAAAATTAGGAGCAATTAATTGTGCTTTTTTGTTACAATGGGTTTTTTCTGGTTTTGTATGGCATGGAATTTGGTTGAATGTGAGAGATTTTAGGGTTTGGCAGTGTAGGTGGAAAGCAGGAAATTTGGAACAAACATGATAAGAGCAGGAGAACAGTTAAAGTCTTGCTTTGGTGTGACTTCTGGATGTAGTAGGAAGCAAAGAGAACAAGACAGGTTGAGATAATTTTAATTTAAAGAAATGCAGATGTTTCTGGTTTTATTATGGGATTGAGGTTTTATTTCATGAGGTCAGTTTTCTATTCCTGATCTCTGGGAATGTTCTGGTTTTCTGACTTTATTTCATTTTTCTACTCTCTCTTGAAACTGTAGGTATTTGAAGTATGCCCCTAAACAGGGCAAAAAGGTTGATTGTGAAGCTGTTTGTTATATTTCCTGTTCATACAAAATTTTAGTTTTTAGAGAGCCTTGTTAAGAAGTTGTTTAGAATAAAATTATATAGGTTATGGCAAGGAGTTTTTAGAAATTATGTATGTTTTGTATGTGTAATGATCAAGGGGAGGTTGCTGTAAATTACAGTTACAGCAATAACATCTATTACATAAAATATGTCTAAAATAAAACCTCTTGCCTTTCTGATAGTCTCCTACATTCCCTTAAGTAGTTTTTCCACGCGGTTTTTGTGCAGGGGGAAAAGACAATAATGAAAATTCCTGGTTATTTGGGTGCTGTGGAATCCATGCGGCCTTTCCCGCCCTGCCTCAGCGGGAAGGGAATGACCGCCAGAGGGCGCAGCCGGTGCTGGGAACGCCCGGTGCAGCGGCTCTACCACGCGCGTTTTTTACAGGGCACTTTTTTGGAACAAGATCCCAGTGCTTGCCTTAAGTATTCCTTTGCACTGCTAGTGCTTTTCGGGAATATGAATGATCTTACACCAGCTAAGCACCATTATGTTAGTTACACTAATTATTAATCCGTGTTATTGTTGGTTTTTGATGAAGTTCATGGAATTTTAGAACACTTGTGGGAGTTTCTTACGGCTCATTTTTACTCTTTGAACGTGGTCGGGCTCTGTAGTAGTTTTGAAGTTCCATGACCACCTACTGCTCCTTTTGTTTCATTCTGTGTGTCAGTAATGCTACTCTTGAAATTCCACAGCTCTAATGTCACTAACAAAACAAACAACAAACCAAACCAGACCTTTCTTGTGTGATTTTCGTTTATGGACTTCAGCGGGCAGTCACAATGGAATATTTAGGGAAAAAATAAGGCAACACAGAGGTAAATTTAAATTTTAGACAGTATGTAGAGACATTTTAAATCTCATGCCTTAATTATTCCATAGCTTCAGATCAGTGAAGTTTCATAATCTGTTGGCTCTCCAGATTGCCAGCAAGAACAACAGAATTGTTCCAGGACTTGATTGCACAGCAGATTTACAGTAAGAGTTACAGATCAGAAAACCTGAAACATTTCTTTCTTGTAATACACTCTGTCAGGGTGATTTTGTACTTATGAATCTTTCCTGTTCCTTAGTCCAGTGCTCCATGTGTCCTTTTCATTGATGAGATCGATGCCATCACCCCAAAGAGAGAAGTCGCCTCCAAGGACATGGAGCGGAGGATTGTAGCTCAGTTCCTGACTTGTATGGATGGTGAGTTTCAGCTGTGCTAAAAGCAGATTATAATTATCAGGCTCACTGCCTGCTTCCCTTCAGTAGTGACTTGTGCTTACTTGAGAGGAGATAGTGGCAATAATTTTTCTTATTTTGACACAGTTTTCCTGGGGAGTGGTGGGAAGATCATAATAAATTTGAAGGGGTGTTATTACAATATTTTCACAGTGGTCTGTACAGCATTATATAAACCTGCCTGTTGTATAAACAGAAATAATTGGGGAACCTCTTAAATTTATTAATAATTAATGAATCGGTTAATTTTTAAATTTTTGCTTGATTGTGCAAAATGTAAGTTTTAGGTAGTAGAGATAAAGATGAATAGCAGTTCAGTCTGACTGTTGATTAGTTTATCTCTGCTGACTACTGTCATGTGCTGCAGAAGCAGAATCCCACAGATATGGGAACAAAGTTTGGACAGTGAGTAATGAGTACTGACTTCCTTCCTTCTTTCCCTTAGACTTGAATAATGTGGCTGCCACTACCCAGGTCCTTGTTATTGGAGCAACAAACAGACCTGACTCCCTGGACCCTGCACTGAGGAGAGCTGGGAGATTTGACAGAGAAATTTGTTTAGGGATCCCAGATGAAGGGGCAAGAGAGAAGTATGTGTTGTGAAGTTCTTTTTGATACATTCATAAATAAGAAAATAATGTGTAAGTTAACATACAAGTTAAGGAAAAGTACTTTATTGTGTTTAGATCTGTTTGTACCTGTACACACCTGTGGGTCAGCACACACTGAAAAGTTGCAGAAGACATTAAGTAAGCACCTATTTGTCTTGGTAGCTGTGCCTACATTTGGAGTAATTTCCTTTCTTGTCTGCAGATCTGCTTTTAACATTATGTTAATGGCTTTCCTAGTGCCTTAACAGTACAGAGGATGGAGTCAAATGTAACAGTGCAGAGGATGGAGTCAAATGTATCTTTTCTCGTGTTCAGGAAGTTAACAGTCTGTCTTTGGAGCTCCCTATGTAACTGTTAAATTAGGAACATAAATTAAGTGAAGCCTGTTTGGACCTTAAGCAAGAGGCCTGGATTCTTCCATTCTGTTCCTCATGGAAACACACCTGTCCAGGCATTAAGCTGAGCTGCAGTCATCCTGTGTTGTGTAACTGTCCCTTTTTACTCTGAAGATCTATGACTGTCAGACTAAGTTAAAAGAAATAAATCCATTTTTGCATTTTTAATTAAAAAGGAACTGCTATTCATTTCCTCAACAGCAAAACACACAGGAAGGGAAGTTTGAAAAACTTACAGCTTATCTTGTTATGGAAAGGAAAGAAAGGTTAAAGGATAAGTTTCTTACTCTCAAATAATCATATTTCTAAGTTGAAGAGACAAACATTTCTGCTTGCAGTATTGCCCACTTTCCATTGTCAGCACTCAGGCCATTATTCCACCCTAGGGCATCTTCCCCCCTTTTGGCCATACCTCCATGTATTTTTTTTCTCTTCCCTCCCTTCTTCCTCCAGATTTACTGCCCTGTAGTAATTGTTCCTCTTTGCTGTGGGCAAGACATGCAGGTGGTTAGAGGTAGAACTAATGAGTCACCTGAGAAGAGTTGTGATTCTCTGATACTTCCTAGGAACATCTTAAAGTGATGATATTCCCAGAAATAGCACAGTCTTGAAGGACTGGAGTTGTGGATGACAGAGCCATCATGTGTAGGGATGTTCACAGGTTTGAGTGGAGTCACAGGCATTCATATTATTGTTGTTTGTATTTGTGTTCCTGGAGGCGTAGGCTTACAGGGACTGATGATTTTTAAAGTCTCCCCTTCTCCTGCTTTCTGTTTTGTTTTGTGGAAGGCATGGTGGTGTTGGTTTGTTTGTGTATTTTTAAATGAAAGGGTTGCATAGACCTTGTAAGTCCTCAGAGTGTGCTGATTTACAGGGTGAGTCTTGCTGAAGGCAAGACTTGAACTGCTGAGTTGTGGTTGTGCAGCCTTAAGGGGTGAAGTGAGACGAGAAAGTGTACCTGGAGATCTTGCTTTACCTGGTGTTTTCTTGTGCAAATTCACAATGAGCCATTTGTAGTCCTGAACTGTTTACACTTCAACTCAATTGATTAGCCACAGCTCTTGTCAGACAGGTTGAAAAAATCTTGAGAAACAGGCTATTATCCCTAATAAAGACTGAAAGGAGAGATAGTGGAACTTGCTAGTGGGGAGGGAGACAGATAAAATACACTATAATTTAAAATACACTATAATTTTAGAGTTTTGAAGAGTTTAATCACTTGGTTTTTTAATAACTTTTCTGTAGTTACATTATTTGATCTAGAAATAATTTGAACTAGCTTTTATTGGAACTAGAAGTATATTACTGACCTGGACTTCTTTGGTTAGTGCTGCTTTTTAAAAATAGTTTCCCAATGAAGTGATATTTTGCTGTTGTATTCTTGTATTCTGCTTTCAGTGGCCAGGGAAAGATACTGAAGATTAAACGAGAGCTCCTCACACAGTCTGATTTCAGTGCTTCTTGCAGAGTAGGTTGCTGTAGATGTTCTTCAATAAATAAATTTCTAAGAACTGCATGGAATAGACAGTGCAGGCTTAGGTTGTTAGGAGCACAAGGTTAAAGGTATCAGTGAATAAGTCATGTGCACCTCTGTCGTACACTGAAACCTAGCCTGTCAGGTTTTTAATATTAGAGTTGAAAGGTGACCTGTAATACTTAAGTCACCAAAACCACTGGTTAGTAATGCCTGGTTTAGGCTGTTGTTTTTTGTTTAAGAAGTGACAGGAAATTTATAGCACAGTTCTGTGGGCTTCAGTGTTGGTTACTTCCTACTTGAGCAAAAACTTCCCACTATGCTACTTCAGTTCATGTAGACTGAAAGAGACATTAAATGCTGTTTGTTTTCATGTGGAAAAAAAAAACCAAACAGTAACAGCTTTTTCTCCAGTTTTATATTTTCTTTTTTTTTTCCTTTACTTGATTAGGATTCTTCAGACTTTGTGTCGAAAGCTGAAGCTCCCGGAGTCGTTTGAATTCCGTCATTTAGCACGGCTGACTCCGGGCTATGTGGGGGCTGACCTGATGGCCCTGTGCCGAGAGGCAGCCATGGGCACAGTCAGCAGGGTCCTGATAACATCTGAGGAGCAGGGGAGGAAACACACACACTCTGGGGGGAGCACAGCTGAAGGAAGCCCAGGGATAGCAACAGACATCCTGGTGGAAGAGGGCACCAACCAACCAGAACTTCCACCTAAGGTACGTGTTCCTTGAAGCGTGCGGTTTTAACGTCTCAAGAGTTGAGCCATTTTAGTTATCAAAGTCATTATTCATAAATTCTCAAACATCTATGGCCAACCTAATATTAAATTTAGATTTAGAAATGGCAGCTTCTAAGTAACTCCTAAGTAACTTCTAGGTAACTCCTAATGACCCATATAATGGGTCTGGAAAAGTGGATCCCAAACCCCAGTCCTCCTAAAAATTATGTTTGTTTTATACAAGATGTGTTTTTACCCTGGGATTTTTTGTTTTGTTTGTGCTGTGTTGTTTTGTCTTCTAACAGAGCAGAGTTTGAAAGAGTGGCTGTATCTCTCTTCAAAAGTGTAACAGAATTTTAAAAGTATCACACTTGCACTGAGTATTTTGCACCAGCTGTTTGCTGTGCCCTCAGTGAAATGTCTGTGATGATGCCTGGGGCTCTTTCTCTGCCCTGTTAGAGCTACAGTAAGCCAAAGTCTAGAAGTATTTGTGCAGCCTTTGTTTGCCTTCCAGCTATGTGATTAGTTGAGGTAAATCACACATGGTGTCTAGTACCTGTAGCAGGTTTGGGGAAGAGAGGAGCTGTTAAAGTGCAGCACAGCTGGAAATCTGATCTAGAAAATATTTTAAGTGCCAGAATTATTCTCTGGCCTAAGTAACAGGAAGGTTAGTGAAGCAGAGCAACTTTATATAGAAATCCTTGGTCCTACTTCTCAAAATTTGGAGTGTGTTTATATGCCTTCATTATGTGCAGGCCTCCTAAAGATTTGTCTGGAGGTAAGCGGGCTTAAGTGCACATTGTGCTCAGGTTCTGTTTTTAGGAGCGCTGTCAAAGAGCAGGGTTGCTGTGATGACAAAAATCAGTGTAAAAAGCTGTACTAAGCCTTTGCATTAGTGTAACATAAGCATGCTGCTTAAACCTCCCAGTGCTTCCTGGGGTCTGCTGTAGCCAAAATAAAGTGGGGAGGGGCAGGTAGTTGCAGCTTTTATCAACATCACCATGATCAAAGGGGTCATTGAGAATCAGGAAGTCTAATCCTAACAAAGCCATGTTTTGATAGCTGGCAGGAGGTTGACATAGTCTAATACAGGGTATTGTCATTAAAACCCTTGTATTATGTTTATAACAGAAAAATAAACGTACAAAACCTTTAAAAATTGTTCACACGATTTGAGTAAACAAATCCAGGGTCTTGGCTATTTCAGAGTTTCTCTCAATGGCTCTGTTAAGGGGATGAGGGAGGACTTAAAAGGAATATCAGGCATTCTAAGCACTTGTATTTCTTTGTGGTCAGTTGTACAACTACAACTGAAATTGATAGGAAGTGATACTTTTTTTTTATACTCCTGTAGAAAAAAACATTGAAACTTAACAGAGTTTTTACATTTATTTTTTCTCCCTCTATCTTATAATGAAAATCCTGATACAGTTTTACTTGTAGTGCAGTACCAGTTTGCTTTGATACTGCCTTTCAAAGGCATTAGAATGGGCATTTCAAAGCTATTAGAATGGGGATGCATTTATGTTGTGAAGATCTAAAGTTCTTTGATGGAATATTTTCTTAGTTCCCAACATGGAACTGATTGGAGAAATTGGAACATACCTCCCTTGGTCACTGTGGCCTGCAACATGGGGCAGTGCAAAAAAGCATTACCCTGCATCTCTGCCCTGTTTGCCCAAACTTTATCAGGCCTGATTACAGAACCAGGTCTAACCAGGCTGAGGAAATGAGTTGTCTTGAAATTAGATGGTGTTAAATCAAAGTGTATGTTCTAGAAGTGTGTTAAGAGTTTTAACAGTTTATGTGGAACTGAATATTCTGCAAACTGTTGGAATTGTGCTGTCCAGCAGTTTTTCACTTTTTCTTGAAAGCAGTTGCTTGTTAAAAGCAGAAATAAAACATATAATACATATTTTGGGGATTTCAGCATGGAAGTACTTTTCTCCTAGTCAATGTGGGAGAAGCACTAGGAAGAACTGGAAGGCAAAATACATGTGCTAGCTCATTTTCTGTAGCATCTAAATCAAGATCTTAGGCTCAGCTCAGTGCTTTCAAACCTGTTAAATGTACATGGAGCTTCCCTAAAACATTTTTATCATTAATGGTAATTTACATATTTTATGTGTATTGTACATAATAATGTGATTGGTAGTTGAAGTACGGCTTTGAAAAAGCCCTTTAAGTGGTTCTGGAAGCCTAACCCAGTTGCATAATATTTTCCTCTCCCTTTCCATGTACGTTAAGGATGAATTGCAGAGACTTTTGGGTTTGCTGAAGGAGCAAGCCCCCTTGCCCGAGGAGCAGCTGCAGAAGCTGTGCATTGAGATGAATGATTTTATTGTTGCACTGTCATCAGTGCAGCCCTCTGCCAAGAGAGAAGGCTTTGTCACAATCCCTGATGTGACATGGGCAGACATCGGAGCCCTGGAGGATGTTCGGGAGGAGCTGACTATGGCAATATTGGTATGTCCTGACCTTACTTCCAAAGAGCTTTTGCATTCTCCCCTATGCAGGAAATAAAACTGTTTGTTTTCAGTATTTATTCAAGGTGTAGGGGTATTTTGCAATATCTTTATTTGAAACAGTCAAGCTTGTATAATTCACTTCAGAATTTGTTTCAAGTCTGGTGTTTGTAGTTAATATTTTGCTTTCTGTATTCACGCTTTCAGTATGTTTGTATTGCTCAATCTTTTAAGTATTTTAAAAGTTGTGTACCAATAACCTTGGTTTTGCAACTGCCACACAAAGAATGGGGGACTACTTAGCTGTAAGCTTAGCAATCTTGCTGTCAATCAGAGGGAAACTTAACATTAACACCTTTAGGTAACTTTGGTGAATAAAGTCTTTGCCTCTGAATAAGGATATTTCTCCCATTTAAGGGTAATTAGCAGTGCAAGATACTAAGGTGCTGATCAAATATTTATTCTTTTAGTCTATAAAAATGGGAATAAAGATCTTGCTATGAATGATTTTTCATCCAACTGTAACTAAAATGGAGAGTTTCGTGTTTTCTCTATGCCAGAGATAACGATGATAATTTCCTTTTAGGCACCTGTGCGAAACCCAGAGCAGTTTAAAGCTCTGGGCCTGACTACTCCAGCTGGTATTCTGCTTGCAGGGCCTCCAGGCTGTGGCAAAACACTGTTAGCTAAGGTAATGCATTTTCTAAACATCATTAAAAACACTGGAGAATCTTCTTGAAATTGGTGTTTTTGTAGGCTGAGTCTGGATCATAGTGAAAGAAATTGGCCTTTTGTAACACATTTGATCAGAAAATTAGCTTCAGCACAAAAGCCTAAATTTATTTCATTTTTCTTGCATAAAGTTACAACTTTGCTTGAATGAAGAGGGAATTCCTGCAAAAGTTGAAGGAATGAAGTTGATTAAGGAAAAAGTAGCAAAGATGAGAAGAAACTCTATTTGATAACCACTCTATGGAATATTTACTGTAACTAAATTATCTGTTTGGGAGTACTCTGCAACTCTTACTGAAAAACTTCTGTTTTGCTTCTTGAGCATTTCAATTCTTACCACATCTCCACGTAAATGCAGATAATAGTACAATTTTCAGATTGTTACTCATTTTGTATTTAGGTGCTCTTATGGAGTTGAATATCTCTTTAACTCCTGTAGTTATTGGGCATTCTTCAGCTGGTGTCGGGGGTTGGGTGTGAATCTGGAACTGCCTTATCAGAGAGAGAGAGAGAGAATACATTGCTAAATTCCCCACTCCCCCCCACTCTTAATTGCATAGAGTTATACTTTGTACTGTTTTCTATATTTTGCAAACAGTTGCTAACTGTATGTTCCTCCCCTTAGATTGGTTTATCACTCTGTGGACAGAACACAAGCAGACATGATAAACGTGTGTTTTATATATATCTATATCTGTCTGGCTTTCCCTTTTTCACAGGCTGTGGCAAATGAATCTGGACTGAACTTCATATCTGTGAAAGGTCCTGAGCTGCTAAATATGGTATGTGCTAATCATGGGGCTTTTGTTATTTATGGAATTCTTGTCCAAAATGTGGGACAAGCAGAATTCCTAGTAATTACACAACTGGTACTGGTGGAGCTGAAGTTGCCTTATTTAACCACTCCTTAAAGTCTTTAGCAGTGAAGTTGTTCATGTGAAAAGAAAAAAGTCACCTGTGTAGCTTAAATATTTATCTTAGTTTAAATTACCTGGCAGGGGAAGCCTTCTTGACTTGAAGTAGTTTCTAAATGACCAGCTACATACATCACTGCTTTTCTGTAGCATGGAGATTTTAAATGTCAACAGATAAAAGTGCTGTAGTTCAAATTTTTGAAGCATTGGACTTAGAAGTGCTGTGATGTAACTGCAGTCCCTTTCAGAGTCAAGAGAATATGTTGAACTGAGCAAGGTGGCTGCAGCTTCCATCTGGAGAGGCCATTAGGAGTAATGTGGAAGCTGAAACCCACACACTGGATTCAACTGATCTCTTCCCAAATGTTTTTATGTCTACTTCAAGTACTGATACAGGCAGGAAATACAACACTTAAGTTAATGAGGAGCACATCTTCTTTGTGGAATACAGAGAAAATGGTTTGCTGTGGTTCAGTCTCTGTTAACATATAAATTGTATCAAAACATGTCTGTTTGGAAAAAAATTAAGTGTTTGCATTTACAACTTCACAGCCCCTGTTCCTGCAATTCAGCATTCAGAGTGAAATTCTGGCTGACTTTTCAGTTTCCTACCACCAAGCCCCTGTCTTCAAGGAACAGCTCTATGAACTTCAGATGTTCATTGTGTTCATATTGCCCACTGGGTTTGTTTATAAACAGCTGAACAGCAGAGTCCTTAATTAAGACTGTATTTGTTAATTCTCATCACCAAAATGATGGCATGTTAGAGTTATTGCTCAGAAAAAAGGAATGCTATTAAACTCTGAATGTACTGCAAATTGTCAAAAGTCAACTAGTGACAGTTCCCCTGTAAATCATGATCAGTAAGGAAACAGAGATAAGAGACTGTTGTCAGAAAAAAACAGATTAGTAGATTGCATTGCTGCCTTGCAAAATACCTTAAATAGTGTTTAAAACTATTGATTTTTTTTTTCCCCAAGGAAAATATTTGTGTCTTGCATTGTTTCAATGTTGTTTCTCTTATTTCTTTAGTATGTGGGTGAAAGTGAACGTGCTGTACGTCAGGTATTCCAGCGTGCCAGGAATTCAGCCCCCTGTGTTATATTCTTTGATGAAGTTGATGCTTTGTGCCCTCGGAGGTCTGACCGTGAAGTGAGTCTGCCTTGAGATATCTCCACAAATAAATACTCTCAGTTTCAGCTTTTGGGACAGTGCAGGCAGCAGAAGTACCCAGAAGGGTATCTCCCAAGAAAAGCAATCCGCTAGTCTTTTATTTGAGGGAAGTATCTTGGTCAAGTTTTATAAAGCTTAGTACTTTTTTTCATATGCATCTGTAGAAAAAATATCCAGAGAAATTCAGGTTAAGCTATTGAGTTTGGTTATAGGATGTCACTACTATGGAATTACTGTTTACCTCTCAGTAGCTCACCTGCTTAAAATGTTGTTTCAGAGGTTTCAATATTTAAGAACTATTTTCCCTCAAAAAACCGAATATTGAGAAGTTTTGTGTCTTCTTGTTGAGGTAGATATCAGAACAACTAGTGCAAATATTTATATGTACTCCTTTAAGTGAGTTCTTTAGTTTTGATGAGAAGGAAAAGGTTTGCCATGTGTTAAAATATGTGGGAAGTGTGTAGACAGCATGAATTTGGGATGGAGACATAGTAAGAATATGAGAGAAGGCATCTACCATGCAACTACATTCAAAGTGTGAAAAAGAAATTTTTCTTTTGAGTAATATTTCAGTGCAGAGAGTTAGTAGATATTTTGTTTCTTTCACCTTGACATATTCACATTCCCACTGCTTTTTTGATTTTGTTGCCAAATCTCTCCCTCCAAAGTCAGGAGCCAGTGTGCGGGTGGTGAACCAGCTCCTCACCGAGATGGATGGGCTGGAGAACCGGCAGCAGGTTTTCATCATGGCTGCCACAAACAGGCCAGGTGAGGACCCAGATGTCAGAAACGAGAGAGCAGACGCCCTTGGTTCTCTTTTAACAAAACCATGTGTTTCTAAGTATTTGAATTCTGTAACTAAGCATGTTCTGTACTCAAAATTACAGTGTCTTCTCAAATCCAAAGCTTTTCTGATCAATCTGTTCCATGTTCATGTGGTATTGTGAGATAAACCAATCTCTTTAAAATGTGTCTCACTTAGCACCTGGTACCATTGCTGTTAAAATGCTTTGAAAGACCTTTGACTGCTGTGGATTATCTCCTTGCAATGTAGAAGCAGAAAGGAGACCTAAACCATGTTTTTTTCTTTCGTTTTTACAGCTTAAATTGATTTTCTATCCAAAGCAGCCTTACAGTTTTCTGCTATCTTTTTTTTTTTTTTTTTTTTTTTTTTTTTTTTTTTTTTTTTTTTTTTTTTTTTTTTTTTTTTTGCCTTAAGACATCTGTCTTAAGGCAAAAGTCATGTTCTGTTAAAAATGTTAAGTCATTTTTCCATTTGCTTATCTTTTGCTTCCTGGACTCTGTGTTCCACACTAGACTCTGTCTGGAGCAGTAACTCTTCTTTTTCTTCATTTTCTGTCCAGCTTGGGTATTAACAATTATCTTTGCTGCCTGGCTGGCTCTTCAGTTTTTGGTAGCTCTTGCAATTCCAGCAGCATCTTCTCAGTTAATAAGCTAAACAGTGATGTCTCCTTTACAAACATCATGTGTTTTACAGGCAACTTTCTATCTCTGTTTTTTGGTTTGTTTTGTATTATGGAGAAGTCTTGTGTTTTATACATAGGAAGAAACTTGCCTTTACTGAATTTGAATTCCATGTAGAAGCTGTGGGTTGTAAATAAAGGAATTTGTTGTCAGTTTAGAAAGAAACAAGTGTGAAGATGTTGCACTTCCTCGATTATGATTATTTTTCTGAATATTGCAACTGAAATGAAATACAGGGTTACAAGTCTGTCTTGGTAGAACCATACTGGTGTGGGTACCAGAATTTTGGAAAGAACCTTTGCACCTAGAATAGGTGTTTGGCAAATTCCTACTTACAGAGAGACACAATTATTTCTTACCTGCATGTATTAAGTAAGGATAAGATGTAGAGTTTTGCTGAGAAATGGCTTAACAGGAATAATATAGCATAGCTATTTTGGATATAATTTGGAATATGGGAAGGTTAAAATACTTGATATTGCTTGTGTTCTATAAATTAAGGAAAATTTGGTCTGAAATCATCTATAATAGGCAACTATGAGGTGGGGGTTTTTTGCCAATGCTCAAAAACTTCAAAGATTTGGAGGAAGATCTTCCTATGTCTTGAATGCTTTGCACCATGACAGACTTTCAAGACTTCCACGTGGTAAAGTATGAGCAGTAAGGGCTTAAATATCTACCTGCTTGTCCAAATTCTTTGACTTAAAGTGGCATGTTTTACTGGTGTGAGCTTGCTGGTCCTGAGCTACCTAATGCAATGCAGAATAGAAAATAAGGTTATGCTATGTATAGATGCAGGTGGATGCACCAGGAGCGTTGGTGGGAGTGTCATCAAGTTGCCTTAGGAAAGAGATCTCTCCCTAAATTAGTTGTGCTATTGCAAGCATTTGTATCAAGCAGCCCTATTTGGAAGTGTTTCTCAAGGGCTTCATATCTAATTACTGACTTGTCATTATCTCTGACAAGTAGCTTGGGCTGGGAATCCCAGCACTTCTGAAGTGAGGACACATCCAGCTGTACTTCCTGCAGTGCCTCCTCAGCTGGTTGGGCATGGGGCCGATCCTTTTTTGGGCTGCTCTGTCACTGTTGTGAGCTAAGGACTCCTCTCATGGAGGCAGCTGAGTGCAAGCACTTCCAGCAGCTTCACCAGGGCCAGTTTAGGGTTATATTGCTCACATGTTAATTTCAAAATATAAATATTTATGTGTGACAGGTTTGTCTTAATTCCCTGATTTAGGTTTACACTGATTCAGTGCTTGCTTACAGGTCTACTTTTCACACATCTGTGAAGTAGACACATGTGCAACTGTTAATCCCTCTCTGTATAAGCCTTATATTGGATGCATTTTTACCATTATGTGGTTGGAAACTTACTTGTGCAATTGAGGGCAGCTGGGAAGTGGGTAAGGCATGAAATCAGCAGTGTATTATTAGTGACATCAGTGAAAAAAGGGGATTTGAGGTAAAAATGCCAAATGTAAAGAAAATGCAAAGGCAGGGATATCAAATACAATTAATTTCTATTTATTGAATTTGTAGATTAATTTATATCCTTCAATTTGGTGATTTTATCTTGATAAAGATACAAGATTGTTTTGCCAACATTAATTAAATTATTTTTTTCAGCTGGAAGATGCACTTTGAATAGGATGGATGTCTTGCTTCAGAAGGGGGCTGTGTGTATGAGTAATATTTAGGAAAGGTTTAGACCATAAATTTTTCCTGTGATATTTGTATTTGTCAGTATGAGGAAATAGAATTTCATCGGAACAATTTCTGCTGAAGTTGTGATTAAGTTGGGGAAACTGATTTTTCTCTCCTGTAGTTTATCCACTGTTCATGGGCCTAAGAGGAGGCAGTGTTCACCAAATGAAGTTTTGCTGGTGCAGTCTGCAGGTAGAGAGCAGTGAAGTCTGTGCTAGTAAAGCACTCTTAACCACCTTAAGAATGCAAAGCCCAAGCCCAAGAGACCTGTAGGACAGGCATAGCTTAGACTGGCTACTATATTGAAATAGTTCCCCCAGACAATTAAAGTTGTGGTGCTGAAAGGTTTTTAAAGCTTTGTAAGAAAGATTTTTCTGTCATAGTTTTGGTGAGTAGAGGTGCTGCTGGGGAGGGGAGTTGTGTAATGTAAATAATATATGTGTCCCAGCAGAACTTCTGCAGTCTTCCACTGAGCCAGTGCTGTGAAGTGTGAGATCTCATGATTTTTAATCCATGTGTAGTATAATTTATTGGGGGAGAAAATGGCTTTTGAAGGTGTTTATTTTTTTAGAGTGATTGCATGTGTAGTACCTTTGATAGTTGCTTGCTGGTACTGTTCCTGACTGTTGTGTTTGTTGTCTGCCTTGTAGCCTGAAATCATTGTGCAATAGGAAGAGTCTTCTCTCATAAGTTATTGCTACAGTTGTTGTTATTATTAATGTTATTGCCATTATTATTGCTGTTGTTATTTAGGAATTGTTGCAGTTAGGATAGCAGTAGCTTAACCACTTTTGGCATCAAGGTATGTTCATGGCACAGTTGTTCCAGTGAGGTGTTGGCATCTGGGACAAAGTGTTACTGTGAAATGGTGGTGGTTTATACCCCATGGCTGAAAACTGCCAAATTCTCTTTTATATAGCCTTTAAACAATTGGAAGGCTTTAATTCCCATTTTGGCAAAAGTGTAGGCACAATAGATTGGTTCCTTTGTTTATCATCTACAATCTGCAAGTGGTAATTCTTATTCTGGCAGTGCTGAAAAAAGCCTTTGAAGTGCCCTAAAAAGCGTGATATTCGAATGTTTTTTGCACTTACTCAATGACTTTGAATGTCCTTTGCAGATATTTCTTGACTCCTTCTAAATTAGCTGGGATTCAGTATTCCCAACTCAATCTCTTTCCACTTAAATGAAGAATCAATGTCAGACTTTGTCTGAAGAGGATTAAGCTTTTAAAGCACTCAGTATCATTAGAGAGAGAGGGGGAAGAAAATAGAGGCAGAAATGTCTTGTCTTGTTAGCACCTTTATGGGTCAGAATAATTATATTCTTTTCCAGCCTACTTCCTTCCTCAAATTCAAGACTAAATACTACACAACTGCTGAACACTACTGTTGAATGAAATCTATCATTTCATACAACTTTCTAGCTACCAGTTTGAATTTCAGGATGGGATACTGCTGCTTTCTGCTCTTCTCTTTCTTCCCCAGGCTTTGAATATTTATAAACTCCTTAGAGAAATGCTGACCAAGGCATCAGCACCATTTTCCCTGGGATATAGGGAGCTGTGTGTAATGTGAGGAAACAGATAAGACAGTGATTTTAAACTGGACATAAATTGTGATAATGTCTTGCTTTTATTCATGGCCTCTTTCTCTAGTTTTCTTAAATTAATTCTTGCAATATTCCTCTTCTGCTGTTACCTTTGAGCACAATCCTAGTTTCACTGAGTTCTATTTTTATTAGCAAGTTTATTTTCATTTTTTTAGCGCTATTCACCTGAACCACATGTTTTGAAGCACAATTAAAAAAATAATCACCAGTCTTTAACAATAGTTACAGTTTGGGTTTGGGCATTGTTTATGTTTTTACCTGTTTATACATGTTGCTGAATTAAAGGCAAGATAAGATCTAAGAAAAGCACTTAATACATGAGGCATGGAACAATTTCTTTCATAATAGTTCTAATTCACACAAATTATATTTCTGCATTTCAGCAGCCCTTGAGTACTGTGTATCTTTCACAGTAACTGCAGTTGTTAAGTGCAGCATCCACCTGGAAACCTTTTAGGGCTTCTGAGCCTGCGTTTCAGAACATTACAAATGGGAGGGCCTAGATCTTGTGTACTTCAAATATATTTTTAAAAGCTGGAGTGAGAGCGTGGGAGGAGTTTGACAGACTCACACAACAGCTGTCATTGCTGGTATGCACTGACCTTCTGTAAATGTGCTTGGATCCTGTACAGTTGAGATAAGACATGAATAATCAACTAGAAATGAACATGGGACTAGGAGATTCTATTATAGAACAATAGAATGTCACTGTACAGGAATTCGTGCACAGATACTTTCAATGTAATGGAACATAATGATTCTGTAAAAATTTGCAGTAGTTTGAAGAGCAGTGTAGCAAACTGAAATGTGACTTAATTCTCTAGAGGTTAGTGCCTGTCTGAACCCTCAAAAACAAAGCAAGGAATGGATGTACTGTAAATATCTTCTCATGTAATTTTGTCAGATTATTTGGAAGGTTATACTCCTGTCTTCTAATAACAGTCAACACCACTGACCACCTCAGAAAGGCAGGAAATTATGATCTGGACATATCTCCCAATAGAAGTATATTCTGTCTGTGACACAAGTGCTTGGAAAAGGAGTGCTGTGTTTTATCACATTTCCATGCTTCACTTTCCTTCCAACTTGAGGGATGATGATAATAGGCTTTGAAAGAGGTATGTGCAATAATTACCTTAATTTCATTAAAATGGTAAATATATCTAAAATAAGTTGACTCTCTTCTGTTTAGATAAGTTTTAAGATCATAGATATGGAGAGGGTGTTATGATTTACCAGGGAAGAATACTTTGAAATTCCTTAAAGGGGCACCTGTTTCAGTTCTTTTAAATGGATATGAAGTACATCTAATGAGGGAGTTTGTCCAGTGAGTAAATACTAATTTTCTGGGTTACATGACTTGAGTTTTCAAGAACTTCAGGCCCAGGTCTGAACCAGAAGAATGAAATGAGTTGATTCATAAGGAGATGGGGAGTGTAGATCTGTGTTTCAGACTTTGGTGTGGTCTTGTTGCTGTAAACCACCATTACTGCAGCTTATCTAGTTCTGTCAGTTGTGGTAACTTTTTGAATGCAGGCAGTGTGATCATTTCCATACAAAAAGGTGAATGCAACTTCATTGCTGTCTTCATGTTGTTGGACAAATAGCAAGTACCATGTTGTCAGCGTGCAAAATGGAAACAGTATTTTCCGTAGCAAGCTTAATATTTTAAAATATTATTTGATACTTTCTTTTTGGAACGTTAGAATGGGGAAATCAGCAAGAGCCTGGTGCTGTAATGCAGGCCCTATTGAGAGTATTTGTTTTGGTGTTTGTAACAGATGCTTTGAGTGAACTTTGTCATCTATTAAAAATGTGACAAGGAACACAAAAACAGGGAAGTGTACTTGTGTCAAAAGCAAGGCAAAGTGTCATCTGGAACGATGCACAGATGTATAAGGAGCATGTTTTTGTCCTTGCCATGGCAGAGATTCTGTTTAACCATTGTTTCATCTGGTCTGGATTAAATTAATACAACAAGTAGTTCTTTTTTTCCCCCCCTCACCATTCACATCACATTTGCAGTAGCTGATTTTTCCCTCATAGATGCTTCTGCCCATGACTGTTGTATCTTAGGGGGAAAAAAAGCTTTTGTCCAAGAAAAAAGATAATGGAGTTGTCCTTTAAGCATAATGGAGAGAGCAACTTGAACAAAACCATGAGCATCTCTAAAAAGTAGATCAAGACCATACTGTGGTAGGATCAGGTAGTTCAAGTGTTAACAGAGTAAAGCAAACTTTTTCCATTTGCAAAAAAGCAATAGTTTTACTTCCCTGCTGCTGTCTTCGGGCTTGGGTGGTGTCTGTTTTCTTCAAGACATCTGTACAGTAAAGATTAGCAGCTTCCCTTTTTCCAGTCCCTCACCTTTAATGTACAGGAAGTTTGTCTGTTAGCTTCGTTTGTCAGGAGGGCAGAGCCACTGCAGGGTGTTGGCAGCTTCATTGGGAGGCCTTGATAATTTCCAGCTTTAGACTTGGATGGAACTATCAACTGGCACTTTTGGGAGAGGTTCTTGCAGTAGCTACCTCACACATTCATGTAATTTATATACTTTAAAATAGTCTGTTATAGTAAAAGTATAGATTCCTTTATATCTTCTGTGAGTGCTTCTGTGACTTTGCTGCACACATTACTGTGGCATGTAGGATATCAGAAAGTCATGGAATCATTTAGGTTGGAAAAGACCTCAAAGATCATGGAGTCCACCTGTTAACCCAGCACTGCCAAGTCTACCACTAAACTGTGTCCCCAAGTGCCACATCTACAGGTCTTTTTAGTACCTCCAGGGATGGTGACTCCATAAAATTCCTTAGTGAAACAGAACAATTAATACCATTATTGGGTTTTGGTAGATGGGGAAATGGAGCATTGAAAAGCATTGAGAAACATCATGCAGGCAGTTTGTGCTGAAATACAGACAGGAATTGAGGCCTTTTCCAGGTTGTATGCCCTGTCTGTATCTCTTGTTATACCCATAGTCAGTATTTATATCCTGACTTACTTTGTGTACATTCAGTATC
The DNA here is from genome assembly GCA_013396995.1 of Dicaeum eximium. Lineage (NCBI taxonomy): Eukaryota > Metazoa > Chordata > Aves > Passeriformes > Dicaeidae > Dicaeum > Dicaeum eximium. Next base: position 68,043 of record VWZP01000496.1, read on the forward strand.
GAAGCATGTGGTGCTAAAAGGTTGCTACACATTTCTGTTACACTTAAGCTTGAAATAATTTTCTAGAAACATTTGTGATAATTTTTTTCTTCTCCACACATAATAAATTCAGAATCTCTAGTTCTCCCTGGGAAACAAATTCTGTATTTTGCAGCTATCTTTGGTATTTTCCTGGGTTTCCTGTTTTACCATTCAGATAACCATTATGTAGTAGAAATGCAAATGACCAATAAAATTAAGTTTGCACATGGATGGTTGTGATTGGCCCCATGAACTTGTTATGCTTGACTTATCATTGTCCCTTGGGTAGAGTTCCTTCCAGTAGAACAAACTGCTAATAATGAATGTGGAATTCTTCAGCAAAAATGTCCTAATTCAGTACTGCCAAATACAGAGTTGTGTCCTTATCTGAAGAGGTGAAACTGGTATTTATGAGCTATCACTGATCAGATGTGGCTTAATTGTACTGGGTGTTAGAGACTCATTGACAAAAATGAAACTTTTTCAATCAACTCTAATGCTCAGAGCTTCAGTCATGGCACAAATGCTTCTTTGAGTCTTGGTACAAATATGCATGTATTCCTTCTTATGTGCAGATGTTCCTAAGGCTGCATCTCATTTCTGGATTAATTATTTTCTATTTTTCCCCTCCCTAAGATATAATTGACCCAGCTATCCTGCGTCCTGGTAGGCTGGATAAAACACTCTATGTGGGCTTGCCACCAGCTGAAGATCGACTTGCTATTTTAAAGACCATCACCAAAGTGAGTATTTGGAAATATATCCTTAATCTTGAAGCTTGGTGGAATGATGTAAAACAAATTAAAGGTTAGAAAGAATTGCAGGATCCTGTCTCATGAAACACTTTCAACTATTCCATGAGGTCATAAAAATAATCCTTTAGCCCATCTGCTGTTAAATTTGCTCTGGGACTGCAAGGGGCTGATAAATGTTGAGTAAAGCAAACCTGTTAGGCATAGAAGTTGCTGCCTTTATAGTCACAGTTTGAACAGATTTAATTAGAAGATTCCTATCTGAGTGAGTAATGGGCCTAGAAGTGTTTTGTAAGCTTTTTTTGGGGGGTTCCAGACATTCAGCAGAATGATTCACAAGCTCCATCTGTATTTGCTCAACAGTAGTTGTGACACCTAATTTGCTTTAGGATTAAAAGAAGCTTGTGATGATCGAGGCTGTATGTTAAAGTAAATGTGAAAATGTACAATCTGTGCCTTCATGGGTCCTCCCTGTGGTGGACAGCATAATCTGCCACTTCAGAGACTTGGATTATAGAATTCTGTGAGTATTTCTCCAAGTATGGCACAGCAGGAATCAAGGCCTTAAAAAGGAAGATAAAAAGCATTATGAATTACTTGGGTATTTCCTACTTTTTTCCAGTAGATCCACATTGATTGTTAAGACCAGGTGTTCTATCAGATCTTTTTTTGAGCTGCAAAGGAGACAAAGTCTACTATAGAGGAAAGATAGAGGGAAATACTCTAGAGGAAAGATAGCATTATGAGAAGTCTGGTAAAAAATGTTTAGTGTATTTGTAATAAAAGATAGTCCAGACTTGTGTAACCTTAGAGTTGTGGTATATAGGCAATAGTTGATTCAGAATTCAGAAAGTGAGAACTTGTTCCAGCCTGTTCTTTCATGCCAAAATGGATGTTCACAGGGTGGCCTCTCATTACAAATTCAGGATGTTAGACTTTCCTTCATTTGTTCTGTGCACTGCTTCATGGATGAAAATAGATGAAGTATTCCCCCATTTGCTATTTGCAGTAGACCAGTTTGTTGTTTCTAAATTTTACAGAAGTACTTCAGTTAATACTTTTTACAACCCTGTTCTTAATGTTCTTCATGAGATGTTGAGAGGAATTGAGTGTAACATCTGTGAATACTGTAAGGAATCATGATTTTTATTTTACCAAATTTTTTTAAAAGGTAACTAGGGGTGAAGTGTAATAGTGTAGCAGAGCTTGGTGCTTTGCTCCCTTCACTGGAGCAAAGGTGGCTTCAAACAGAGCTGATTTTTCTCACTCTCACTGGTTTCCCTTGCTCACACTCTCACAGCCACACGTAGCCACCAAGATACAGGAACCCACCTGGCAAGGGCAGGATCACTCATGGGCAACACTGAGAACAAGGAACTTTCTTGAGTCCTCACTTCATCTTTTGGCTTCCTCTTGTCTGTCAATGACCAGCTGGTTGTTAGGGAGACCTGTTTGCAGTTTCCTGTCAGGAATAAAATTCAGAATTGTGTTTACTGCCATAAATCCTGGGTGAGGTCGCTGAAAATTGTCCTTGCTCCCTTCTTCTGGGACTCTTTGTGCCTACAGTCCTTCTTCCTGTTGGAATAACACCAAGAGGAGTGGCAATGGGATGGGGTAACCCTGTTATTAGCCCACTGCCAGAATATTTTTGTCTTCTGCTGACATCAGTTTTGATGTGACTTTATCTGCTTGTGGGCCTTCTTGACAGCAGGAATGCATTGCACAGTGTTTATCAGCTTGGTTTCTGTGGATCCTGTCACTGGTTACCATGCTATTTACCATGATTTTTGGAATGCAAGATGCCTTCATGCATGCTTAATTCACACTAGTCTGACTTTTGATTACAAATCCTTGTGGTGAATGAGGAGTTAAATCTTCAAAGATGTGTAGGAGTTACCTGAAGGAAGAACATGGAGTAGGAAGAGGGGAAAATGTGTTAAATTAATTGAAATACTTTATTTTTTGTCAGATTTCATCCATGCATTCTAGGTGAGGAAGTGTGAAAAATTTGAGAACACATTTGCTCAAGGCCAGAGAAAACAAAATGTTTGGTGCAGATGTGAGTGGCTTCTGAATGATGGCATGCATTCCCAGCAATCTCCAAGGAATGCATGCACAGCATATGGAAGCAGAATCCTGGCTGAATGAAAACATGGATCCTTAGAAAGGCAGCATGAGGGGTAGAAAAGGGACTTGGGGGAGGAACAGGTTGTCAGGAAAACAGACAGCCTAAATATGGGTTGAAACTTTGTTGTGAAAGACTTTTATTTCAGTTAACTTGTACAAATCAGTCATCCCCAATTATGCATATTATGCAAGAAAAGCCTGTCTTCACATGTTTCAGTTACTCCTGTACTTGAGCATTCCTGCAAGCTGCATGAAGCTCCTCTGCTGCACAGAGCTTGGCACCAGAGCAGGGAGAGCAAAAAATGCCCAATGTGTTTGCTCCACAAAGCAATAGGTAAAACATTTCTTTCTTAGCAGAGGAGGCGTCTCTCTGGCTTGCAGTTTCCTATAAGAATTACTAAAGTATCCCATATGAAACTGTATGAAGCTTCCATGTTTCCAGGTTAAAGTCTCTCCTTTCAGGATGTTTTCAAATCAGGCTGCTCCATTATCTTTTTGTTGTGGTGTTATTCTGGATTTTTTCCCTTTCTATTTGTTAAAGATTCATTCAAGACTGTTTCCTTACTGTGCCTAGGCCTTGACTGTTCAACTGTCTGTTAAGTATTCAAGTATTTTAATTTGCCAGGTACTATACATTTTATTTTTTTCTCTTGAAGGTATTGTAGGTATGCAGTATATTAGTTCCTCTGAAGGAGTCAGAAAATAATTATGTGAATTTGTGCATTTCTATCAAATGAGTATCTGACAGAAATTTATCACTATATCATAAAAATGTTCCTTCCTGTCAAAACTCAGATATTGTTTGATCAAAGAGACATCTTCAATCTATGTACTATCATGATAATACTTGACTGTTGTCTAAGTATAACAGGAGGATCTCCAAGTTTACAGTGTTTGTAAATTTTGTTGACTAGTTTCAAATACCATTTATGTCATTGAAGACTTTTGCTGTTGAAGATGCAAAAATAATAATGAAAGAAACCATGTCTGGAATCTTTCTGGAGGAAGCAGTAATAATATAGAAAAGTAGTGTCCAAAAATCTACAGTATGTCTAAACTCCTATGAAATCTAAATGGAAAACTTGTAAGTTTGAAAATCTATCTTCAGAATATAAAAGATATACAATTAATTTAGTCTTAGAGGTGATAAGACTAAACTGACATGCCTACTGCTTAGCTGTTTAATTTCAACACACGGTAAAACTGGAGGAAGTTCAGCTAAACAAGCTGCTGAAGCAGCCAACTATTATTAAAAATAAGCCCACATATGGAATAGTGTTGATGGTACAGTGCCCTGGGCCAGGCTGGCCATTATTTCCTTAGAGAAATCTAATCTGTGAGTGGCAAGCTAATGGTAAAATTTACCATTGCTTAACATTTTCTAATTAAATGGTTTTAAGGCTGATTATCCTTCTTGCCAGTTTGAGATTAAAAATATTTATATTTGTGGATATTGCAGGAAACTAGTCAGACCTCTATATGATTCTTGATTAAAGAAACTTAATCACTTCAGGGATGGCAGATGTTAAAAAAAAAAAAGTTTTCTTACCCTCTCTTTACCTTACCTCAACTCCTTTAGGATGGCACTCGGCCTCCCCTGGATAGTGATGTGAGCCTGGAGGAAATTGCTTGCAGTCAGCACTGTGATTGTTACACGTGAGTATCTTCTAGTTTGAATTTCATATTTAATGTGCAGTGCCAGCAGTCTTTGATGCTTGATCAGCTGTGTTTTGCTGGTATTACTAAGAGGGTTTCTTAACTTTATAAACCTTTTCCCTCAGGATATTTTTCTTGTTTTCCCTCCTGCTTTTTTCCAAGAAGTTGGTAGGAATATATGGATGCTAAAGTCTTCCTCATCTGGAATAGTCTTCACATTGCAAATACAGAACAGTGGAGGCCTTTTGGTTTTCTTTGGTTTTATTTTATAATTCTTGCATCATCTGAGGAACAAAGAGCCCTCTTTAAGTTGTGGGCCCATAGACAATGGTGATGAAAGCAAATGGGTTAAACAGCCATGACCAACTTGTTCTGTCAGAGATGAGAGCAATGTGTTTGACTAAGTAATGAGGGCCCATTTCGGCTTGTACTTTAGGAATAGCAAGGTGTGGCTTTAGGGAATGCTTGGTGGCCATACCTGTCAGAATAATTTCCACTTATGGTCCATAAAACTTAAAAAGCCTTAAGCTATTCAATAATTTAGTAATACTCAATGTTTTTATGGACTTCACAAAAGATAAAGTTTATGACAGGCTGCTTGCCACAATATTACTTGGGAAAGATCAGTGGTTCTTCTTTCTACGCCTTTTGCTCACTAGTTTGTAGCCCAGTGGTTTTTCTGTTCAGTGTGTGGGGGTTTTGGTTAGTTTTCTTTTGTTGGGGGGTTTTTGTGGGTTTTTTGTTTGAGATTTTGTGGTTGTGTTGTGGGTTTTTTGATGCTTGGGTTTAACTGTATTTTGAGTTTGGGGGTTTTGTGTGTGTGTGTGTGTGTGTGTGTGTGTTTGGGTTTTTGTTGTGGGTTTTGGTGTCTTTGCTTTTGGTTTATTTGGGGGTTTTGTTTTATTTGGTTGGGTTTAGTTATTTATTTTTAAATACTTTATGCCTAGTACCCCCAAATGAAGCATGGGGAGTTAATTTTGAATTTTTTTTTGGTCTGATGACTTCCACCAGCTGAAAGACATGTGAAAAGTTCCATCTGTTGCAGTTCCAGGAAACTGGAAAGAAATAAACTGATCTGACCATGTTTTGTGGATACTATTATTTTACGAGCATGTTAACTTTACTATTGATGCAGCTTTGAGCAACTCCTTTTTGTAATAGTGAGGGATTTCATTTGAATCTTTAATAAGATACATTAAAAAAAAGAAGTTATGTTCCCGAGAAGTGGCGCAGTATTAATCAACCCTTTGGCATTTTCAAAAATGCTGAATGGGGGTTTTGCCTCTTCCTTTGTTTCTCATTAATTTGGTCTTAATTTGTGGCTAAAATCTGAAGGGCATCTCTCTGTAATGAAGGTTTCAGACTGTGTAATCATCAGGCCTCTTTCCAGTGTTCTTCAGATGAAACTTTGTGACACTACAACCAAATTTTAACATCATTTTTAGTATCTTGTCTTTCTATATGCCATCAGCAAAACAGAAATTTATGCCCAAATAACCTGTTGTTTCTATCTCTAGAGGGGCAGATCTTTCAGCTCTCGTGCGTGAGGCTTCCATTTGTGCCTTGAGACAGGAAATGGCCCTGCAGAATACTCAAAGCAAGAAGGGTAAGAAAGCCTTAAAAAGGAAATCTTAACTGAACAGTGACAAGATAAATGGAATATAAAGTATTTAAAGTAGTTGAAGACAAGTATAAGGCTGTGAAAGCTGTACATCATTGATTGATTGACTTCTGAGCCAAACAAAAATTAAGTCACAAAAGGGGAGGGTAGGAGAGTGTACAGGAAAAATGGTTATGCCAGAAGTCAGCATAACTTTTATTTTTAAAGAATTGAAGGTTGCAGCCTTAAAGGAAAGTTTCTGTTAAATGGTTATGTAAACTGATTATTTGCTAGACTAAATACCCCTTTGCTAATTTTCCCTGTCACTACCAAAGACTAATTACGTTGGCATTATTTGGAGGAGGGTTGTAAACTGCACATTCCCTGATTTCCTGCCTTTGGCACCCAGCTGTGTTGTGTAACTGAGCACGTACGTCCAGCACTGACGGAGCTGGGAAAATCTGTGCCACTTTTGATCTTTGGTCCTTAGCTCATCAGTGCCTCTTGCCAGGACTTTAATAGGGAGTTATAAATTGATTCAAGTACAATCTCTGCTCTTTCATTATCTGTCAGAACTGCTGGTTTAGGTTATATTTTTGTGGGATTTTTAAATTATAGATTGAAACTTTTATATAAAATTCCTGTCTGTTTAGATTTTTTTCCCAGTAATTTTGTTTGTTATTTTACCCTTAAGTCAAAGGCAAAGCAAAGGTGGAATTGTGACTTTTCAGATTATGTCCTTGGAAAATATGATAGGCTTTCATTATGCCCTTGATTTCTAAGAGCAACACTGGTACTTTAATGGCTTTGAATGATTCTTTTTGATCTAGTACCTATCCAATCTTGTCTGGTTTTTAGCAACAGTAGGTTACCAGAGCACAGTGTTTGTATTCCCTGTTCTGAGACAACAAGCATGTTCAACTAGAGGAGGAAAAAACCCCTAGGAGCTATAAAAACCTTCCCTGTTGTATAACTTGGTTACCCATTTTGCTTGCTGTAGCTGGATAAAACTCTTGACTTGAGGTAGAAATATCTGAGTTTATCCTGATCATTTTTATAATTGTTCAGAATAGAGCAGGCTTTATTCAAAGCTGTTCATCCCTTGAATTCAGCCTTCACAGTTAGGATTGCAGCCTAAGCACTGACACAGTGAATGTGTAGGCAGCCAGCAAGTCCATAATACATGTCCAGCTTCATTTGCATGTTTTAGCAGTTGCTTGCTTGGAATGTCCTTGGGTTTCCAAGATGTCAGCCCTGATTGGTATGAGAATATGTGAGGTGGTTTCTGATTTGATACCCTGGTCATTTTTATCTTCAGGATAAGAGTGGGGATTTTCTTCCTTCAGTGTTCAGCAGGACCCACTCAGCTGCCTCCCCTCCCACGCTCTGCTTGGCTGTGGATGGGTGCTGAGTGTCCTCCTCAGTCAGCCCTTTGGAATCAGGGCTGCTCCTTTCTATTCTGGAGAAACAGTTGCAACTTCTTGTTATACCTGATATTTTCCCTCTGGAATAAAATCAGGGGTGTGGTTTCTTTTAATGCTCAGCAGTGGTTAGGAAGTGAAATGGAAAGATAAGCTTTTTGTGGTATTTCTTAGGAGAATTCAGAAATTCTCCTGCCAACCTGAGCAGGCCTAGGCAAGCTGATCATGTTAGTCACTGTGGTCTGAGAATTGCTGTATACAGAAGTTAGTTGGGGAAATTCCTAACAGTTGGGCAGATTTCCACTTCTATGAAGTACCCCTGGATTTCCTCACCATTGGCCCAGCACTGCCCAGAAAGGTTCACTGTCATTTGCAAACTTGGAGCTTCACTTCTGCCTGCCTTTTCCAAACCACTGAAGATGGTGCATAAAAGTGGTTTCAGCACCACTGCCAGAGGGACCCACCCTACTGCAGCAGTTCTGCAGTTTCTCAGACAAGTTCCTCAAAAACTTTGGAACACCATGTGCTGCTGGTGACTTCTTCCCATTGACATCTTAACTCACCTGTTTAGCTTAATCTTGTGTATTTATTTCAAACAGATCTAGTTACACAGAATGTACACGGTATGAGAAATAATAGGAGAGATTCTTACTCCTATTTCAGCTGCAGTGACAAATACAGACCTTCTAAATTATGACCCTTTTTGTACATTTTTATAAAAGAAAGCCAGTGGTCCCACATCACCTGAGTCTGTAAGGCTGGTCCTAAGCAGAGAATCTATGAGACTTTTTGTTAGAGCAGTTAAGAGCAAGTGTGGTGTAACAAGTGAGAAAATTTTGCTTCTTTGCAATTGAATTTGAAAAGCAAAACCTGGTGCTTGTTTGATAAGAACCACCTATCCCTCCCTCATCTATGTAAATAGGAAAACACCAATTTCATATTTAGAGTTTTTAGTATGTTGTCTTATTTTCAAAAGATCCCATTTCATGTGGCAGAGGTGGAAATAAAAGCAATCCTAATCCTAAAAATCCTAATGAAAGAGATTAAAAGAATGCACCAAACAAGACTACAGTTTGTATTTGTTGTATCTGATACGTGTGCATAGTGTTCATTAATCTTTATGTGGTGGCATCTTAGGATTCTTAAATCCAGATTAAACAAGGTACTTCCTTGTGAGAGCAGAGGAATCTATGACTTATTTGAGGTATGCTTATGTTTTAACATACCAAGAAAACCTGTTCAAAAGGTTATTATTAGGAATAATTACTGTGGATAGCTGCATTAAGGTCAAAAAGGCAATTTGCATAAACTTAAACACAGGAGGTTGTGGCAGTGAAAGCTTTCATCACTTTTGGGTAATGCCAGAGAAGACAATGATATGAAGCCAATTACTTAGAAATTGAGTAGAGCTGGAATGATAGCAAAATGTTTTCTTTATTTCTTCTTAAATAACAGGGAAGTTTAATTTATGTAAAAAAAAAAAAAAAGCCCAGAACTGGAAGCTGCAGAATTTGAGGGATTCACTTCCAGAAAGGTTAAGGGAATTCAGTTAGTTAGGTTTCATGAATGCTGCCTTGAAACACATGCAACAGTCACTTGATTGTCACTTGTCTGCAATTTTAGTAATTTATTATAATTTGTTCTTTAAGGAGAAATCAAGATTGCTCGTAAACATTTTGAAGAAGCTTTCAGGAAAGTGAAATCTTCAGTGTCCAAACAGGTAAGGTAATACTCCAGTATGTAAAGCCCATTATTCCCTTGGGAAGGACACCCTTCTGATGCTGGAGACTGGTGGGAATGGTTAAGGTTTGCAGCATACTTAGATGGATTTCCAACTGCCACTACCTGTTTCTGCATTAAACAAATCTGATGTTTGTGTTAAGGTCAGAAATTGAAGCCTCCCTTTTCAGCTGCAGATGATGCACTGCATGTAGATGGCTCACCAATCTATCAAGGTTATTTTTTAGTGTGGTGCCTTGGACTTCATTGACATTCCTAGATCGATTATTAACCTGGCCCTAAGCTCTTATGTCTGCTGAGTTTTCAGTTAGAAGTCAAGGCCTTTGGAGTGCACCACATCCTGCAAAAACCTTTCCTCCCCTGTGGTGATGACACACAAAGATGCTCAACCTTTTCCACTGATGTGCAAGAGATGTAAATTTGAGATGGAACATACAACACACTTTATGCTCTTAGCTATTTCTTACTACTGTTTTCATTATTTGGGTTTGTCAAGGAAGTTTGTTGTAAACATTTCTTTATGCCCTTTTCCTTTTAAGGACTGAAAATAAAAGCTGTTCAGTCACCTTAATTACTATAATTTGAAGTTAATATACAGAAACTGCAATTATTGCAGGGCTTGTGTCTAGGTATCCATTTGTTGCCAAGAGTGTACTGCAGCCAGAATACATTAATGTATTCACATGTAACACTAGTCAGAGAGAAGTTAGTAAACTATTTCCTTTCATTATTGTTGTATTTTAGTGGTCAGTGACCTTTCATAAAATTCAAAAGTGATCTCTGGCTCCAAGAACCTTTAAAGATTATGTTGGCGGTTGTTTTCCCTTTGCTAATCACTAAGCAAACAGCCACAAAAATTTAAAACATCTCCTCTAACATAGCAATGACTGTTAAGTATTAGAACATATTCTTTCTGCTTAACCAAAAATGTCATTCTGCATCTCAAAGGCAGCTTAAATATCAGATGTCCAAGAGTCCTAGATCTCAATGATATTCATCTGAAGGCTTGTCAGTTAGGTATTTTGAAATATCTTTTGCCATAGAAGATACTTACCTCCTGTTTCCAGCTGCTACTTCCTATCTGCTAGACAAATTCAGTCTGACAAAAACTCTATAGACCTTTCTATGACACTGGAAAACTAAAAAAACTTAAAAAAAACCCTAAAAAAAACTAAAAAAAGAAAAAGAAACTAAAAAAAAAAAGCTAAAAAAGCTGCATCTTACTGATCTAGTACATCTGCCTCTTCTATCCCATACACATCTCTGTGTTTGGTTTAATTGGTTGACTCAAGATAAACAAAAAAATTCTTAAAGCTGTGGACAGACATCACCTTCTGAAGCCAGATATTTCAGTGGAAGTATTCTGTTCTCAAAACTCTCATTTTGAGTGGCCAGTGAAAAGGGTTAAGGAACAGTTAAGTTAGATTAGCAAAGGATGATCTTGTCTGTTCGTTGTGCAGAACTAGATGGGGGAGAAAAGTGTCAATTCAGCAGCTCCTGTGGTGAAGAGGGCAGTGCCTTCTCAGTGAAGCTGCCCTCTAACCTAGCATGGCTACAGGAACTGTAAGAACTCTGCCTGAGGCCTCTGGGAATTACATACCATTGGTGACTCTCCCTGGACAAACTCATGAGCCAAGATAGTGGGGATTTGCCGTATTTAGGTTTTTTTTTAATGTTTTAAAATGCAGCTAGTGACCCATAGAGCTGGTTTGTTTCACTTGCTTAAATAATATACAAAGTCACTTTTAAATATTATGTAATTTTTTTACCACTGTCTGAGGTATTTTTCCTCTTCTCTTGGCACTGTTAGGATCAAATAATGTATGAAGAACTGCGTCGGTCATTGTGCAGGTGATACATTTGGACAATTCCCAGAAGAGACTCACTCTGCTCTGGTGAAGAGTTCTGCAGTTCCTGTGCCTGTTTTCAGGAGGCAGGTTGGAAAGAAGCTGCAGTAAATCCATCTCTCAACTTTTTATACGGCACCTGAAAAAAAGGTTATCACAACCTACTGCTCGAAAGCATCCTTAACTGTCTCCAGAATAAAAGATCCAATACATGCTTGCTTCTTATAACCATTTACATTTTCCTAATGAAGCTTTTAGTGCTAAAAAGCTAACCCCATTCTGATCTATTTGGTCCCCTGAATCAGAAGTCTGAGGCACAGGCTAACCCTTCCAAGTGTTTACACTGCTCAAATAGCTGTTTTCAACCATGAGAGAAAATTGCTGTGTTTTCCAGAGCAAGGACACTGAAAGAAGCACTGGGAGGACAGAGCTGTGAAAGCAGGCTGGGAAAGTGCTGCACTGGATGTTATCACACCATTAATCATGCATTTTCCAAGTACAGTGACACATGATTGTGCCAGCACAGTTTCTCAGAGCTGCTAACAGCTTTCTTCCATCTTACCAAAATAAAGTGCCCAAAATGGCAAGCTGGGAGGGTTACCTGGAAGAGAGTAAAGTTTGGAAATTGGAGAAGGGCTATGATACTATGATTCAACCTAGGAAACATTTGAGTTAAGAGGTACTTAACAAGCTGCTTCATAATTACTTTCTTAAACAGATACATTTTCAAAATTGGAAGTATTCCAAGTTAAGACAAAACACTGAAACCAACAAGCCTTCAGGGAAAAACCCCAATGAAACAGTTTTTGTAAGCAACATTTGATCTGTAAGCACCCCCCCTACTTATTTAAACACTTAAGAGGGAGATAATTTAATCTCCTACTTGAATTCATTTAAACAAATTCCCTGAACAACCACATCTAACTTTAAGACTGACCTTGACAGAATAGTACCTTACATCTTAAATTCTGGGAATTGCCAGCTAACAAGAAGTCTTGCTGCACCTTTTTGCCTGACAGTACGTGTTGAAGGTTATCACATGTAACCTATCACCACAGAGTTGCATTTTAAAAATACTGACTCTCATGGCAGCTGCTTCTTACCACTGGGATTTTTGCTCAACATGGGATGACATTCCCTCACTCTCCTAGGGAAAATGGAGCCTCAGTGACTCAAATTCTGACTCATAAGACTAACAAATTAAGTCCCCATGTATAAAGCAGATGATGATGTGCCTGCTTTTAATTGTAAAGCAGGCTTGAAGCTTCAGCTACGATTCCCAGAAATCCAAGATGAAGCAGCATCATTTTCAATCAATACCAGGTTGGAAGGAAACCTCAATGATCATCTGGTTCATTCAATGATCAACCTTTCTTGGCAAAAAGCACAGTTTAAACATGAGGACCCAGCACTCTGTACAGCTAAATCTTACAAGTGTCTGACTGGGGAATCCACCACTTCCCTGGGGAGATTTTTCACAATGAGACCCATTAACTAGTGGAATAGTTTTTCCTCATTTCCAGTTGGAAGCCTCATCTTCCTCATCTTTTCCACATCACTCTTGTAAAAAGGGAATCTCCCTCCATCTTCTTTGTAACCACTTCTGGAACATGGTGATATGTTCTCTCCCTAAGCTTTATTTTCTCAAGGCTGCACAAGCACAGTCCTCTCAGTCTTAGCTCATAATACTACAACAGTATAATAATAATGATGATACACCCAATTCACTTGAGTGGCTGAGTGGACCAATGAAAAGAATAAGTGATTTCTCCTTTATGGATATACAGAGAAGATTCCTGCTACCATACTTGAGGATAGGTACAGATGATGAGCTTAGGCAGGAGTGGAGTTCTCAAGCCCTGGCATATCCACCTGAGAATTTTCCTTTCCTTTTATGATGATATCCCTGTGTATGTATGGAACAAGAAAGTAAAGTAGGACTTGCAAGGCAAGATAAGGGACGAAATGTTGCAAGGAGTAGTAATAGCACTACAGTCTTGTGAAGACTGCCAGCACAAAACAGGTTTATTATTCAAGGTGTCTCATTATTGTTCTTCATAACAGGTGACAGAGGAAGTCGGGTGCAGGAAGGTCTGAATGCACAAGAAAATCTGAAGTTAGGCTGAAAGGCAGAAAGAGCCAGATCACTCAAGTGTCCATATCTTGTCTGCTCACCTTGTCTGGGCTCCATGTGCAGCAGGGAGTAGGCAGGGGTAGGCAGCTGAATTCCATTTGCCTGCTCACACATGAGTGTTGCACCCACACTGCTCCTTGTGGGAAATTCTGCTTAGGCTCTAGTATGTATCCCTAAAAAAACAATGATCCTTTGTACAGAAGAGATCCTTTGTACACGGAAAATGGGAACTGCTTTAAGGAACGAGCCTTTTCACCCAATAGAGACAAATATTTTGTTCTGCATATGCAGCTACTGCCCCTCCTAGCAGACATGCCTCCAGGTTTTGCCTCCAGTCATCTTGTTTCTGTTGTGACAAGATCAAGAAATTGTTCATCATGCCATTCTCCTCTTCCTTTTCCTGAGGCTAGCAACATATCGAAACCACAAGAATGATCCTGTCCCAGAGCACAGCAGATGGTAACCTAAGCATGGATAGGGGGCAGAGGCAGTTCAGAGGACTGTCAAGAAGAGAAAATAAAAATGCTGTCTTCATTCTTGGCTCAATAGAAAACTTTTTCCACATCTTTGTCCTGACTTAAGTCTTGTATCCCACTTCAGGTTTGATTGTGAAATAGAAGATTTGCTAAAGGAAAGATACTTGCCTGGAGTTGCAGGTTGCTGTGCCAAAGGCAGATCCACATCACTCAGACACGCCTATATCAGATTGTTTTCCTAGGACCTTGCAGAAGCAATGTTGGCAGACGCAGAAGTGGCTCCTGTGCCTTGCAATGTGCAAGCTAAACAGCAGAACTTGCTTTGCTGTAAGTCTTTTGAGACTTCCAGATTACAGAGGCGCGCATTTTCCAAAAGCTGTGCCAAACTACTTACACAAGGTTGCTGCTTCAAAGTGACTTTCCTCCTCTTAGTCCAACAGGAGTAGGGCAGCCTGCAGTCTGTAGCATTGATGTTATCTCCTGTTCAACCTCAGCATCTGACAGTGGCCACTTACTATGAACAGATCCATGTCTCAACACCGAGAGACCTTTGTCTTACGTGCTCACTTAGTGAGTTCACCAGAGGAGTTTCCAGACACGCAACTGGACGTCTCAGCTGACCTCTGGTTCCAGGAATCAGGAAGCCCTGCCCTGGGTCTGAAACATGGATCTCTGCAACCAGACAGATGCAGCCATTTAGCACATTAATGCTGGGAAGAAGACAGGTTCAACAGCAAATGAGGAATGCCAGAGGCAAGGGTTGTTCTGAAAGAGGAGTATACCCACGCCTGTCCTGTGGGAAAACTAATGCCTAGTACAATTGGACTCCAGGATGAGTCTTATTCCACTTAAGGAGCTCCAGGTAATTGGGGGCAGGGAGTGTTAAAAGCCACACAAGGAAATTTATTCTGAAAACTGCAGGTTATTCTAAAAGCCCTGAAGGGGATTCAGAGCTCTGCACAATTTAACTGCAACTAAAACACAGGGGTGACAGTTAAAACTCCTGACTGATTTCACAAAAAGGAGATGTTTTCCAAACTGATAAACTGAAAGGAACAAACCCTAATAAACATGTGGAAACACCAAAGTTAACTCATTCCATCTGAATAGATTTAGAAAAAACAATTGGGTTAACTGTCAGAGTTCTTGATGCTCTTTAGGTTTAATTTGTTTTTCACCAGTTAGTCGAAGCTCCCTCCAACTTTCAGATAAAATGTTTCAAAAATTATACTAACTGCTTTCTGCCAGATGTTTTAATTGTATTCATGCAAACTATTTAATTACTTAGAACAATGACTAGATGGTTCCTATGTGGTTTTTAAAAAAAAAAGTTATTGTTTTATATTTCTATGTCATGCCTTTGGAGTAAACACCATGACATAGAACTTAAATTAATTTTTTAGTTAAAATATATCAAACAAGCCAAGTAGGGCCAGCTAGTCCTAATTACTTTTACCAGGGGGTCAGAAATGCTCCTAACTGTTTTTAGGGATGAAACTATGTTATTTACCTTTCAAATTATCTGCTTTTGGCAGTTCTTACCACTGAAGTTGGCTGCTAAGGCTTTTTATGTATTACACAGGAATGCTATGCCTAAGAAGGGTAGCTACCAATGCTTGCAGGAATCAGACCATTGTTTAGATCCAAACTTAAATCTCACTGGCTCAGATTAACCTAATACAGTAAATTGTTCTCCAATAGGTAGCCAGTAGCAGATGTTTCAGAAAGATTATGGCAAGCACAGGTATTTCCCTCAGAATTCTCCACCATTCAGTTCCTCCTGAAGTGAAAATAATGTATTTGTAATTTGAATTGGAACAAAACTATAGTCAGAACACATTAAAACAACAATTGCAATTTTAAACAAGAAAGATGGTGACTTCAGCCCTGTTTAAAAGCAGGAATTCCATTAAGTAGGTAACTAAGAATAACTATAAAATTTTTACTTTGAACTCTGCTTATCTTAAATATTCATGCAGGATAACTGAAGCCATTTCTTAACTTTAGCTCTTAGCCATAAAACTTCATAGATACTTTCCATCTTTCATCCAGCTATGAAAAATCATGAACACCAAAGATAATTTAAGAAACAAAGAGTGATATTAAATGGCTTAAAAAAAACACTGGTTTGCAACTTCTTAAACCTTTACAAGTATTTCAATACAAGTCAGTTTTCCTCTGAGTAGGGAAGAAAGGCAATTACTCTTTACAAGTCATCTGTATCACCACTCAATAGAAAGGTCTCAAATCTGCTTTAGAAACTCCAAATTTCTCTAAAGCTTAAATCCTTCAGCATAAGGGGACCAATCAAAAATGCACCCAGTATTACTTTAATCTCTGCTTTTTAATTAATATAAAAATACTGGACAAAGTCTGTTTTGACATTACACTCCACCCTGAGCAACACACTGGCTACCTGGCAGGTTATGGGCATAGTGAAGTCACTCTGTAGGTGGCTGGCAGACTTTCATACCACTTCTATTGCTAAGCCACAGATAAGGGCCCACACTTAAACAAAACACACATTAAAACAGCACCACAGTCGAGGCCGAGTTAAGATGTAGCGGTACAACCTTTCAGGCACTCACCTTTTCAAAACAAACAAACAAACAACAGCCCAAAAAACAGGAGCTGAAGGCATCTAAAATTCAGTTACAGGAGCTACAACTTCCACCCTCCTCAGATTCCATCTTTCAGATTAATGAAGAACATACCACAGAGCCACCATTTGAGATTTAAGGGTGATTTGTAGCCAGGCTTGACTGCTTAAAGCCATCACCAATGCATTAGAGGGTAGAAGGCAAATCTACTGTGCTGAGGTATGGAAAAGTTCTTCACTGTCCAGTAAGTCTATCTGCTTCCAATGAAAAATTTCCTAAGCAGAAAGTTTGACATCACCACCTCTCACCACATTTTAATATGCAAGAAAGACAAGTATTTATGGAGGGTACTGTAGGTTTAGGGGGAAAAAAAACCAAACAAGATTATTTAACAACCTTTCTGTGTACACAAATGACTAATGTGCTAATAGGTAGTATTGTCAGTAATTGTAGCTAGACTTGTTTGCCAAAATAGTATCTGTTCAATCCATTCACTTTTCCATAAAAGCCAAATTTCCAAATAAGTGTAAATATTTCTATTTTAAGCCATAGTAACATAGTAATAATTTGTCTTCAAAGATCAGAAAACCCCCAAACTCTCCAACAAGATTTTTGCAACATGAAACCCCTTGAAGCATCAGGTATATTGAGTTACCTAAATGCCACCTGCTCACACTACATTGCCAACAGAAGCAGCTTAGGCAGTAGGTGGGACCCTTGGAGTTGGCAATACCCTTGAATTCCCCACCATTTTTTTTATTTAAACAAAGAAGTCACAGAAGCCATCTCAAAGACACCAGTTTCATTCTGATAGATTGCTCCTTTAAGGTACTTTCAGTAGAAAAGGTGGAACTTTAAAGCATTGCTTCGAATGACACATATTTAAACAAAAGCAGACTGAACATTTCTGTGCAAATTTAGTTCTTCCAACCATCCATTCAGAAACATTTTCAACAGAATTTTTAAATTAACAAATCATGTTCGTTTAGAATTAACAGGTAAGTACAGCATTTTAAAACTAGTCATCTAAATAGCATGTTGAGGGCAGTATACTGCATTGAGAACTTTTAAACTGTTATGAGTCAGACAGACATTTTATATAGATTTAACACCTACCAAAGTAAATTCTGTAACAACAAAGTGATTTTGCATTATGCATATAACACTGATCCTTAGGCAAACAGAGACACATTAAACCAATGAATTTGAGGACTGTGAGGAATGTTACAGCTGGTTGGAGTCTGCTACAAAATCCTTAAGGATGCATTGCTATGTTGCCGTACATCTTAATTCAGGACACAGGTGAACAGCTTTAGCAGGAAACCTTTATACCAGCCACTTTAAAGCAAGCAGACATTTCAAAGTTTTTTGGTTGCCAGAAGTTTAATCTTGCTTCACTTCACCCTTTAATTGCCTTTTCATGCGTGAGTATGGGCTGATTGTGTCATCCATCACGAAGTCATACAGTACTTTTACCCAAGAGTTATATTGGGGCAGGTTGTCATAGTATTCAGCTGCTATTTTCTTCACCTGAAGGAGAAATATGAGGTTTATTTACTGGTTATATTAACATCAGTTGTGACAACTTTACAACCCTCAGTATGTAACATCGTAATTTGTACCAGCACAGGAAATTTGATTCCAGAAGTCAGATCCTACAGGAAAAGCCACTCGTGCCACAATGTGAATGTTCCTTGAAGGAAAAAGCAATTCCCCAGTTATTAAGTAAATCTCCTGTGAAGTTTTTGGAGCTGGCCAGAACAAACTCAGCTAACTCTCCAAAGTCCCTTCACCGTGCTACCTACAGGATGATGGAGTTCACAAAGTGAACCAAACCAAGTGGTTTGATTGCTATTGAAAGTGTGTGACTCAGTTCAGTGCTGACTCAGAGTAAGCACTCATACAAGTAACAGTAAAAAGGATGTTTTAAGTTCTAGGAAGAGCTGTTTAACACAGCTATTTTTAATGTAGTTTCAAATCTTGGTACTCGGAAGAAAAAAGGCATTTTATTTCTGAGGAATATTTTGTTTTGAAGACAGACTTCAAAGAATGAATATAAACTGCTTCCAAAGACTCTGTTCCCAGTTGCACATGTTAACAAGACCACTATTTAAACTGAGAGCAGCAGGTCCAGTTAGGTGCCCATACAGCTATTTAGAGCCAACTGCTTAAAGCCTTCAAAACATGTATGGAACAAAAAGGATTTTTCACAAAATTCCATAGCTTTAATCCAAAGAATAGTATCAATGTGCATAAGCAACAAACAAACTCAAGGTATTTACATGGCTGGTTTGAAGGCAAAGCCTGTTTTCACTCATCATCACACCTATAAAATAGTGCACCTAGACAATGTACTTTTACTCAACAGTGATAACTCTCAGCTCACCAGTGCTGAGGAATCAACTGTTCATTAATTAGGGATCTTTAGCACACAGCACAGCACAGTCCAATCCAATATATTAACTGCACTGTTCCAAAAGAAGGTTTTGTTTTCTTATCAGAGCTGTGGATTTCAAGTCCTGCAGAAGAATTGGGTATCTATCCCTAGAATTAAATACTTGGAAAAATTCATGGCCTACTTATAGCTAAAGTACCTGTCCAAGAAGTGAAATGCTGGTTCACAGCACAGAGCTAAGTATCAAAGATGAGTTAAAGCAACTTTTGCCCTATTTGAAAGACTCAAATCTATGAATAACAGCAATCACCAATCTTAAAAAAAAAACAAAAACAAATACAACAACAACAAAAAAAACCCCACACAAACCCCACTCAAGAAACCAATTGCATTATCTACCTGCCCTGCTAAAAGTGCTGGCAGTTATTTCAGCTGCAGTTCCATCACTGACAACAGAAATACCAATCAAGTTTAGACTTCGCCACAGGGACGATCTTACAAGGTCTCACTATTGCCAAATGCAGTAACAAAGCTGTAAGACCAACACCACAGCCACTGTCAAATTGCAAATTTAGTATCTGATGAAAAACTGAAGATTCAGATGTAACCCTGAAGCCTGTGTTCCCATGCTTCAACTGGGAAACAAGGATAGAGTGAGAAAGTAGCTCCTGCCTGTAAAAAGCAAAGGTTGAAGTAGGAGAACCTTCAACTCATGAGTAGCAACTTCATGCTACTCATGCAGGCATGACAGGTCTAAGTCCTGGCTTTGTAATTCTGCCTGTCCTACACTGCCAACGTACAGCTGATACTTACTTAGGGTTCAAATGCTCTTGCTAGAGGAATCTGAAGTGCTCCAGACTAGAGAAGTTATTAAACATTTGTCAACAGTACAACAAACATAAACAGCACCTCAGATCCTCTCTTTTCCCCCACCAGAGGATGTCCCCCACAGAAGGGGGGATAAGCACACATTACAATACTGTCCTTAACATTTCAGTGACAGAGATAACAAATCTCCAGAGTTATCTGCAACCTCTTAACTAGTTTTTTTGCATACTTACAAACAAGAATTCAGAAGACAGGCTATAATTACTGAAAGCTAAAGTTAGTGCAAAGTGTTAAGACATGTGTTCCCTCCCCTCTCCTTTTATGGAAGAGAACTGAGCAGCAGCAAACTGGAAGCTTGTTCAGGCTACCACTAAAACGTTAAATAATTACTTCCTTTATCACTCAACTTATATTGCGGGGGTTTTTTGTTTTTAATCTCCCAACTCCCATTCTGTTACTGTTCTACCTTGTTTTCATGTTAAAGCAGATCTTAATTTTAAAAAAAGTAATAACCTTAGAAGTTAACTTACCAGTGGAAGGCTCTTGCCAGGAATATTGGGGAAGTCATGATGTTCATTGTGATAGCCAACATTAAAAGTGAGCAAATTAAGTGGCCCATAGTAGGAATAGGTCTCATGTCCTTTTAAAAACATATAATGTTCAGCTATAAAGTGTCCCGAAATTGGGTGCAACCCAAGACCTAGTATTGAACCAGCAAGCATGTAAAAAATGGATTTGACTCCCCATAAATAATATATCACCACATCAAAGACGAGCTGAGCCGATAAATTGATTATTTCAAGTCGAGTAATGGGTTTGGGATTGATGCAGAGAGGTCTAATGGCATAGAAAAAAGGCTGAAGAACAATCCATATGAACTTCCTAAAGCGGGTGCAGAAGAACCAGCCTTCGAAGTTGGTAGGAATATCCACATCAATGCCGTCACCGCCTAGGTAACGATGATGATCCATGTGGTATCTCTTGAAGGATATGGAGTAAGGGAGACCAATAGGGAGGTTGGCAAATATTCCAAACCATCGATTCCACATGGCTTTGCTGTTGCCAAAGGCACTGTTGTGGGAGATCTCATGAATAGCCAGAGTCATGGAGTGGCTAATACAGCTTCCAAACACGTAAGCCCAGAAGACCACCCATTTCCAATCCAAGTCTTTAACCAGATAGAATGCAGTCAACTGTGCCAGAACCATCAGCACAACCACCCAGATCAGGTTGTAGTCTGGCTTCATCAGTGCTTTTATCTCTGGATGTTTAGCTAGACGGGAGAAAATTAAATGGAAAAAATTATTCCGAAGTTCTCCTCACAGCCAACTATCCCAATTAGATCACAGTTTTTTCTTCCCTTTGTCCCAGTTAGGAGTTGTCTGTAAAGGTAATGAAAACGCGTGACGTTTCCACTGGTGATATTTACTGCTATAATGAATCATTCGGAATCAAGTCATTTTAGCACTTTTGCGTTGCTCAGCAACTACACACGTACACGGCAAGCACCAGTACCACATCCAGCCTCCTCAGGAAGGAAATGGCTCTGAGCCGACAGCCCACCCGTAATTCCGAAGGGCTCAAGGAGGCTCAGCCCCGATTTCAGCGCCGCACTGGCCGCCGCTATCCGCCGCGCCTGGCCGCGGTGCCGCGGTGACCTCTGCGCACGGCGGCCCCGACACCGCCTTCTCGCCCGTCCCGCTGGCAGGGCGCGGGCGGGGAGCGGCCCGGGGCCGCCGGGGAACGCGGGCTCCTATTCCGCCGCTCGGGATGGCACCCGGGCCGCCGCCGCCCCGCGCCTCAGGCTCGGCCCCNTCTTGCTAGAGGAATCTGAAGTGCTCCAGACTAGAGAAGTTATTAAACATTTGTCAACAGTACAACAAACATAAACAGCACCTCAGATCCTCTCTTTTCCCCCACCAGAGGATGTCCCCCACAGAAGGGGGGATAAGCACACATTACAATACTGTCCTTAACATTTCAGTGACAGAGATAACAAATCTCCAGAGTTATCTGCAACCTCTTAACTAGTTTTTTTGCATACTTACAAACAAGAATTCAGAAGACAGGCTATAATTACTGAAAGCTAAAGTTAGTGCAAAGTGTTAAGACATGTGTTCCCTCCCCTCTCCTTTTATGGAAGAGAACTGAGCAGCAGCAAACTGGAAGCTTGTTCAGGCTACCACTAAAACGTTAAATAATTACTTCCTTTATCACTCAACTTATATTGCGGGGGTTTTTTGTTTTTAATCTCCCAACTCCCATTCTGTTACTGTTCTACCTTGTTTTCATGTTAAAGCAGATCTTAATTTTAAAAAAAGTAATAACCTTAGAAGTTAACTTACCAGTGGAAGGCTCTTGCCAGGAATATTGGGGAAGTCATGATGTTCATTGTGATAGCCAACATTAAAAGTGAGCAAATTAAGTGGCCCATAGTAGGAATAGGTCTCATGTCCTTTTAAAAACATATAATGTTCAGCTATAAAGTGTCCCGAAATTGGGTGCAACCCAAGACCTAGTATTGAACCAGCAAGCATGTAAAAAATGGATTTGACTCCCCATAAATAATATATCACCACATCAAAGACGAGCTGAGCCGATAAATTGATTATTTCAAGTCGAGTAATGGGTTTGGGATTGATGCAGAGAGGTCTAATGGCATAGAAAAAAGGCTGAAGAACAATCCATATGAACTTCCTAAAGCGGGTGCAGAAGAACCAGCCTTCGAAGTTGGTAGGAATATCCACATCAATGCCGTCACCGCCTAGGTAACGATGATGATCCATGTGGTATCTCTTGAAGGATATGGAGTAAGGGAGACCAATAGGGAGGTTGGCAAATATTCCAAACCATCGATTCCACATGGCTTTGCTGTTGCCAAAGGCACTGTTGTGGGAGATCTCATGAATAGCCAGAGTCATGGAGTGGCTAATACAGCTTCCAAACACGTAAGCCCAGAAGACCACCCATTTCCAATCCAAGTCTTTAACCAGATAGAATGCAGTCAACTGTGCCAGAACCATCAGCACAACCACCCAGATCAGGTTGTAGTCTGGCTTCATCAGTGCTTTTATCTCTGGATGTTTAGCTAGACGGGAGAAAATTAAATGGAAAAAATTATTCCGAAGTTCTCCTCACAGCCAACTATCCCAATTAGATCACAGTTTTTTCTTCCCTTTGTCCCAGTTAGGAGTTGTCTGTAAAGGTAATGAAAACGCGTGACGTTTCCACTGGTGATATTTACTGCTATAATGAATCATTCGGAATCAAGTCATTTTAGCACTTTTGCGTTGCTCAGCAACTACACACGTACACGGCAAGCACCAGTACCACATCCAGCCTCCTCAGGAAGGAAATGGCTCTGAGCCGACAGCCCACCCGTAATTCTGAAGGGCTCAAGGAGGCTCAGCCCCGATTTCAGCGCCGCACTGGCCGCCGCTATCCGCCGCGCCCGGCCGCGGTGCCGCGGTGACCTCTGCGCACGGCGGCCCCGACACCGCCTTCTCGCCCGTCCCGCCGGCCGGGCGCGGGCGGGGAGCGGCCCCGGG
>VWZP01000496.1:91711-119247 GCA_013396995.1 Dicaeum eximium
CCTCAGCCCTCAGAGCGGGAGAGAAGCAGCCTTCAGAGCGGACAGGAAGAGCCTTCAGAGCGGGACAGGAGCAGCCCTCAGAGCCCCCAGAGCGGGACAGGAGCAGCCCTCAGAGCCCCCAGAGCGGGCCAGGAGCAGCCCTCAGAGCGGACAGAAGCAGCCCCCAGAGCCCTCAGAGCCCTCAGAGCGGAACAGGAGCAGCCCTCAGAGCAAGACAGGAGCAGCCCTCAGAGCCTTCAGAGAGGACAGGAGGAGCCCTCAGAGCGGACAGGAGCAGCCCCCAGAGCCCTCAGAGCCCTCAGAGCGGACAGGAGCGGCTCTCAGAGCCCTCAGAGCCCTCAGAGCCGGGCCCGCGTTCCCGCCAGCCTCGGGAGCAGCGATCCACCGCCCTAAACCCGCGTTGCCGTGAGCTGCTGTCCTGGTCTGACCCCGTGCTTACAGACTCCTGCCTAAGGGTACTGAACTACAACTCCAAACGCCTGTACCTAAGTCTCCATTTCCTTCCTTTTTTGTGGTAAGATATTTGAAGAACTTTGACCAACTCCTCTGTAAGATCTTAGCTCCATTTAATCTATCACTGCATGTTATTTGTCATAAAACACTGACTGTGGGCAGTTCAGTGAGGAAGAGTACCCTATGTAGAAGTTGAACTACTACTTGCTTGGAATTTTAGTTGTCCATTCATAATAATCTAAATCAGTAGATCAAAAATCCACTCAAATTAATCTAAATTAGCAGTAGTGATAAAAAAATGGAGGCTGTTATCACAAAGTAAATTATGCCTTATCTCTTCAGGTAGTATTAGTATATCAAGGTTATGATTCATCACTTAAAACTTATTAGTAATAGTGAGTACAAAAGGCTTATGCCGACAAGCTGAAAGTCCCATGTGCAACAGGGCCATTGGAGGGGAAATTCAATCCCTACTTGGAAATGTCTGCACTTCTGAGCAGCAGTGGGCAAAGCACAGGATCCATAAAACAACAGTTTTGCAAATAGTTTGGTTTGCATCCATTTTAATTAGTGCACATTAGGGTGGGATTTATTAGTGAAAAATGCAGCAAGGAGGTGAGGCACAGAAAAGGTTTTGCTCAGCCTTTTCCTCCTTAGTCACAGAATCTGAATTGTGTAGGCTGTGAAAGACTGGTGTAGCACAAGAGGCAAAGCAGATGTCTACATTTCATCGAGGCACTGTAACCTTGCCAGGTTTACTTTTTGGTCAGTGACCATTTCACAATAAACCAGGAAGTTTTGGGGTTGCCAGTGCAGCAGCTGATTGCAGAACTGCCAGGGTCACAAGTGTTTCACTCAGCTGCACTCCAAACACCACGTGTAACACTTCTGACAGCGTTCCCTTCTGGTTGGAGTTCAAATATTAGCACTGCTATCCATCACTGTGCTAAAGACCTTCTCGTCCATGGCAAGGATCCTGCCAAAAGAAGGAGTGTGGCAGGTGGTGACAGGAGCACTGGAGGAGTCACAGCACGTCAGGAGCTCAGTACACAGAGGCAGGTTCACAGCACTACAAACATACATAGGTTTGTAAATGGTCAGGAATTTCAGTAGGGCAATTAAACCTAAGATCCCAGTTTATAAACTAAACATTCCAGAGCAATTAAACAAGGTTTAAACAACTAAAAAAATATATTAAATAGGAAATCTTTGGACAATTTAATTGCCCAAGTTTACTGGAGAGCAAAGTGTCTTTCCTGTTTAATCACTGTGTTTCATCAGTCTGGTTTAAGCGGTGTGTGTAACAAATCCAGATTTATTGTCTTCAGCAAGCCAACAGTTTTTGTATTGAATGTTTTCCATTCTAGAGACAGTGAGATCCAGTACCTACTATGTATTCAGCTGGCACAAAGCTTGTACAAAAATCCTGGAATGTTCACTTACATGTGAACCAAAGCCATCCTTGGAACGGGGAAGGTGAGATCCAGGAAGAACTGCAAGAGTGGAGAGCACATGGACAAGCGAGCTGGCCCAGGTACAGTGCAAAGTAGCACAGAAATGCAACTGCAGTCAAACAGAATAGTTCACAACTAGCAGACATGTTGCTGTAAAATAGTCCAAACTGGATTTACTAATTAATGAAGTAACAATCTATCACTGTAATTTGCTAGTTGCCCTCTTAAAACCAGCAGGAACACCAAGGAATCAGGGAATCCTCTCCTGTGCTGAGACATATTCCACTATATCCTACATCATCCTATTTTAAAGAGCCTCTTGATGTTGAAAATTCCTTTGGCAACCCTAGTGCTCCCCACAATTCACTGTTAGAAGATCTGAGTAAGAGCAACTAAGTTTCTGTTCAAGTCTCTTACCTTTCACATTAAGAAGTTACACACAGGCACCCTTTGTGTATTAATGAATTTGGTGATTAACATGCCATGCTGAGTATCAGGAACTGATGAAGTTCCATTTGTTTCCATCTCTTCTTTAATCTGTGAAATTTATCTTGTTAAGCAGGTAGTCTTTCTTCCTTCAGCCTTCCACCTGTTACATCCATTAGCCCAAGTGTGGAGGGTCCTTACATGCTGTGCTAACGTAGAAGCTGTTCAATTTGGGAAGCAAGACCTTATTGCAAACAGCTTTTCCCTCAAAAAAAGTACCACTATGGTATCTCTTGATCTCATTTTCACTAGGCACACAAATTTGTAAAAAAAAATCCCCAACCTTACTATGAAACAAAAAGCAGTTTCTAAGCAAGAGCTGTTTTTAGAAAAGCAGTAAAGCTGGCCTAGGTAGTTTTAAGTTAAGAAACTAAATACACTTAAAATTGCTCCCCCTGTCAGCTCTGACCTTTCTTTCAGTTTCAACCCTTGACACAAGTACTAAAACTGAACAGTGGCTACAAATAAATAAATTTTTCATGTAATTTTGCAAACTACATCTCAGTCTCACTGGTTTAAGGCTCTCCCTTGAACAGATGATACAATCACTAATCACTACCAACACTACTTCAAGGCTGATACACCAACTCACATAAATGTGCACAGGCATTGAGAGTGAAAAGAGATTTAGTTTTACTTCAGGCGATTCATCAGGTTCATATATTGCAAAATTCATAATTGTATTTAACAAGGGACAATATGGTGTCAGAAATATAGCTTCAGCTATTTTGTCCAAACAATTACTTCATTCTGGTTTTTTCCATGTGTATATTTTTTTGGTGTACGTTCCAGCTAAGAGCCATCTGATGTTTCCCTCTTTGGGATGTAAAATAGAAAACACTGGTGTACCTTTACTGTGGAATTTCTCAGAGCTGCCTTGTAACCATCCCTCTACCCCTAAAGTTTCATGGGCCTCATTCCATTTTGCTGTCAGCACATGGAGGAGCAGGATACACCTGCAAACCTGGAGCACATGATACTTCCTTGAGTTGAAGGTCCCAAGCTGGCACCTTTCCCAGAAAACATTTCCTGTAACAACTGGCTGTTGTTTTCCAGCTCAGTTTACGAACAACCAGAGATTCCCCAACACATCCAGAAATGCTACTCTGAAGTAACCTGAAACAATTTGTATACTGGGATGGTGGGGAGGGGGAAATTATCTGCATATTCTAGAAATTAATGAAGAAACTAAAGTGAAAAATATTCAAAATGTATGAATAAACCATTTTAGTAAATGCAATTCACAAGTTTATACTTGTTTGGAAGTATTTAACCACAAGTATCAGGTAATTAGTCCATTACAGGATTTTTTTATCACAAATAACCATTCAATGTTACCACACAGTAATTCCAGCTATCATACTGACCCCTTGACTCAAAATTGTTTTTTAGAAGTCAAGGTATATGCCAGTATTTTTAAGCTGAATAGCAGGTATCTATCTCCAAGATAGCCTTACCTGTAAAAAACATTCTTAGCTGTAGAAAACCAATAAATGATCCTTCAACAGTTTTAAGTCTGCTCTCAGACAGCCTTTTATAACTTCCTTGATCCTTAAGAAAAATGCCTTCTTTTTTTGGAAAGGACTTAAACTACTCAAGAAGTTTATTTGAAAGCTAAATGTCTGTCAAATATCAGGCATTTGCAGTGTTACTTCTGGTACGAACTACTATGTTTTAGAAGTAAAAATTGCAGCTGAAGTTTCAGGAAAAATGTCAGTTTTCCATGATTATATAATATCTGACCAGACAACTTCTGATTTGTTTGGTGCTTTAAATACAACCACTAGGTTATGCTGACAGCCATACAATGAACTTGCACTTTAACCCACAGCAGTAATATCAAGATTGTGAACAGCTACAAATGCAGCATTTGCATTTTCAGTGCCATACCAAGTTGAATTCAGAACCACCTGAAGACAAAGCAGCAGCTGGTTAAATAAAGAAAACATAAGTCAAATTATAAAGCTACATTGTTTAGTACATTAAAACAAAACCAAGGACAATGGTATTTGTATAAGATTCCAAAAATATACAGATGGCAGGGGGTGAATAATCACTGTACACAACTCTGAGGTGGTTAAAGTGACCAGAGAGATTGAACAGTGCAAGACATGCTTTTCCAGTTACAAGCTCAAAATAAGTGCAAAAGAAATTAAAGCTTTGTCTGAAGTGATTTACCTTTTAGGATAAGGAAAGCTTAGAATATTGTAATCAGTGTTACAGAGAAATTTCCGCCCCAACCCCAACACAGACACACAAAATAGTTTAAGTTTTTTCCATGATACAGCATTTCACTCAAATGGTGTCCCCAGAGCTTGGTGACTCCAGGGACAATCCGTAGGTGTTCGGTGTTGGCCTATGACCCAAGCGATGCACAGGCAGCCTCTCCATTCTCCAGCTTTGGCTAACAAGAAATCCCTGCAGGGTTCCAGGCAGGGCGAGTGGCAGCCACACAGCCCGGGCTCAAACGCTCCTGCTGCTCGCCTCCCCAGAGCACCTCGCTGCAAGGAAGCCGCTGTGCTGAAAGCAGAGACTGAGTTATGGCTGAGGAACAAAGGAATTGCTTCACAGGTCTCTGTGCTCTCTCCCAGAGTTTGGAACAGTTTCAGGCAAGTGCTTTTGGCAGGCTGACTAAGCTGTACATGCATCTATCCATGCAAATGTAGAATATGGCTCCCAAGACCTAGAACCAGGGTGTGTGCATGTGAAGACTGGATAGAAGGCCCTCCCATGGAAGTTTACAAAAATATATAGCCAATACTGTAGCTTAAGAAGTCAGTTTTACTCATTACAGAGAACCCCAAAAAGTATTAACTACTTTTCAGACATTCCAGACAAGGTCACTTGTAACAAAAAAGGTCAAGTTCTCAAAAACAAGGTTTTAAAAGCAGATCTTTCCTTCAAGTGAACAGGACATCTGTTTTTACTCTTAACCATTTAGTCAGTTAAGACAATTTATTTAAGATTTCGTGTGAACATATGCATAAACACAAATAAGTTTACTTTAAACACATCTGCACGGAAAAAAAAGGTTAACCCTTCAAAACATAACAGAGCAGGTCTGGTTAGTATGTAGCTATTGCAAATCTTAAAGATTCTGTGCATTAGGCCCACCCATATAGAAAGCAGGGGAAAAGTCAATGAAAGAAAATCACTGTTCAAGTCTAAGAGGTGTTTTGAAGAGCCAGCAGCCTAAGTGACACCATGAAGCTGGTCACAGTATCCAAACAAGCAGGCCTGCTTGGGCTACTAGAGCAGTGTATCCTCCTGAAGGCGCCACTTCCTCCCCAGTTATTTTCTGTTCCGAAGGCGTTTAGATTTCCTAGGACAGTCTGTGGAATCCACCGCCTTCCTCCTTTTCCTGGGAGATTGTTCATTTGAGCCGGAACCTGAAGAATTCCCTACTGTGCTCTCCATCACCTCTCGCAGCTTGCGCTCCAGCTCGGCCAAGCGGGCGTTCTGTTCCCCAATGATTTGGGTTTGCTCAAGCAGTTTCTGGTCTTGATCCTGGAGCTGCTTCTGCTGCTCCTGCACTTTGACGCGCAGCTCCGAGATCTCCCGCTTTAGCGCCGTCAGGCCTGTGCCGTTGGCTTTCACCTGCTGCTGCAGCTTGGTGACTTCCTGCCTGGAAGGGCTCTGCTTGGAGAACAGCTGCATTGTTGTCAGTGCTGCGGAAGGCCCTGGAACTTCAGAGAGAACTGCGATTAATACTCTGCAACTTACGGGTACAAAGGGTGTCCCAGTGTTCGTTTTTTGCTTATCCCTACTCCCCATACATGAATCTGAATACCCATTGCAAGTTATGTGAACAGGCAAACAGATTTACCATCACTTAAGCGTCTAAAAAGAACATGTGGTAATCTCAGAGCACAACCAGTTGAATTGAAAATACTTACAGCTTTTCAGTAGTCTGGAAAAAAATTAACAATTCATTTCCTGTATATAAGCCCCCCTCCTTCTGCTCTATCAAAAACCGTGTAGAACTATTGTGTTGGCATCTAGACTTAGTGTCACAGATGTTAAGACAAAACCCCACAAAACATCTATAAATTACTTAATGTGGAACACTTAAGACTGAATAAATATCTTTTAGAGTAGCAAAATTCTGCTGTCTTAGCTGCAGACAGCTAAAGTTTTAAAAATTTGTAGTTTGGAACTTAACAAGGTATTTCAGTATAACTTACATTTTAGAAGAAAGGAATTTATTTTCCATGCTTCTTTAGAATCACTCCTCCTAAGCACTAAAACCATACTGGAATCTGAGCTTGGAACTGTTGATTCTAATAAAGTTCCTGCAAATCAAGGAGACTAAAAGCTACTGTATAATTTCTTTCACTTTTTCTGCCATAAAAGATATCTATCACTTTTTCTGTCATTATACTCTTCGAGCAATGCTGTGCAAGTAAGGTGCAACTTGAAGTGCTCTACAGACAGAAGAGTCTGCAACAGTCATCCTCCCTTTCCTCCTTTTTTTCCCTTAGGATGCCAGCACAGCTACCATTATGTGACACTAAGGAGTTTATATTGGAGAGGTTACGCCCTTCCCTCAACAAGAGAGAGGCATTTTATGCACCACAAAGCCTTGGCCTTGAAAAGTTGATTGACATCAACTGTGGGTTTGGGCAATACTTCCTCAGCTGAGAGGCTCAGCATATACTAACACATATAATTAAAGAAAAATTTAAACCCATATATAATTTTTAAAAAGGTATATAATTAAAAAATAAAAGTATAACTAGCAGGATATACTAAAGGTGGCATACACACTTATGGCTAAAAGGATGAACAGGACATACAAAAACAAGAGCATCTGCAGCTAGGCCTATTGTTTTTGCATAAGATGTATTTTTTCCACCAATTTTTACTAAGTTATCCTTCTAGAGAGTCAAATTTCACAGTTCCTAAAGTGTGAACACATCCTGTATAGGGAAAACTACAATTTTACCAATCTTTTGCCTTTTACCATTAGGATAACTTCAGCCAAGAGGTAACTACCCTAGAGTTTGGTTCCCAGAAGTTCTGGAAGGTCTGACAGAATATTCGAAGGACCAGTTTAATGGCTTATTTATAGACTGTTATTTTAATTGCCTTTTTACTATTACCTGTAATGATTTTGCTTGTTAGTGCATAATATAGTACCCCCACAAAAGTAAAAAAAGCCTGTTCTAGCCCTCTATCTACTACTACATCTTAGGCAAATTCATTTGCAGCTTGTCCTAAAAATAAAAAGCATCGAGTTGTCATCTCATGTTGCCAAATTTCAACCAAATGCAGTGATAAAGTCTCATTCATTGGTGGCACAAAAGCATTTGTTTAACGAATACACATTATGCATAATTCTAACATACATTCAAGTGACTGTTCTTTTGGTAGTACAAAGGCTCCTTAAATTTCAAAGCAAATGAATTTCAGTTAGCACTCTTAAGAAACAAGTATCATCAATATTTATGTAATAAAGCTCCCATTTAAGGGAGGGAGCTTTGAAAACATACAGTGCTGTGATTTTTTAAAGAACAACTAAATAAAACTTAACTATACATTGGAATTAATACCTGGGGCAGTTCCTATTAGACGTCCCGATACATCTGACCCAGGCATCTTTCTTTTCAGTATTGGAACAATCTTCTCATCAAAATATTCCATAGCCATGGAGGAAATGTCCCTTAGTTCTTGAAGAACTTCATGAGCTCTCTGAGGAGCTCTTGTAGAGTTTACATATCTTAGCACTCGATAAATTTCATCTATTACCTAAAACATTTAAGAAGAATTAGGATTTTCTGATAAAGGCAAGATTATTTCAGTTTGTTCTAGGAATTCTGGCATATTGAGGGGTTTTTACCATATAACAGTTGCACACCACTGTGTGTTTTAGTTCCAGATCAGCTTTTTGAAGTGCTGTTCATGATATATCAGAGAAGCTATTAATTCAATCTATCACAACAGCTCTCTTCAAAGTAATGAAATAATGCTCATTGGGTGAAATTTGAAGTACAGCAACAGTTAGCTTGCAAGTTACATAATCTGTACTCAGCACAGCATAATCATTTCCTTCAGGGGAACCTGAAGCAAGAAGCCCCAAAGCAGAGCAGTCACTACCCCTGCCAGTTATGAAACAGAATTGGAGTAGCAAGAATTAGCATTATGTCAGCCTGAAGTGCTGTAAATATTTACTTGAGTCCACTTCCATACACACAAAATACTGCAAATTCAGATTAAATCCAAAAGATATTCATTTACAAAACATCAATCCACTACTGACAGAGAACAAAACTCTCTTGACAGGTTTGGGAAACAAAGCCCTTCGGTTAGGAGAGATGCATAGAGATGAAGGGTGTCTCAGTAATTTATGAATGAAAGTCTGAAAAATTAAAGGCAGGTCAAGATAGGAGTGCTGGTCTCTTAGCCAAAGCTTTACAGGTATTTTGCACAGGATTAAGAATGTTTGAAGAGTTTGCTGAAGAACACACATCATAAGGACCTTGTAATACAGTTACAACTTCTGTTCTGATAAAGGAAGCTTAGCTAAGAAATCCCAAAAGCTGGACAAGACATAAGTTTCTCATCAAGCAACAAACAACAAAAGACTGCTCCAATTTCATCCACTTTATATCCTGTTAGCAACAACATCCTCAATATAAAACCTTGCAGCACAGCAGTGCTCTGCTATCACACAGAATGCTGAACCTCAAACCAGGATTTACATATTCTAACACAAATTCACTTCCTGGCAGTTCTGTGGTGAAATTTCCTGAGGGAAGCAAAACAGGTGAGAGGGAAACCACAGACTGTAAGTGAACACTAAGCCTTGAATTTGATTGACCAAAATATTAATTAATGGGTGAACTGGTAACTGTGCTGAGAGAGCAGCAGTGCTAGCAAAGTTACACACTAAGTAAATAATTTAAAAAAAGAAAACACCATCAACTTTTTAGCAGATGTATCAAAATAAAATCAAGGCCCTTACAAGTTGGTGCCTACAAGGAAAAGCAAGCTCACCTGCCCAACTCCTGCACACCCCTGAGTCTAGGATGAGTACTGCCTTTCCCTCTACTCTTCAAAATAGTAGGGCAACATTTTTTTAAAGTATCCCATTTACCATGTATCAGGGACTTAAGTTCATTTGACTCAGTTATATTAATTTTTTTAAAAATACATGAAATATAAAAAATATGATGTGAAGTCAAACAACAATGTAATTTAAAATGAATTAAATAGCAAGTCAACAGGAGGGTACAGAAATAGTTACTTCTTCAAGATAAGAATATATTCCATGCCCACAGTTTATCCTACCACTGCATGCATAAATGTCTGCATGCTTCCCCAGAATCCAAGAGAGAACTTTTCCATTCATCTCACTGCAATTCAGTTCTCTGCCCACAAAAACGTAACAGCAACACATCTGAATGTTACATGGGAAGATCAATGAACAGAGCATTAGGATAACATTCACTGATCTCATTTAATCCCTGAGCTGTACAGTCTTCCTCTGAGCACGATTTTGTCAATTGCCCTGTGCACTGGTGATTTCACAGCTTATAAAACATCTGTATCTCCAATGTACATCTTATCTTGCCTGCATAATTTGTAATTGCTGGGCTGGTATTCTAAAAAACCAGACCTGTTAAGTAATGTTCCCATTTAACACACTTTACTTTTAAAATTAATTCCACCTACCATACAAAAATACACCATCCACTGTAATACTGAACAGTGTTTTGACATACTAAATACCTTAATTCAATTAACCTGAAGTACTCAAACCCTTAAGAAAAGTGCCTAAAATCTTGACTGACTGAGTGCTTAGTGTTATGTGTAGTCTAAATAACTACATCTTCAGATGGCCTGATCACATGTTTTTTTCTAAAAGGTTGCAGAGCATGAGTATACCACAAGTCAAATGTCAGAATCAAGAGAGAATCTAAGGGCAAATAGAAATTGAATTTAAAATAATTAATATGTAAATACAGCCTGGTCTATTAATTTCAGACTGCCTGGTAAAACAGAGTATTGGCTTGTCAGTTTGTTTACAAGTGTGTATATATATATATACACATACACACACAAAATATCAGTGTTCCCCAGCTGTGCCAGGTTAAGTTACACAATCCTATTTTTTAAACACAGATACATATTCACATAATATAGTCTACATTTTTACCTTTCCAGGTATGAAGCAACAGAGATTAGAATCCACATACTTCATGAAAGTCATATTTAAGAGAGAGAGTCTCGTTTCCACAGCAGCGAGGATGTCTGCATGGCGAGCTAATGAATGGTTTCTCCTTTCTGACTCCCGCCTGGAAAACAGACCACAAGGTGACACTGATTTAACAAGGAGTCAAAAAATCAAACTGTAACATTTGTCAAGTTAATTTCACCCTTAAAACGCTGTACCCACTAACATTTGTCTTCATGGAAGTAAAAGATACTGACTGAGACCCAGCTGGTAACAGCATACTACACTCTTTTAGACAAAACATGTTCTCTAAGTAATTACTATACCTTATGTGCTCCATAAATTTTGTATGTAATTTAGGACTATTTAAGAACAAGGCTGCAGTAGTAACTAGCACCAGACACTGAGCCAGAGTTAATATATTTATCCCACTCACTCATGTGGTCAGTACTTCAATGCAATTGAAATAATAAATGTAATAATTAGTAGTGAAGTTTACATAGTGAAGAACTACTATGAAATTTAGGTTGAGATAGAAACACTTTCTGATAAAGGATTCTATGCTAAGTAGCATTTCGTTTCTTCACTCTGACTGGGAAATCTGATAGGACACAGCAGCAGCTGCACTTATTCACTGGAATAAGAGGAATAAAGACATTGCTTTTGTGAGAAACCAGTTCCCAGTAATGCTCATATGTCAAATCCCTCTCCCTTACTCCCATTTAATCCTTGCCAGTAAAAAACCTTGCCCTTTTTTAAAGCAGAATATTTGATAAATCATCAGTGAAGGCAGTTGTTCATGAAAAGAAATGGCATTTATTCATTCCCAGGAATCCTCATTTGATTTGCCAGAAGAGTTGAGTAATACAGAACCCAGACTTCTTTGTTTGAAATACCAGACACACTTTTCACACCATTATTCTGTAATTAAATCCTAGGTTCAAGGTGCTTTTAGCAAAAAAAAAGAAATAAAGGCAAATGTGACTCAAAGTTTCAAGATATATAGAGGAATTAGCTGGAAAGGAATTCCTTTTCAATAATCTGCCTAAATGAATGTAACACAATTAAATTTAATTCCAGTTTTAACTGGTACATACCTTGGGAGTTGAGCTTTAACTTGTTTTTGACACAAGTTGTGGTATCTTTCCACTTTCAGAAATCCCTGATTTAACATCCTCTGGCAAACCAAGTCCATTCGCTTACAAACCTGTATTGAAGGAAAAAGAAATCTTAAGGCTCAATTAAGGCCACCAATCACTTTTACTATTACTTTATCCCTACTTGCCAGGTAGCAAAAGATTCTTGTACTGTTTTTTGTTCCGTTTACACAAGCAAAAACTGCAGTTGAGATTAAGGCATCCCCATCTCCACCAAAGATCACAATATTCCAAAAAGGAGCAGCTATGTTTCACACCGTTCACAAATAATCTGTTGATTTTGCCTAACAAAGAGACAGTAGGCTGAATGCCACCTATTAGAAGCAAATACAATGTCCTCTGATTTTAATGGAAGTTGCAAATGCCCATGCCTGGCTGACAGCATGGTCTCCAGAGTGATTCTGGTAGATGAAATTAATATTTTGTAGTCTCAAAAATAGAAACCTTTAAAGACAAGAAATCACAGTGGTTTTCTTCCAGTGTTTAAGGCTTATGTTTTTGAAGTCAACCACAAATTTAAAAACACATGGAAAACATTGCATATGGAACAAGACTCTCTTTTTTGTATAAGAAAGTATTTTCTCCTCTGCTTAAAGGATTCCTTCATTTGTTGTTGGACACAAATAGTCTCAGGGTTCTTTTGCCCCACAGATTTAGGAAGAAGGGACATGAAGAGCTGCAGAAGATACAATAAACTGCTAAAGTTAAACCTTCACAAAGTTACCAGTTACAGGATAAAGCCAGTTCATACAAAAGTTTAAAGCAATTGCTATTCAATTCTGAAGATGCAAGAGCTTAGTGACCCAACTGTTTTTTGAAATAGTTTTGTTGGGTTTTTTTAGGTACTGAAGTCCACAGCTCCCACTGTGACCCCACTTGCCAATAAATACACTTTTTATTTTTTCTAAATAAACACTCCTTTCCTCCATACACTCCTAATTTCGTAACTTTAAAGTCTATGTAAGTTTATACCTTGAGGAAGAAGATTCTCACCTCTCCCAGAAAAACCTGCAATTACTTTGTGTAATGCCTTCTGTATAGAAAGAAAGAAGTTCTGCTTTGTGTCCCGGCTGGTTGAAATTCTGTGAGAAGTGACGACTTTCAGACAGGTCTGTATGAACAGGCCACTAAGTAGTGACTGTGGATCTGTCTGTGCCCCTTGGCATGAGAACTTTCTGGTTAACAAAGAAGGATCACACAGGCAAACTGCAGAGGGAGAGTCTCAGCACACTGCCTCGCATTCAGTGATCCAGTTAAATCATCTCCTGTGTATAAGGAAAAATGCTGGCCCTTCCTACAGGAAGGAGAAAATCGTTTTCTTCCCTGAGCTCATAACTCCAGGGCCACACGGATTTAAATCGTTTTTGAGTCAAGGCTTTGCAGCTTTCTCGCAGCTCTCATGGTATCGAAGCCCTGAAGCAGGACCTGGTTCCGGCCCAGGGCTGCGTCAGCTCTGCAGTCACCGGGCCCAAGAGGAAAACATCTCCAGGCACGCTCAGCTCCGCGCTCGGAGGCGGCAGAGGGCTTTAACCCCGCGTACAGTGACATCTGCCGGCAGACAGGCCCTCCCGGGGAGCTGCAGCCCCCCGCAGACCGCAGAACTGCACCGGGGTTTTTAACCTTCCTGCTTACCCTACAAGGCACGGAGCATTATTTGCTCCAATTTCTCGACATTATCCATATTTAATGCCTGATTTTTAGCCAATAATCACTCTAGAACCGAACACCGGTACCACCAGAAATCAAAAGCGTTTGTTTGCAACTTATTTTACCAATCATCTCATAATTCTCAGCTGGTTCACCATGTAAACCATACAGCACCTGCATTTATCAAACAATATGCCTCTTCTAGACTGCACAGTCAGTCATAGGCAAAGTAGCATCATTACACTTTTAGGTGTCCATAGCAGTCCAAGACAGTTTGATATTACCTCTTTGACAGATTATAAGTTGAATTTCCTTATCCTTGTATTTGCAATTTTGGTGAATATTTCCTTATTTTAGTCATAGAGCACAAAGAGGCTGCGTTTTCCGAAAGGTCATGTCCAACCAGACCCTGTGTTCAAATTTCAGGGTTAGAAAGGTATTCCAAATCCATGTAAAAAGCAGAAAGAGAGGTTGCTTCTTCACATGCTTTTATGTAATAACAGCTTTCTATGCTCCTATAAACTAATTTTCCACTTCACTTGTAAACAAACTGACACAATCTACTAACTTCCTTTGAAAGCATGTTTTATTTCTTCCAAGCTTCACTACCAGATAACCAACTCCAAAACAAATATAAAATATCCTAGAGTATTTAGATTCAATACATGTTATTTTTCTTAGACAATACACTGGCACCATATTCTGTAAAATGCCTTTTTTAGGGTAAAGTAAGTGGCAAAATGCTTATAATTTCATCAAGAAACTTTAGAATAGAAATGTCTGTAAATACAGATAGACTGAAACTAGGAATATTAAAGCTATGCTGTCCAAAGGCTATCAGTCCTTACTTGTGCTGTGCAGGAAATAAGTACAAGTTTACTGCAGAATCTAAGTAATTCTGACATGTGTCAGAATCCAAGATAACCTTCTCAGAGTGTTGATGGAAGGAGATTGTGGGATTTTAATCATGCTTGTTGTAGTAATAGCTGAATGGAAGTACCTTTCCAAGCTCAGACATGTGACTGAAAAAGAAACTGGAATGTAAGAATTTCGTTATTATCCCACTGAGGTAAAATTTTCAAAGCTTCTGCAAGTCACTAAAAATATCCCAGTAAAAGGGGCCTTCAAAAGCTGGAAGATAACTTCCCTGTCAGCATGCACAGTAGGCTTGTCCAGAGCATTATAGCTTCAGACACTGAGATCTTTGGGGTTTTCTGTGCTTCTCTCATGGGGATCATCAGAGGAAGTAGATGAAGTAAATACTTTAAAGGACTGAAAGCAAAATGCTGCTGCTTTTCCTCTCATTCACTTTGTCTGAAATAAAGTTCCAGGGCTCAAGATTTCCCTCATTTCAGACAAGACTGCTCTCTGAACACCTATTGTTTAGTCTCTGTTCCTTGGATCTACTTCACTGCTTAACCTGTAGGTGCTTCCTTTATGCTTTCACATGCAGTAACCTCAGGAATAGCAGAAAGCATTATGCTCAGGAAAGCAAGTGCTTTTTGCACAATGAGGGGCCCATGGTCTTGCCTTGCCTGATGGCAATCATTACAAGCAGGAAATGTTCTTTACCCCATCCTTTCCTGACAGAGAAAGAATTCTGGATCTTATGCCTGAGATTATGCTCCTCATTATGCTCCACATAAACAATGCACATTCCTATCTCCATTTCGATCTGAAAACATTCTGGTGTTCTATGTCCTCCCACCCAGCCAACTCCTCAGTCTGTTGTTTTGTATACACTGTAGATCCAAACCCAGCTCAATTCAGAGAATTTATTTTTCTGTTTTTTATGGATCACTGAGCTAAGGTGATCCAAAGTAAAAAGCACATTAGGGTATCCA
This sequence comes from Dicaeum eximium, assembly GCA_013396995.1. Classification (NCBI taxonomy): domain Eukaryota; kingdom Metazoa; phylum Chordata; class Aves; order Passeriformes; family Dicaeidae; genus Dicaeum; species Dicaeum eximium. The sequence continues at coordinate 106,929 of VWZP01000496.1, forward strand.
TTCTGGGATCAAGAGAATGCATCAAAATGATTGGTTTAGGGAATCTACATTTTTTTGTCTAAATATGTATGATCAAACTTTGTTTAGGTTGAGTGATGTCCTGGATTTTCCTGCCTTCCTCAGAGATGCTTTATCCCATGGAATCCCACATTCTAAGGGGTAATGAGGCTGCTTTTGGGCATGTTTCTAATATGCATGAGACCTGAGCAATTTAATACCTATCACTCAGTGAATGTGCTCCTGCACTGTATCTTTAAGACAATACTCCTTATTATAAAATACACTAATTCATCTTTGATAAGCAGCTCAAGTCAGTTCTCACAGAAAACAAAAATTTGCTGTTTGTGCAAGGCAGCTCTTAAAGCAGGAACACACAGGTCTTTACAAAGGCTCCTCACCACCTTCCAAAATCCCAAAGTAATGAAATCTCATTATGAATTTCTACCTGGGCATTGCTATTTCTAAAGGCTACCTTAATTCTCTGACAACAGCACCTGGAGCTATGAAGGACATTCAGTGTCTGCCTCTCAGTGAACTGCCAAAAGAACACCTTCAGCTCTGAACAGCCACCTGAAAGACCCAGCTGACCAAGCTTATGGGCTCAAACCAGAAAGGTTGTGATTCTTTACATTACTGCTGGTTAACAAAGGGCTACTTTCTTCTCAGAAGAATGCTCATAAAGCCTTCTGATGTGCTTAAGGGAACAGTTAGGAATTTGACGGAGATTAATTTTCTTGGCTGTCACTGACTCAAAATCTCAAAAACAAAATAGGAAAGGAAAGGAAGCAGAATAGTTTCCCAAATTTTACACCCAGTATTGTTCTATCTATCTTTCAAAGTTGGTATTTATTCAGTCTGGTTTTCCATATTCCTGAAAGTTCTGAAAGGGGCAGTCCTCTTTTGGAAAAAGGAATTTGGAGGCGCTATACATGAGTGCATAAACGTGTCATGTTTTACTTCCTAAGCACCACTGAGAGTTAAACAGCTGGTTTAGTCCTGACATCATCACCTTTCCTACTCTCACCTTCACTGCCAACACAGCATTGCTTACAAACAGTGCCAGAGAAAGAAAAGCCTTCTGTTGACTTGCGAGAGCTCCCGCAGGCACTACCATTCGTAAGATGCAATGGGAAAGCTGCAGCCATGGGCTGTGCCTGGCATTGCAATTCCAAGCCTGAAACATGGCATATCCAAACACCATGTGATGTGCTTCCCTTCCCTGTGGTCAAACTGCAAGTACCACCTGTGATCTTGGGGGATGTCCTGTGCAGGGCCAGGAGCTGGACTTTCGTGATCCTTGTGGCTCCCTTCTAACTCAGCCTATTCTGCGGTTCTCAAAGTAGCACATCTTTTTTACAGATCCACTACCTACTGTCACAGAAGAAGCTGAAGTCTTCAGGGGACTGACAGCACGCTCTAGAAATATTTAGGAACTGGTGTGCTTGGAGCAGTATAAATGAGAACAGATTTTCTGCTTGAAGAGCTCTCGGTTTAAAGTTACACTCAGGATGCAACACTTCAGGTTGCTGATCCAGGACACAGGCAGTCCAATTTCCTGCAGAAATACGCTTGTAATATTATCCAGTTTAGACTAATCGAGGTCTTAAAATAGGAACGGTACAGTGCATGCACGTTTACTGAGAGTTACATAAGCTGTGCATTAATTCCCTCACTATTAGTCCATTTACAACCTCGTAAGAGATTCAGTAAGACAGCAGCTTATCATAATATGACATGGTTTACATCAGGCTCCTTATGCAGGCAGTTAAATATTGATATACATTGATCTCCTCACTGACAGCTGCGGGGTTTTTTGGCATTATCAAGTTCAGAGGTGCAGATACTACACGTTATTAATTACAAAGCCACTAAGACTAGAAGAAGCAGTCTTTTTTTTAAGATCTTCTTTTTTGACCCACATTTCTAGATAGGGGAGGATTCTTGGAGCAGCAGGCTCACCACCTCCTACACTTGTAAGCTTAAGCCCTATAAGTAAAAATAAACACACATATGAGACACAATAGACTACCCACCCCAACCAGTCACTAGGAGAAAGGAACCTCCAGCAGCCCAGCGCTTTCTCAGAGCGTGAAAGGAACGAAAGAAGTAAGAGACGGCGTAAAGAGCTCTAGGAATGCGTGTATGGAAGCGCCCACGGAGAGCGGAGAAGGGATAAAACCCCATCCCACCCCACCCCATCTCATCCAGCCCCTTCTCCGGCGAGCGCAGCAGCCTGGCGGGGGGCGCCGGGGCCGCCGCCGCCCCCGCACCTGCCCCGGGCCAGGCGGGCTGACCCTGCTCCCGGAGCAGCGGGGCCCCCGCCCGCCGCTCCCCTCCGCGGCCCCTACCAAGCGCAGCTGGCTCGTCTCATCGTAGGACAGGAAGCTGAGGATGCTCTCGATGGCCACGATGGGCAGCCCCATGAGCGTGTTGCTCTGAGGTGGCGGCTCCATGGGCGCCAGCGGCTCGGCGGCCTCCGGCAGCGGGGCCGGGGAGAGCCGCGCCGAGCCCGGGGCGCCGCCTTCGCCCTCCGACACGAGCCGCTCCTCCGGCGCCGCCATCTTGCAGCCAGTCCTTCCTCCGCGGGGGCACGGTACCGCCTCTCTGTGACGCCTCTTCCGCAGCCGTCACGGGCGGCCCCGCCCCGGCATTCCCGCAGGGAATGAGGGAAATGGAACCTCGAGCGCCGCTGCCGCGGCCGAGGGCTTGGGTTGCAACCCCTGCCCGGAAAGCCGTTCGCGGGCGGGTGCTAGGGCGATGGTGTCCGATTCTTGTCGGTGGTGCCCAGAGACAGGACGAGAAACAAGGGCCGTAGACTGAAATACGAGAAGTTCGCCAACCTGAGGGAGAATTTTTTAAGCTGAAGGTGGCAGAGCACTGGAACAGCTGCCCAGGGAGATCGTGGAGTCTCCCTCTCGAGAGACGTTCAGACCCCACCTGGACGCGGTCCTGTGTCACCTGCTCCAGCTGACCCTGCCTGGGCAGGCGGTTGGACTGGTGGTCTCCAGAGGTCCCTTCCAACCCTAACGATTCTGTGAATCCCGTGCACGATTCCCACTCTCTCCCTGAGGAGTTTCCCTAATACCCAACCTGAACTTTCCCCGAGGCGTCTTTAGAGCATCCCCTCGTGTGCTGGAGGCCGGTGAGAAGGGATGAGGGTCTCCCTCTCCATGGCCCTCTGAGGAAACTGGGAAGGACCTCCCAAAGCTCCATGGATGCTGCTGCGCAGGAGTTCGGCAGTGCTCCGTCCGCACAGGCACTGTGACCTAGCAGGGGAATGTGCTTGGATTACAGCGAGGCAGCTACAGGGTGGAAAATACCCCTGTAGCTCCATCTATTTACCTATAGACGGGCCAGCACCCCTTGGTTGGTGTCCAAGCTGCCCGTACCCTGCTGGCAGGGGGAGCCACAGCAGCCGGGGGGCTCCAGGTCCCCTGCCAGCCTTTGGGACCAGAGCCAGCTGGGAAAACCCTTGGCAGGCCGAAAACCACTGCCTGGAACCAGCTGTAACTGAGCAGGCAGAACACCAGAATAAAGCAAACTCTGCTCCTTTACTTGCGCTTTCTCCTGTATGTTAAGGGGGTTTCTGGATCAGAGTGCTGGGACAACAAAGGGATGGGAGCGAGGGCTGCTTCTAGAACATTCCGTGGTGCTTCTGAGAGCAGACACACCTCAGTTTCACAAGCATTTTAGCCTGACAGAAGTTGGCACAGCCTTTGAAAAGTCTGGTGCCAGTCTCCTCACTGCCTTCAGCTGCTGCTGCTGCTGCTTTGTTTCTGATCAGCAGCCTTGGGTGTCTGTGCTTGACTGGGGAGCTGGTGCTGCTGACTTGCCAGAGGAAATCACTAAACAAATGCCAAGAGTGATGGTAGCAAAGTGTGTGGGAAAAAGGCATCAAATGTTTGGGGAGAATGAGACCACTTTCAGTACCTGCACCAAGGTAGTACAGCTTAAAATATTATAGCACTAAAGAATTAGCTGCCTGCAGCACCTCGTACGTTTTTTTTCAGCCATGCTTCCTCTCATTGAAGTTTTATCTTAACCCATTTCTTTCATTCCCCCCTCTGATTTTTCCTCAGAAAATCATCTGCAACCCCTTTCATTTAAAAAAAAAAAAAAAAAAAAAAAAAAAAAAAAAAAAAAAAAAAGGGCATCTGGGAAAGAATTAACTCGGGAGCAGGGCAAATGCAAGGGTTAGGCTTTATGTGTGTCATCCTAATGGCACTCCAAAAATGTGCGCTGAAATTAATATTTCCTTTTTGGGAGCAGAACACTCTGTGCCTTGTGTGGATCTGGAAGTGTTTTGCTCCCTCCCCTCAACTCATCAATGCTGCTATCTTGCAACAAGGGTTTTATTCTTGTGCGTGGTTTTCAGACCTGATCTCCTTTCACATGCACCATCAGCAGTTTAAAACACACTCGGGAGAATTCTTTATGTACTTGTGACTTGGCACGTGAAGTTTGGGCTGGCAGTGTGTTGATGCTTTAAAAGGAAATGGTGTTTTCCATCCTATCTAAGCATATAAAATTTCAGATTGTTTCAGGAATGCCTTTTTTTTGGTCATATTATTTAGACAATTAGAGTTGTTTAGATACAGCTCTATGTTTAATAAATATAAGCTGTATGTTTATCATATCACCAAACAATAAATACAATGAACAATATATATTTTATGTTAACTATACACATAGCTTAACAGTTAAAAAGTCTATTTTAGCAAGTTGGATAATTCTGCTGCCTTCCAGGTTCTGACTCATGTCCTTCCCCAGTGTATCTGGTGTAATTTTTCTGAGCATGCATCACTTTGCATTAATTTGGAAAAACACAGTTCTCACGCACTTTCACAAAACCCCCATTACAGACTCTCCAGTGGATGAACTTTTCAGTTATTTTGGGATACTGTGAAGCCAGAAAACTTGATAATACTTTCTGAAAAGGATGAAATAAACTTATGTAGAATCTATTTGCATGTTACATGTCATCTATCATCTTGAAATAGCCTTAAATCCTAAAATCTTGAAATAGCCATCATTTTGATTTTACCATGTTAGAATTTTAAGTATAGTTGGATTGATTTTTTTTTAAACTTCTCAATGACTCATAAGAAGGTGTTAGGAGAAATGAATTTTTTCACTCCTTTCATGCAAAAATCCATATAATATTTTTATTTATGTTTGGGGAAATGGAATTTGGATACCTCAATACTCTGGACTACATATTGTGCTCCCAGCTGATTGGAGTGTGGTGTGTTCAGGCTGTGAAATTTTACTGAAATAGTGTGGAATGTTTTGGTTGGGTTTTGTATGGAAACAAGCAACACTAAGAACTGTGATGAAGAGGAAGGAGCCTGGCTCCAACACAAGTCAAGTTGTATCTATAAAATCTGAGAAAGGACAAGAAATTAAAGAAAGGGTAGAAAGAGAGAGAGTGAGAAGCATGAGCTAACAAGCAGACATCTGGGAAGATGGAAGTGGGGGAAAAAATTTAACAGCAGGGGTCAGAGGTGAAGGAAAGTGTGTAAGTGGGTCAGAACTGTCATGTTGATTAGGAATATTGGAGCAAAGAGGAGTAACGTGCTCGGAAACTGAGGGGAAGAGCAGACGTTGGGTGGGAGGAGAACAGATTTGTTTTATTAAGTAAGTGTAATCAATAGAAAAATAGAAAAGGCCTTCCCACATGATATGTTTTCTTCTTGGGGGCAGCAGCAGTTTGTTCACTTCGTGGATATTAGGGATTTTTTTAAAAGAGATGCTAAATTTGAAAGAAGTCTGGTCTATTCACACAGCTGTATTTTCATTCAGGCTGCTGGACACTAAGGCAGAGTAAAGTTCTTCTAGCTTAAAGGTCTTTTTGTGAAAGGCATTAAAAATTGAAAAAAAGTAATATTTAAATTTCCTTTGAGAGTGTTGTTAATATACACAGACAGCAGTGTAAATTTGAACACATTAATCTTTTGCAGCTGAAGCTTTTAATCCTTTGATAGGTAAATGAGTAAATATTGTGGCATGGAGTCAGCTTCAGATATGGATGTAATCCCAGTTTAATTAAATCAATATAAATATTTAACTGGATCTTTTGCAGTTTAATCAGTTTTGGACCCAGTAGTGCTACATGTTGCATTAAAAAATGGTCGAGAAACTGACTCTAAAATCTACATCCACCCCTTAATTTACTTTTAATACTGTGCATTAGATATCTCATAGTAATCATATGTTGACGTTGAGAGGCAGAAAAATATGATGCTCCATGGGAGATGAGAGGTAGAAGCAAAAGAAAAAAAAGTAGAAGACAGGAGGATGGAAAATACAGCCTCTGTTGATTTTTCTGAACTGGAAGTGTGGGGACCAGACTAATCTTGAGTGGTTTATGTAGGCCAGGCATGTTACACAGACAAGCTTTCATCAAGTATGTTTTTCTGTTTCAAATTTCAAGAAAATACTTAAGTTAAAGTGTTCTCAAATCCCCAGGAAGATTGGCATTTGTAGACACACACTATATTAATTCTATACTACTAATAAGTAATTGCAAATCAGGTAAACCGATGTACTTGGGGGATAAAAAAGACAAGGATTCAGACAAATATCCCTTCTATTTCCTTGTAGTCAAAATACCTCCCCCAAGGAGGGCTGCAGAGTCAGCTGTTGATAGCCTGTTGCCTTGGTCAGGTTACATGTCCTCCCTCACACAGCTGCATTCAGAAGTAACCTTGGTGAACAAGCTTAGGTAAAAAAATAAGAGGCTTTCATTAGATAACATGACTTTTGCTAAATCTCTGTATTATTCTCTTGTAGGATGTTTGCCATTCCTAGGGCACAGAATTAGTTTTCACCATGAGGATGGGCTCAGTTTTGATGTAAGTTTCAAGAATTCCTTTAATTTCAGTATATACCACATATTTACACTATGGTAAAAATAATTTGGGGAAGACATCAATAATGTCTCTGTGTCTCATCAGTTCAGCTTGGTGAAATATCACAGACACAACAAATTGCACCGGTACTTTTGATGTCCCCAGGTCTGCCAGGGTTATCTCAAGCACAGTTTGATATCCTGAGGCACAGGACTATAGATAGCTCTGTGTGAGAAGGTGCAAAGAAAATTGATAAATTAACCATGAGAAGAGGTTTACGAAGACATGGTTTGCTCAGTCCTGCAGTCACTTGACAAAAAAGAAATTGCTGGGGACCTGATCTTGAAGTAATTTTGTATTTTCTGAAATCCTTCTGGTTTCATTCTCTCTTGACTCCAGAGGGTCTGCTAGCATGAGCTAAGTCTGGCTTCTTGGCAGCTGAGCAATAGGGATGAGGCAACAGTAAAATGGCAGTGTTCATTTAACTCTCCACATCCTCCGAACATCCAGCTGGGATGAAGGTCCAGAGTCACTGTGTGGCTAATCAGTGTCTTAAAGTTTCTGGTAAGGAATAGGATTTTGATCACAGACTTTCTGTTTCCAACAGCTGAATATATTTGTGCTTAATAAGCATGGGTTTCAGTTCCTTCCCTGTTTTTCCTCACTGGCCAGCTCCCTAATGGGGCTGGGTGAGTGGCTGCAGGCAGATCCAGCTTTCCCAAATTGCTGTAACTGCCCTAAACAGACGTTTTGTTACAGAGGGTCTTCTGCCAGGATCTGTGCTCAGATAAATTGACAGGGATCCAGAGTGAGTGTAGTGAATATAATTTAGTTATTGAGAAGAATGGCAGCTCTATGTGATGCATACAAAACACTGATTTGTGCCAGCCTACATTTTGTTGAAAGATGCTGGGGTCTAATGGAAGAGGAAGTTTTTCTCCTCTTTTTAAGACACAGTGCAGACTTGCTTTAGCTGGTTGGTTGTTCAATTACCTGTAAGGGGAAAAAAACCCCACACTGAATTTAACTTACATAGAAAAGAATTTTGAGTGAGGAAATTAGAATTTTCTTCCTGCAAATAACTTGAGAAGTTGGAGGAGCTTTAGTTTACTGAAGTTAAATAATTCTTTGTTGAGCTGGAATAAATTGAAGACTTCTGTTTAAAGTGCGTGATGCTTGTGATATTAATGAAACTTTCTATTTTTAGAGAATCATCCTTTGAAACTGTATTTAAATGATCAGCTTAAGGCCTGAATGGGTTGTGGCAAAATTGATTCAAATTTCTGAAGTATTTTCTGAGTGCTGCTGGCTCTGTACAATTATTAGTTTACTAAGTAACATAGTTATGTACTTTGTGCAGTGGGTGCATGTGGGACTGTCACAACTTAGATAATGGGGTTAGTTTATAGACAGGATGCAAGTTAAGCAAGAAATCATTTTTAACTAACTTTAAAGTTACAGAGTCTGAACTTTGGCTGTTTCATGTAGTTGCTTATATGCATGATTAGCTTCTACATACTGTGACCAATTATGTTTATATTTACTTTGTGTAGTTGTAAGTGCTATCACAAAGCAAGGCACCGATTCTCATGGCTCTGAGTGAGGTAAATGTAACTCAGCTGTTCCTTGTGTTGGGAAAATCTAAATTTTGTTTCAGCTCTGGTGTAGGAATGTGACAGAATACAGTTATTTGTTTAGCTTTTCAATGGATTGAATCTGCGTGTGAATAAGGAAGTACACGTCACAACCCAAATGGACTTGGTGTGAGCACAAAGCACACACCATCCAAGGAAGGGCCTGATGGCGTTCTGCATTAAGCATGCTCTGATGTGATAAACTCCCTAAAGAGGCTCATTTCAGCTGCCAGACACAAGTTTAGAGAAGTGGCTTATCTCCAGGGGGAAGGTATGTCTGCTGTATCACTCCTCCATGTCCAAGAAAACTTTACACTTGGAGAACTGGGCTGAGAGAAGTTGTGGCAAGCCACGGTGTCTTCATTTAAAACTGACACTTGCTAAATGTTTCTTGATGTACTGCTTTGAATGTGGCATCAAGGCTTTTGCTTTGGAAGCAGCCACTGGAATTACATGGGATGTCCTAGATGATGATGTTAGCAAATTTCTTAAAAGATTTCATAAATCTTACCTGCAGACTTTGGAACTTGGTCCAGCACTGGAACAGACTGCCCAGGAAAGTGATGGAATCACTGCCCCAGAAGTGTTCAAAAATGTATAGTTGTGGCCTTATAGTTGTGAAGGACTTGGCAATGTTGGGTTACTGGTTGGACTCGAATGTTGGGTTAATGGTTGGACTCGATGACTTTAGAGGTCTTTTCCAACCTTAATGATTCCATGGTTCTATGAACTAGGGAACTTTCTGTTCCAGCTGGGATATGGACTCAGTCACTGCTGCATGTTTTGCCCCAGACTGTTTCTGCTGTAAGGTCTGTTAGCTGATGTTTTGAAAACAAATTAAATTGTAGGAAAGCAGCATTAAATAGTGGAAATTAATCTAACAACAACAAGAGGGCAGCTGGTGGATTAGCAGAACTGTATGTAGGTGCTGAAAGTGTTAACCATCGGGTTTCTCTTCTTTAGCTCCATTTTCTCTTTGTGAGGAAGTTTGACAACACGGACTAATCGAGGTCTTTGTTTTGAATCACTGCCTGGAAAAGCCTTATCTTGAGCTGAAGAGTAGCTGTCTAAGTGAGATGCCAGAATTTCAACATTGCTGGAAAGAATCCAAACTTGTGAAGCTGCTGTGCCACAGCCCGATGAGTTTAGGTGAGCAATTCTCTTGGCATGTTCCTTTTTTTTTTTTTTTCTTTTTCTTTTTCTTTTTTTTTTTTTTCTTTTCTCCCCCGCAATCTCAATTCCAAAGCTTTTCCTTCCTTCTGGGCTCTTAAATCATATCCTTCGGGAATTAGAGCTCACAAGTCTGACTTGGTAGAGTTTTAACAGTAGGTGGCAGTGGACAGCAAATCTAACCCCACTGCCCTCCTGTACCTCTTCTATTGCTGCTGCTCTCTTGATTTATGTCCAACACCCTCTGAAATTACTGTCTGAGAATCATATTCAGCTTTTTGCTGAAGAATTGAAGGGTTTGTTAAAAACAACCGACAGGTACAGCTTTTTTTTTTCCCCCTTTAAATTCTTAAGAGTTCTTGCAAAAGGAATGTTACCTGATAATCCTCCAAATTTTTGTCAGGACTGTAAAAGGGGACTTGTCTGGTCTGGAAGTAGTTTTAGGCAGTCTGGTAGAGCAGAGTATGTGAAGTTACTATTAAAATTGCTTGGATACAGCACCGAAGGAATTAAGTGGAGTTTTTGATTTCTAAGTAGAGTGCTGAGAGCATGAAATACAGCAGTGTTTTTCCAGCCCTGTCCTACAGATCCCATTGTATGGAAAGACTAATGACAAGAAAAGATGATGGTGTTTATTTCTATTGATACTGTCTGTAATGTCTCTGCTACTGCAGGTTTCTGTGGTTCAGATGAAGTAGATCTCCTGTGGAAAGAAGAACGATTCTGCTACATTTCTGTTTAGTGGTTTTGTGGACTTTTTTCCCACTTATCTTGGATAGTTTTCAAGCCATTCCAGGAGTATGAACTTCCCTTGAACCCTTGCTGTGATTACTTCTAGGGTGCTGCATGTGGCCTTAGTCAAGTCCAGCATGCTCTGTTTAGGCTGCTAAAAGTAGAAGGAACCAGGGAAGAGGTGCAGAGCTTCAGCTGTCCCTGCCATTGGCTCCAGATCCTGTGGATCTCATCTTCTCTTCCTTTTTCTGGTAGCTCTGTGTATGAAGGACTGGGAACTGCTGCCCCTTGCCAGTGCTCCTGTGCATGACTCAGTTATCTCCAACTGTCGACACCCTGGAGGTTCACCCTGTGGTCAGAAACCCTCCCTGGGTTTTTCTGCCCTCTCTGGGGGAACCATCAGCTCTCTGCTCCTAAACCAAAAGGTCTTTCCTGTAATTAATAACCCGTTGTGAGAAATTCATGCCATGCCTATGTAGTGAAATCATGTCTGAGTAGCTGTGAGGGGCAGGAATGTGAGGTGCTGTAGGGAGGGCGAGCAGTGCTGCTGAGATAGGCACGGGTACAAGTGGTTTTGGCCCCACTTTACCTGCAAAGCTGGCCAGCACTGCTGTCCCCTCTGCTGGAGAGGAGCTGCGACCTTAAGTGCGAGACCAGATGGCACTGAGAGCCCTCATTGCAGTGTGTGAGTCACAGAGCCTGCACAGAACTGGAAATAAAGAGGTGCACCCCTTGGAGATTCATTTCCTTGGCAGGGATGGGGTTGCAGTTCTGTGTGGAATATGTCAAAGTTAGAACTTGAGCCAAAAGAGACTTCTGTGGATTGGCCTGCAAGAGGCTTGTGCTAGCAAAATGCGGCTACCTGGCACACACACTCATCTGAAACAGCTTTTCTACTTGATTTTTACCTAACCATTTCCAGGTTTATTTTACAGGCTTAAAATTGTTAGTTTAATATTCTAATTATTAGAATGATTTGTGTCTGTATTTAGGCAGTACATTAAAAGATCATGTTCCTGATTTTATCCCTTAGCTAGATGCTAGAAGCTAGATGCTTCTAAAAAATCAGCAGGGATTTGCAGATACATTGGCTGAAGTGTGTCTGAAGAGGGGCAACAACAAAGCTGGTCAAGGGTCTGGAGCACCAAGGCTTCTGAGGTGGGACTGGGGGTTGCTTAGCCTGGAGAAAAGGATGATCAGAGGGACCTCAATGTGCTCTACAGCTCCCTGAAAGGAGGTTGTAGCCAGGTGGGAGTCGGTCTTTTCTCCCAAGTAACAAGAGGACATGGCCTCAAGTTGCATCAGGAGAGGTTTAGATGGGATATTAGGAAAAATGTCTTCACTGAAATGTCTTCATTCAAAGCTGTCCAAGGAAGTGAGGGAGTCACCCTAGAAGTGTTCAGGGGACGTGGAGATGTGGTGCTTAGCGACATGGTTTAGTGGCAGACGTGGCACTGTTGGGTTCATGATTGAACTCAATGATCTTCCAAACTCAGTGATTCTATTACTCTACGTTTCTAAGAATTTCAGTTCTCCGTGGCTACTTGCTTTGGCCTGTAACATTTTTATCCTGTAAGATAAATCTAAAGTGTGAGTTTAAAAAAACTAGCAAATGAAAATGGCTTTATAAACATCCTGTGCATAGGCTGACCCATGCCCGCGAGCAGTGCAGAAGCGAATCGGAACGGGCGCAAATCGGCAAAGAGCTGCAATTCACACATCCCGCTCAGCCGGTGGAATACCCGCGGGGTTCGGGAGCGCGCGGCGCGGCGGGAGCAGCAGTGCGGCTCTTTGCTCGCGGTCCGGGCGGCGCCTTTCCCGTCCCGGAGTCCCACAGCCGGGGGGGACAAGGCACAGCCCCGCCGGAGCCGCGCGTTCTCCGCCGGGACAACGGGAGCCGCCGCTCGGGACGCGGCCCGGGCGGGCCGGGGC
>VWZP01000496.1:119284-182009 GCA_013396995.1 Dicaeum eximium
CGTGCGGGGTTCGGGAGGCGCCCAATGGGCGCCGCGAGAGGTGACGTCATGCCGGCGGCGGCGCCTCCTCATTGGCCGGCCGTGGCGCGGGGGGCGAGGAGCGCGGGGAGCGGGGTGGGGGGAGGGATGCGGGAGCGGCCCCGGGATCGGGGCAAACACGGCCCGGCTCGGCCGGGATTTTATCCCTGTCCGCCCCCCCTGCAGGAATATTGTATTAAACAATGCCTGCTTACCGCCGAGGAGTTCCTGGGGGAAGGGACGGGGTGGGGAGGCCGTTATTAATGCTCCCAAAGTTTCTTTACTGATTTAGGAAAAGAGATGTTTATATACAAATTAGGTTTGTGTTTTGCTCTTCCTTCATCTGGGAACTTCTAATCCCCTCCGCTTCTATCCTGCCTAATTACTGCGAAGATTTTAATACGAGTAGGAAAACAGATGGTGTTGGTTTTCCTGCCGAGAGAGCCCTGAAACGGTGCTGATGGAATATACCTTCTTTCCAAGCCTTGCGTGAGCTTCTGAAGCGCTTCTAGCAAAGTGTCTGGGTTTGAAATGGGTGTCCTGCACACTGCTCCAAAGAAGGGAAAACTTTTTCCCTCCACCTCTTAAGTGGGTGCAAACGGTTCGCGGGGATGTTTTCTGGACAGCCCAACTAAGACTTTGTCATCTCAATGAGGTCTGAGTTGATCGACTCACCAGGTCCAACCAAAAATAATAAAAAAATAAAACGTGCCCTGGGCAGGGATGCTCCACTGACTGCGTACACGAGGAGCTAAAAGGCATCTGTAGGACGGTCCGTCTGAGGCAGCAGCGACGGCAGGGGCTCGCAGATGAGGCTAGGGGAGGCTCTGCTGTTGAAGCCTGACCTTGGCCGGTGGCTTCCACCCGCGCTGCCATCCAGGGAAACCGGGCTGCGTGTGCCCCTGCGCTCCGCGGGGCCCCGAAACCACCGCGTTAGGGAGCGGCGCGCAGGAGGAGCTGACCCGCGGGGACTCCCACGGATCTCGTGTTGTCACAGCCCCCGCCGAGTGCCGAGCCCCGGCACGTCTGACCTCCCTCGTAGAGCTCCGGGCCGGCACCCCCGGCGGGGGCAGGAGGCGGGCCGGCCCCTCCCGGGGGTGGGCGGCGGGCGGGGCGCGGCGGCTCCTCCTCGCCCGGCCGGGATTAGTTTCGGAGCGGAGGCGGCGGTGGGAGAGCGGCTCCCGGTGGGAACAAAGGGGAGGGCGGGCGGTGAGGCTGGGCTCCGGCGGGTGCCTCCCGCAACAGGTCGTCCCGGCGGCAGCACGGCCCCTTCGCTCCCCGCTCCGGCTGGCGGGGCTGGCACCGGCCGCCCCCATGCGGTTCGGCTCCAAGATGATGCCGGTGAGTCCCGGGCCGCGGCCAGTGGAAAGTTGGAGCGGGGCAGCGAGAGGGAAAATGGATCCGGCGGACGTGGACGGGGGTGGGAGGCGACCCTCCTTTCCTCCGGCATTCCGTGCCCGCCTTTCCCCGCTCAGTCCGGCCTCCGCGGCCGCGTAGGGGCTTCCCCTCCCCCTCCCAGGTTTTCCTTTTCTTCCTTTTTCACGCCGGGATCAACTTGCTAGACGGGCCCGCTGGAGCCGGGCCAGGGCCGGGGGGGCCGCGGGGCCCCGGCAGCAGCGCGGGGTGGAGGGGGGCCCGCAGAGCCCGGGGCTTTTCCTTCGCCCCGCTCCCGGGGGATAAGGCTTCCCTGCCAGGGCTGCTCCCGCGGGCTAAACGGCACTTCGTCTGGTTTCTTCTTCTTATTATTGTATTTTTGTTTGGTTGGCTTTTTTTCTTTTGTTGTTGTTTTTAATAGTACGAAGTTCTTAAAGTTGGTTTGAGCCGTGCTGCTTCTGTGGGGTGGGGGCGGCTTTGCTCCCGCAGGCAGATGGTGCCCGCCTTGTTTGCGGTTCCGAGCGCCGGCAGCTCTCGGGGCAGGTATCGCCGAGCTCGGCCGGCAGAGTTTCGGCGGCTCTTGGCGGCCCGGCTCTGCGAGGTGGCTCTGCTTTAACACTTTCAAAGGCGCACGGAGCACCACCTCCTCTAAGGAGTTTTACCATGAATTTTAAAACTGCACAGTTTTTGTCAGCTGCTGTTGGGTGAAATCAAAGCCCAGCAACTTTTTCTTAGTGTCCAGCGCAATATATGTGAAAGTGGTGACGTAAAATAGTTTCCTTTGGAAGTACACCTGCCGCTAAATACCTGGCTTTAGTGGCAAGGGATGCCCCGTGAAATCCATATGCTGTTGTTCTGATACACTGGAGTATGTACAGAAAATCCTGACAAGCTTAATACCGATTTAGTCCTAGCTGAGGGTGCTTTAAAGTGTTCTCTCTGCCATCCTCCCCCGGGCGATGTGGCCTGTCTTACCGAGTAGCTTTGCACGCATAGGTGGTTCTTTCAACAGCATTCTTGTATTAAAGATTATTTCTAGTTTAGCTCTTCAAGAAACTAACTGAAGCAAGCGAAAAAGGAGCTGTACCGAAAGGTGAAACTGGGAATCCATGCTGGAAGGATGTGGGTGTTTCAGGGAAGCTTGTTTTGCTACAGGTGTGAGGTTCTTCCTCTGCAATTAGGAGGAAATAATGAGCGATAATTTGATCTCGCAGAACACTAGAGAAGGCTGGGTGACGATTGCTCTAGCTAATGAGGGAGGAACAGACAGAGTATGAGCCCAGCTAGATTAAATAGCCAATGTGTTGTGCAACAGCAGTGTTGTCTGCCTGCAAAAACTTAGAAAAACAAGCAGTAGATGTAATAAGGTGTTAATTCAATCCATGTCAAAACTGAGCTAGGTAAGCGCCCTCACATATCAGTGAAATCTCCAGGAGATTCTGTTGCTGGTGAGTTCCTTGTCACTGAGTTCAAATAAAGGAGAAAACAAACAGGCGGAGTCTTAACCCATCAGCAGTTGCAGGTGACAAGTTCCAGAGTATGCATTGCCCCGGTGGCTCAGACTTCTCCTTGGCTGATGACTCAACTCGTTAGTGATTCTGGTTTTTAACACATAAATAAAGGGATGAATACAGCCTTTTCACATTGTGTTTACTGCGAATAATGAAAGGTTTGTGCGGGTTGAAAGTGGCTTAAGGAATTAAAAATGTAAGTATTTTGAGTATTAGAACTTTTAATTCAGCTTAAAAAGCTTTTTTTTCTCCAGATTTCCTCTTTGTCTTTTAGTTAATAATAAAGAAAATCTCATTTTTTCACAAAAAAAATATAAAAGTTTGAGATGGGCAGAGAAGGAGGGTTTGAAGAAAGGAGGGAGCAGGACGAGAGGACTCTTATTTATTCAGTAATGAAGTGTTCATAGCCTTCAGTATATTTTCCTGCATTGTTTGAATGAGGAAAAGTAGGCTGGCCCTAAACCATCTACAAAATGTTTTATTTCTTAAAGTTTAAGACGTCTCCTTCTTTTCCCCACCCTACAAATAAAATCATCTGTATATTATTTTTAACTCTCAGCTCCAGATCCATCTCCTGTGCTCCAGAAGAGAGCGTGGGCAAAGGATTAAAGAACACAGTTTGTTCCCCAAGTGGGAAATACAGGCAACGTGAGCCCAGCCAGGAATTCACCTCTGAGCAGCTGCCAGGGAAGAGCTGGGAAATTGCTGTAGCAGCATAACTACTCATGCTCTTGGGAGACTACCCTGAAATGGGAATGTTTTCCTTGTGGTAATGACAGATAGGAGCTAAACTGCTGCTGTAACCATATGTCAGGGCAATGTGACTGAAAGTCTGCACGAGGGTGTACTGAGAAGTAATTTGTGTGTAGCTGTACTGATGAAGGTAATAACAGGGTTAATGCTGGCAAGCTGTGTGAGGTTGTCTCACCTTTCATCTGTGAAGGCTTGTGGGAGTGTGACTGGTACTGTTAAGTAGTGAAAAGGAGCTGGAAACACTTTCTAAAATAGCATATTTTTCCACAGCATAATTGATATCTCTCCTTTTATTTTACATTATTACCCTAAAAGGAGCATGTATTGAGAAATAATTTGGGTCATTATGCATGCTGGATAAATGTTTGGGGTTTTTTTTCTGTCAGAATGTGGGATGTGGTAGATTGGGCTACCCTTTAATACCCAGAAACCTTTTTAGATCAAAACCCCTTGATCTAGATAGAGTTTAATTTTTCAATTTGAATTATGTGCAATGGTTACTGGGAGCCTCCTGAAATCGGGAAGGATCCAGACTATTGTTAAGGACTAACTTTGCAAACTGGAAAGCACTTTAATTCCTTAGTAAGTTTTGCCTTCTATCATCAGAAATGACTGAAATGTCTGACACTGAAGTTCTTGATAACCATGTGTTCTTTTCTAATCAAGTTAAGCTTTCAAGTGTAACGCTGCAACTTTGATACCACAAGCAGTAGTGCTTTCCTTCTGAAGTCTAACATCTTGGCCCAAGGGATCTTCCTGGAGTTGCCACATCCAGTAAGCACTTCAAGTACATATTTTCATTGCAGAATGCTCACTGGTTTGTGGACATGTGTATGTTTCACCTTTAAAAAAAACCCCTACAATTAAAGCTGTTTTTCAGTTAATTGGAACTGCCATATGGATTCTGATTTACTGAGGTAGTCTAGTAGTAGCATGTCTTTGGGAGTTTTTGTAGGAAACACTTTTCTGGTAGTTTAACTAAAGAACTTACAGCAGAAGTGAATCTCTTGTGCTTTGTAAGATAAGGGCTTTGTAAGTTTATAAACAAACTTGCCCCCAGCAGAGTTTATGAGAGGAATAAGGGAACTGTAGGATCTCAGTGCTGTTTCCTGTTGTCTTTTAATTATTTATCTCTGATCAGGTTTATCAGTCATTAACTGTTTTCCTTGGCCTCTTTCATGGATTTCAGTGCACGAAGGGGGTTTCAGACTGTGAGCTCTTCAAAGAATATGCTGCATATCTTCATCTGATTGGAGGATTTAGTTTATTAAGTGTTCTTTTAACTGAATATCCACTTAATGTTAATAATTTAAAAGTTTTAATACTATATTCAAACACTTTAATGCGGTACTCAGTGTTTAAGTATTCTGTCTAGAATGCTAAATAAAACTTAGGTGATTGTTTTGCTGTGCTGTTTTAGCTCTAAACTTCTCAAACCTCTTGCACTTCTCTTACAAACTCTGACCTGTTTTATGCAAAATAGAAAACACTGCCTTGAGGTTCCCAGAGTGCTCTTTTTCCCCTCCCTTTGCTTCATGCTGTTACAACAAGATCTTTTTTACTTTTTTCTATCCCGTGAATAGTTGTTCCAGGAGTAGTTTTAAATGCATTTACTTTCTCCTATGTCTCTTTTAATACCGTAGCACTCTACCTGCAATTTGTGTTACATTACACAGCAGTGTGTTAATATATTTCTTTCTTTGTGTGGCTTTTATCAGACATGGGGGAAGGGCAGTGTTACAAATTCATACCAGATCAAGCTGTGGAGACCATGGGAATAGTTAATTATGCCTCTTCTGATGTATTGAACAGTTCAGGGGCTGAGTGCCTCGTGGGCCTCTTGCATTTACAGTTTCAAGGGTAATATGTTGCCATGAAGTTTGGGATGGATGGATAATCCACAGAATTTTGTTCTGTCTTCTCCTTCCTAGTATTGTCAGATGGGATCTCTGCTTTTTTGGTGAGATCTGTTTTGTGGGTTTCATTTACATGCAAGTCAGTTGGACTTTAAAAGAGGCAGGTATAAAGGTTATTTCCACAGAATAAACGAGCAGGATGGCAGTGTGCCTAGCATTCCTTTCAAATTATTGATGGAGAAATGGTCTTGAAAGTGCTCTGTTTGCCTGGCTTATGTCCTTGTCAGCAGCCTGCCTTGGGGAGGCTCCTTTCTCTCCCACTGTGTGTTATGGAGCTTGTTTAATTATGCGCAGAGTTGTGCCTCGCTGCCATACAGCCTCCCTGGAGGAGGGGGCGGCTAACCCTGACAAGACTGGCTCAAGCTGCCTCCTATGGCTTGTGGCACAGCTGAAGAAAGACTTCTTGCTTCCTTGTGCATGTGCCCACTGACAACAAAGGAACACCCAGATCCTTTTAATGTCTGGGCTTTCACAGTCTTGTGAAATGTAAAACTTACTCAGTGCTCTAGAAGCTGGAGGATGCTCCTATTCAGGAGGTAACGAGCAGATAAAACTTCTCTTTGCTCTCAGTTTTATTATCGTAAGGCCTGGTTTCTGTCAGCTTAGTCAGTTGTGAGTCAGGCAAAGTCTTTTTGATCTTCAGTTCCCAAACAGTCGATGATCCTGTGAGTAAAGGTCACCAGAAGTCCTGGACATCACGTGAAGTGTACTTAATTATCTTAGTCATTACTGCTTAACTGGTTTAGAGGTTTCAGACTTTTCTGTGGAACGTGAAAGATCTGAAATGTTGTTTAAAGCAGTGTTAGATAATTTGCTGTAGTTTGGGATAAATGTTCATGGAGGGGGAAGGTGGGAACAGAACAGCAATTGTGAATCTGACGTGTTAAAGGGCACAAAGTTGTCTTCTGCTTTTGCTGTTTGCATTTAGTTAATGATTAACATTCAGGATCTTGCTGCTGCTGTTTAGAGTTAGTCATGCATGTGTCCTCGTTGAGTATTTCACCATAGGGATAGTATCATGTGGATGTTGAACCCACTGATGTCTAAGGATGAACCTTCTGGTTTTTGTGTCCGTGGCATTAATATCACGAATGCTTTTACTGAGCTGGTAGTGTAGTTTCTGTACACATTCCTTCTATCCTGCTGGGATGCTTCCTGGTCTTAATCTGATATGAACCTTTGATAGATGGCTGTGAGCAGTACTCTACTTTTTACTGGTGTTTATTTTAAAAAGCAAGATTAGATGAAACCTGTGCATTTGTCTAGGGTTTTGCGGTTTTTTAAACCCTATTTATATATTTATTTCATCCTTCTGCAAAGTAAAGCATAGACATTTAAAATCAAGCTTGTACTGCAGTTATCACTTATTCTATGTCGTTCTCTCAATAATAAAATTGATTCTTAAAAGTCCTTATCTGCAGTGTGTCTGGGTTATAATGCCCAAACTCATGTAAAAACATGGACATGTTCCCACGGAATTGACAAGAAGATAATTTTAAAGGTTCTGACATTATTATTTTTAGTTATTCTGTATCAAACACTTGATCTGTAAAATGCAAACTGCTACGGATTATAACTTTGAATGAAGTGAGCAGAAGCTGCAGGGAGGTCAAGCCATTTGTTAGAGGTCATGCAGGGAGTTCAGCCTGGGATGTAGGGGACCTGTAGAGTCAGACCAGGTGGTACACTGTGGTGCAGCTGGATTACAGGTCTGTCATATCCAACACCAGTATTTGAATTATTTGTAGGGTTAATCACAAATGGGGAGAGAACTCTGGTGGTAATTGTGTTCTGTGCTTGAGAATGGGCCCTGAAAGAGATGCTTCTTCACAAATCCTTTACAAGTATATAAAATAAATACTCATATTTCACTGTTTAAGATGTATCTTGGTTAAGAAGCAGTATGTGGGGTTTGTTTTGGTTTTTTGTTGAATAACTTAGGAGATTTCCCTTGTCATTTGATACTTCTATGTTGTGAAACTTAGCTGCTTAAGGAGTGATTTAGATCTAACCTCACATTACTGGTTTTCCTCTATTCCATTGGGGTGTTAAATCCCATTGTTTCTTTGAATTGAAAGCTAAGGGAGAGTCTCTGTAATTGTGTTTTTTTCTTACCTTAACTTTCCTTCTGTCATTTTAGAGTAAAATCCTTTTTTTAAATCTTCTTCAGTGGATTCTTTTTTAGTGTATTTGAGCTTTGTTCTGCACCAAACCACGGTAACTCCAGTGTAGCAGCAGCCTGTGAGTGTGTGAACAAGGAGCTGGAAGGCTCCACACAAGCACTGCTGTAGTTTATCCTTCTTGCATTCTCAAGGTGTGGAGGCTTGACCTTCTACAAGGTGACTGTCCCCTTCCTGAGTTTCAGTAGCCACAAGCCTCTTCAGCAAGACACAGCAATCTCACTCTCCTATTCCTTAGTTTTGCTGGACAAAGCTGAAGTTGTGCAGCTTGGCTGGGCTAGCAAATAATACGAATTTAGAGGAGGGCTTTTACTCTCTGTAGCTGAGTCTCTTACTCAGCTGTTTCTGTCATATCTGTGCACAGTTATAACTTGCTAATTTCCCTGCTGCCTGGGGGTGGTGGCTTGTCTAGTGCACTTTCTCCTTTAAGAGCGTGCAAAGACCTTTTTTAACTCTGCTCTCCATCATACATAAATATTTGCTGTCCTGAATGCAGAAGCTTACCTATAGGTCAGTATCTTAATGACGAAGAACAGTGATTGTTAGCTCTTGCCTGACTTCTCCAGACAAGTGAAACCCTTTCTTGCCATCTTTGGATATCCTAAGCCAGGGAGGACCCTTTAAAGGATGGTATTCCTAGAGTTTGTGAGAGCTTCTCTGGTCTCAGGTGTAGTACAGCTGTGTGTCTCACAACATAACTGAGTGTTCAGGAGAAGCTGGCATAGCAGGGAATGGTTGATTTCTGGCTGTAACAGAGAGAGGGAGGTGTCAGTGAGTCGTGAAAGGCAGAGTGCAAGGGACCGGGCAAAATGAACCAGACCTCCAGGAGAATGCCAGGAAGCTCTCCCTGAAATGCCAAGGTGTCAAAGGGACTCTGCCATGGCTCATGTCCAGGCCATGTTCCTGAAGAGCGTTGCTGTCCTGTCGTGCTGCCCTGTAGCTTCTCCACGCTGCCTCTTCCAGCCTTTTGAGAACTGCTACAAGGAAAGGTTCGTGCAGGGAAGCCATGGAAACAGCACTCTGTGCTTCTTGCCTCTGCACTGTTGTGCCTCTGCTGTTGTCCCTAGGTCAACAGCAGGTTGCCTGCGAGGCCCTTCTGCAGAGTGATTTACCAGTATTGCACAAAAACCATTGTTATTCAGGTGCTTCTCTTGCAAATAGTATTTAGTAGTGTTGGCTAAGAGAAGAAGTTTTCTACCTCCAGGGAAGCTGAATGAGCAGCCAAGTAGTACCAGGTTGAAAGGGACAACTTCTGAAGCTCTTGAAGCAAGAGGAGCCTGGCATAATATGAATGTTATTTGTTTAAACTCGGTTTAATTCATTTAAAATAGGTGTGACATCACCTAAGCAAGCTCCATTCTGTACAGCACTGTCTTGTTCACTGTTATGACTTTGGTGACAACTTGTAAAGCCAAAAGCCACCCAGCCAGCACTGCTGCCTTGCCTTGCTGAGCTGTTCTCCCTCACTTCTCAGCTGGTGTGTCTGCACAGAGCCTGTATTGCGTGGAAAGAGCTGTGGGGAGTGAGCGGCACTTAAATAAAACCTGTCAGACAGTGATCAGCTCTACAATCTGCCAGCCTTCTGCAGCGTCTGCTGGAGTGCCTGAATGTTTGGGATCCAAGTTAAAGTGCGTAGAGCTCCACATCACAGGAGCAAAGGTTGGATCAAGCAGGTGGCTTGGGCTCATGGGCTGACTGAAGGGATAAGGTTTCTCCTTTCCAGTTCTGCTGTAGTTTTACATATCCTTTTACTGTAAAGTGGTTGGCTAAGACTGTCTGGCCATTTATCATTTCCTGTGTTGGACTAGCCTCACTGATCCCTTTTAACCTGCAAAATAACAACAAAGATCCACCTGTTTTGTTGCAGATGCTCAGTGTGTCCTTTGTGCCTGAATGGGTGCTGCTTTAGTTGATCGTGACTTCCTGTGTGTTTGCAGCCCAGAAGCACAAGGGCAAAACCCCTCCTTTGTGGCTTTGAATAATAATAATAATGTCAGCTGTTGTCAAAGACGTGTGATCACCAAGCACAGGCATTTCATACTGGCCATCTGTGCATGGCTGGTGGCTGTGTTGGTTGTCTGCAGTGCTGTGTGTCCTGGCAGTCACCTGGATGTGACAAGTGAAGGTCATTCCCATGCAGCAGGAGCGTGTACCCACCCAGAGCTGGTGGTGAATTGGGAAGGACTGCCCTTCTGCGAAGGTGTGGTGTGACATTACACCTAATTAATTTAATGGTAGGATGCTGCTCAAATGGATGGTCTTGTTCCTTTGGTTTCCATCCACACCCAAAGCCACGTGTCTTTTGTAGCTTCCCCTTGAATTTGGTAAAGACTGGAGTGATGGTTTGTAGGAAACACTGCCTGCACTAAAGGCAAAAAGGACCTAATATACTTCCATGGTGGAAGTGATTTGTCACGGGGCTATGCAATCAGAAATAAAGGGTGGATTTGGGAAGATCATGGTGGGCTCAGCTCACCATTTAAGTTGGCTGAGCTGGAGCAGTCAGATGATACCTTATCCTCTTCCTACCCTCCCCTGAGAGTTGGTAATGCATGGGAATTTCTCCACCATCTTTGTGTATTGTCACTCACTCCAAGGATTAAGTTGGACTAACAGAAACATATAATTTAATCTCATGATATTTAGAAGGTGTAACAAGGAAGCCTCTACATTGAAACAGGAAATATTTAGGGGGACAGAGGTGACTTTGAAAGTGGTAAACAGGTGCACTATTGTGCTGTGTGGTCTGAAATTCCTGGTTTGGGTTGGTTTGGTTTGTTTTTTTTGCTTGTCCTGAAGGTAGATGGCTGAATAGCTGAATGTTTAATTCGTTTAAAGTAGGTGTGAAACATGCTGAATAGCATGTTCTGGAATTGGAGCATAAAGGAGATGTCAGCCCAGCCTGTGGTGTGCTAAAATGCCTCTGAATTTGCCATTGTAGTAATGTGTTTTAGGGTACCAGCCTGGTCAGCCTGCATCACAGAACAGCCCAGTGTGTTCTGTGACTTTTCCCACACTGGAATTAACCTGTGTGCTTAAACATGTCATTGTTTCAGATGCCAGAAATGGTGTGTCCTCTGACCTACCTGTGTGTGTCATGAGTGTTTTGATTTGGAGTGTTTTATGGAGGTAGGACGCAGGTTTTGACAGCTGTTTTCTTGGAGTGACTAATACAATGTATTTTCAAAAGTGTTTGGCACAGAGCTCTGTGAGGTTGCTGGTTTGGAGTAAATGAGTATTCTACGCTTTTTTTTTTCTGACTTGCTACATGATTTGTGTTGCTATTACATCACAAATCTTCTGCTCTTAATACTCTTTTAGATACATTGACTCACAACAGAAGAAATCCCTCTCTTCTGCTTCCTTACCCTGCCCTCCCCCATGGGTGCTCTCACCAGCACAACCCCCTGGTATCTGTAAATAGAATTTAAGTAATAAATGTGCTTGATGTAAGGCACTTGCTGTATGATAAATGTGACTTTGCCTTGCATGTTCTGGTGGGCTGAGGTGGAGTTGCTTCCTGGTGTGAATGTCGATCGTCTTTTTATTGGTGAGATTATTACGCGTTGGCTGGAAAAGCAGAAAAGGAGTGTTTTTAAACCCAGAAAGAGTTGGTGTCTTAGGCAGTGGGAGGTGTGGTGTGGGTGAGACAGGTGCCAGATCCTGTGATAGCCTGTGTTGTTTACGTGTAGGTGGTGTTAAATATGCTTTCATCCCTGATGCATGTCTATTTTTGCTTTTCTCCAGGAAGGGTCTTGTCTTGTACAAAATCTTTTTTTATTACCAGAAAAACACTTGGCTTTCTTTTCATTGTGAGAAAGTACCTGCATTTTAAAGGACTGTCTTGAGATGTGTAATTCTCCCAAATCCCAACAGGGAGGACTTACTGTGGCCCTTTTGTGACCTCTGGCCATGTAGGAGGCTGAGAGAACCATAACACTTATTCCCAATGGGGGGAAGCTCTATTACAGCAAGAGCAGCCTACTTTTTTTTTATTTTCCTTTATGAAGTTATTACTACTTTTTTTTTCTTTTGTACGAAGACTTCCTCTGGGTTTGACGTAAGTACAGAAAATTGAGATGATTCAGGCTTAAGCTTGAGTTCATAACCCCACTCATTATGCTTGGATGTTGCCTTGGCTTTAGGATGGTTGGGAACGTCTGTGTTTTGATACTGAAGAATGGGAGGAGGAGCAACTGGAACCCCCTGTGATTATGTTGTATGAGTTGGACTGTTCCCCTTTTCTGTAGTACGTATCCATTGTAAGAATTACATGGTATAATTTCTCTGCCTGAAAATAACATTAATTTCATTCTGCTTGTTTATATGGAAATATTTGTAACTTGGTTTGTAACTTCTTGAATGCAGAAGATGAGGCAGAGTCTGTCTGAAGGGGCAAATCTCCAAAGATCCAGCTCTCCTTTGCTGGCTCCAGGAGGAGGAGGAGCAAACTGCAAGTAGGACACCAACAGGACAAGCCCAAACACCATGTGTGGGCTTGCTTTTCTGACACTCAGCTTGCAGGAGTTTATGGTAAAGTGTCCAGCAGTGCAAAAGTGGTGTCTGCAAGGAGCCACGAGGAAGGATTTGGGGAGAAAGGGAAGAGTATTTTGGGGTGGAAGGGAATATGTTGAAGGAGAGGAGCTACACAGATGGCAATGGCAAGGGATCTGTGGACATGCTGTTGTATGGTATGATATGAAGAATATATTCAGGGTTTGTTTACTCTGGATTTCTGCAGTTGTTTAACTACATTGATGCAAATTCAAGTGGATTCAGGTCTGAGCAGAATGAGCTCTAGATGATTGGTGTTGGCAAATGTGGGTGCTCAGTAAAAGGCTGTGGTTTCCTACATGTGTTCGGAAACCAACATATTTTATATATCTTACAGGCCAATTTGTTTTTATCCTTGTATTGGGTTTGTACAGCCAGGTTTTGGTGGGGGAGGCTACATCTACACAGGTGGCTTCTGTGAGAAACTGCCAGAAGCTTCCTCCATGTCCAGCAGAGCCAATTACAGCCAGTTCCAAGATGGACCTGCCACTGGCCAAGGCTGGACCAGTCAGAATGGTGGCACCACCTCTAGGATAACATATTTAGGAAGAAGGGAAAAGTAAGATATTGTGCAGATATAGTGTCTGGAGAAGAGCAGAGTGAGAATATGTGAGAGGAACAACTCTGCAGACACCAAGGTCAGTGCAGAAGGAGGGGGAGGAGGTGCTGTGGCACTGGAAGTAAGATTCCCTGGCAGCCTGTGGTGATGCAGCTGTGCCCCCACAGCCCTTGGAGGTCCACAGGGATGTAGAGATCCACCTGCATCCTATGGAGGAGACTCACCTTGGAGCAGGGAGATGCCTCAGAGGAGGCTTTGAATGAGCTCTGAACCTGTGGGAGGCCCATGGTGGAAGAGCTCCTGGAAGGGACCTTCAGACCTGTGGAGAGAGGAGCCCATACTGGAGCAGGTTTCCTGGTGGAACCTGTGACCCTGTGGGAGACTCCCTGGAGCAGGCTGTGCCTCTGAAGCACTGCATGCTGTGGAAGAGTGACCTACCTTGTAGGAGTTCATGGAGAGCTGTTACCCCTGGCTGGGGTGGATTCACACTGGAGAAGTTCATGGAGATCCTTATCCCTGAGCAGCAGCAGGAGCAACATGTGATGAACTGACTACAATCCCTATTCCCATCTGCTTGCACCGCTGTGGGGGAAAGAACTAGAGCTGGAAAGGTCTTATTGTGCTTCTTGTTTTCCTGCTCTGAGGCTTTTAATCATAAATCCAATTAATATCTCTAATTTGAATCTGTTTTGCCTGTGACACTATTTGGGGAATGATCTCCAGCTTCTTAATGTGAGAATCTTTCATTATATTTTTGTCTCCCTCATTCAGTTGCAGAGGGGAATGATAGAGGTTTTGGTGGGAGCCTGGCATCCACCTAGGGTCAACCCACTACAAACTTTTCGATTTTTTTTCCTACTGAATGCTGATGTTGCAATAGGTACTTGCAGTGCAAAAGTATGGGTGGCTTTAAAAGCCACCTTTGAGATTTTCTTGCCTTGTGTGATATGTGGTAGCTCAGCTAAGGAATGAGGGGTTATGTTGCTCTTGTGCTAGGTGTTCATCCGTAATAGTGAGCTTTATTTGCATAGACCTTTCTGGTGTCTGGCTTGTGGGAGGAGTTTTGCTTTCTTGTGTATGAAAATGCCTGAAGAAAAATGTCAAGTTGGAAAACGTAACTTGAGTTCAAAGTAAAAGCCTTTGTTTGGAAAGCTGTCTTAAAGACTGCATGCATAATGCTCTGCTGAAAGAAGGGGGGATGTAGGTCAGGAATCCTGTGTTTACCAGTCCTGATAGACTTCACAAAATCAAAATTGCTAATCTAAGATAATAATTTTCTACAGGATTTGGCAGGAAGATTGTTGCATATTCCTCATTCGTAACTGCAAACTGCACTTCTGAGCTCTGTTGTTGAGGTTGCAGTCCATGAAGTAGAATGAGAGCAAACCTCCATCCATTAATTTCAGACAGTAACAATACTTGGCCAGAACTCGAGCTGTTTCCTTTGCAGCTCTTCAGATTCCCATCATGATGATTCAGATGGCTCACAGTGAGATGTAATGTGGCATTTGTGGTATGGGCTTTGCCCAGTTGAACTAGCATATACCATAAGCAGATGGCTTTCATTCTGTTCTCTCTACAGCAAGGATAAGAGGGAGGAGAAAAAAAAAGGAAGGGGAAAGCTTCCTCTTTGCTGTTTTCAGCTAATTTTCCCTATCTCCTCAAAGTGCACGTAGATGTACGTTGTATTTTAAGTCCTGGAAAGAAATGACATTTTTGCTAGAGATAAAATACCAATGCATAACAAACTTACCGTTTAAGTAATCTGTACCGGTAGAAACTACCATGCCATTGAGAGTAAAGACTCAGTCTTGTTTTCTGCTGTGATACAATGAAAAGGGAAAAGGGCTGTGCTTTATATAGACATGGAGTAATCTGAACAATCCCATGGTGCTTCGTACTGTACTCCACCTACCTTGCATCATAACTTCCTTTCTCGTATTTATGGCCCAAAGCCAGTGCAAAATAAATGGAGTAGTGTGTGAGGAGGGTGAGATGGCAAGAGCTGAACTCCATGCGTTTGGGTGTGGCTGGAGGCAAATACTAAACTTTACTCTGCATTTCTGTTAAACCCTTACTGGGCAGCTGAATATGAAAAGGATCAGGGATAGCAGTCATCCCGTGTGCCTGTCTTCTAGTAAGTCTATTATTATCTTTTGCTTACCTTAATCTTTTGCTTACCTTAATCTTTAGGCACAGTAAGTGAGGATGTTGCCTACTGAAGGACGGTTTTCAGGTTCTGAGGAGCTTCATGCAGAAGAATAACTGAATTACTCTATTGTTGTGGTGTACTTTGCACTGAATGGAGAGCTGTAACTGTGCACCAGCTCTGAGTGCTGCTAATCAGAACAGGAAAATGTGCTGTTGTGCAGGCTGTCTTCTGTTGTTTAGAAAGTTGCATCAAGTCAGCAAAAATATCTGTTTTAGCCACTGACTTCTTTGTAGCCATCTGGGAAGGTGCAGCATCATTGCTCCCACTAGGTAAGATACAAGACTTAAATTTGAAACTCGTTGTATGGAGGGGTTTTGTATTAATCAGGGAAGACTTAGTAGTAGTTTAAACTGTGGGTAAAAGCAGTTATTTCTCATTTCTGTCACCTGTACTTGAAATGTGATAGTTAATCTATTAATTCTAAAATTTCTATGTTGCTAATTTTTCAGTTAACTAAAACTAGCTTCTAAAATTATATTTTAGTTCAGGATGTAAATTCATAGAAACTGTTTAGGTTTGAAAACACCTAAATAAACGACTTCTAATGCCTCCTTAAAAATGAGAGCTGAGAAAATGTGTTATGCAAGCTAAAACCATTACTTAACTGTGTTATGGAAATATAAAAACCTTCAACACAGGTAATGAGTGCTTGAAGGGATTAGGTTTCAGTCTGAAAAGCAGTTAGTACAGAATGTGGTACAGAATTATGTTATTAGCTCTGATGCAAGGTAACAAAATTAATCAAATTTTCCAGAGGCAGTATGCTTGTTTGGCTATCAAATAATGGGATTGGCTCTGCTGTTGCCTTCTTGCGTGCCTCAGTTTCTCTGCCTGTAAAGTAGGAAACTGCTTGCTTGTGTCATGACTTCCTGGTCATAAAGTGCTTTGAAGCTGAAGAATATTGTGTGAATAGATGCCAAGGTTTGTATTGTATAGTGCAGGAAGCCTCCATAAAGTTAGGAATGCAGACAATAGTGAAAACCAGGGTTAAGTTGTTATTTTTTTAATATCTTCTCTTCTTGATTATATTTTATAAGGGATTGCATTTGGCTGATTGTTGCCCATTGCTGACACTTTACAATTGGAATTAGATCTTTCCCTAGAAATGTGGGGAGGGGAGGGAAGTGTGTCTCTTTCAACTCAGGTAGTTTCAGGAATTAATTAAGTGTATTTTAATTTACATAATGCCCCATATAATAGTGTTCTTCTGAATATTTGAATCCTGAATGCTATTAGTGGATGAGTTAGAAAGTGTCCAGTTTATCACCCTTTTAATATCAAAGATGTGTGACATCAGCTTTATAATAACTAAGGGGCAAGAGAAGTCTGATCCTTGCAGAAACACCATCAAAGCTGAAAAGTAAATTGCATTTCTGTTTTCCCCCACTTTAATCAATAATTGAGGCCTTCTGATCTAAGAAGAGTTATTCAAGGCCTTTGATGTGAAATGATATCTTGTTGGATGAATGTGGATTATAAGACATGTTTGCTCAAGTTAGTTTTTCGAAGCGATTTCTTCTGGGTTTGGATTTTTTAAAAAATTTTGTTTTTGACTTTTGTTTTGTGTGGCAACAAAGCCGGAGCCAAAATAGTGTGGTCATAGTCTAGCACTTATACATTCTTAAATATTTTACTTTCAGTTGAAAATGTATTTGCAGATGTTGAGACTTTTTGTCTTTACTATTGGTGTTATTGTATGAAATGATCCCGTTGATGAGCTCAGCAATAAATAGGGCAGATTTGCAGGAAATGTAAGGCTGTTGGGGATGATGTGCAGAAAGAGATGGAGGATTATAAAATGGCCTGTGATTTGCTTTGATTGATGCCCTCTTCTGTCCTTCTCTTTGGTTGCTTTTCTTACTATGCTCCCTTGCTGTTCCTGGGTGTGTTACAATCCTGACTTAGTGGCTGTAGTTGGAGTTCATTCATAAATAATGAGTTGAAAAAAAATTATGTATTTCATGCTGAGGGTTCTCAAAGTTGTGCTTCACACCAGTATGGATTTTTTTTTTTTATATTTGTGACCTAAGTGGCAGACTTCTTTGAGAAAGGAGGTCCTTTATGGTCAGTACTCTGCTTTTCCATCCAGTTGTTTGTAAGTCAAACACTGCAGTCATTCCTTGCAAAAACTCTCCCTTGCTTTAGCTCGTGTGACCTTGCTCTTCTCTCTGATGTCCTTGGTGCAGCCGATCGAACTGCCTCATTTGGTGGCTCCATAACTGCAAACTTCTATTTTCTAAGCTGGAGCAGAGTCAGCTGGAATTTGTGATGTGATTTTAAAAGGAATTGCTTCAGTAGATACACAACACCCCTGGTTTCTCCCAGTTATGCCAAAGCGCTGCAGTGCTTTGATATTTTAAAGCTTTTCAGTACCTTTAAGTGAGCATGTTTTTGGGCTGGGAAAAGGGAGAGAAATCTTTTAGTTTAGACCTTACTATAGGGATCTGAGTCCTGTTCAAAACATGCTCGGTCTGTGTGCTGGACATTCATAAAACCCAATTTTTGAAAGTCTAGAGGAAAAAGCCCTCATCCAAGGCTATATGGAATTGTTGGATGTTTCAGAAATTGTTTTCATGCTATCTTTAAAAAAAGTACAACGTCTGACTGAAATTTGTCTTCCTTTTGTTTTGTTTTTTTTTTTTTTTTTGATCAAGTCCTTCATTTATGCCTAGTTTGAAACTGAACTTTTTGTGTGGTAGTTTTTTTCCCTCCCCCTTTGAAATTGCTGGATGTTTGTACATAACTGTTTTAACATCTTCAGTTTCAGGGAGGAGCAAGAAACTGTTTTGTGCTCTAGGTGGATGTAAGAATTCCAGCTTCTGAACAAAGTGTCATGAGAGTACTCATTTCCTTTGTTTCTTGTTGCCACACGGCAGTAAACCAGTGACATAAACGAACTGGTAGGGTGGTTAATGAATGTCACAGTTGAACCATTCCCAAGGGAAGCACGAGTGAGTCCTGGGCATCCCAGTTCGAGGTGGTGCAAGCCACAGCAGCCACCAAGGGTGAGGAGCAGCACCAAGAAACCACAAAAGGTGTGGGCTTCACGTCAGATTCTTCACCTTTCCCACTCCTCTCTGGGAAGAGGCATCTCTGTGGTGGACACTCTCTGGTCAGCTTGCCCTAGGCTCCAGTGTGTCCAGGTGGGCAGCAGGGTACCCCAGGAGGCCTTGCAGCTGAGCAGGCAGCGTGGTGACAAATGTGACACCATTTGGTGCGACAGGAGCACAACCACTTAGAACTTGATCATCTCAGCATTGCCCCTGGAGCTGAAGGGAAACAGGGTGACATAACACCAGTGTCATAACATTTTAGTTGCTTTAGACTCTAAGGACTTCAAGGTATGTTTTTAAAGGAATTTGCAGTTTGGTTGCTTTTCCTTTCCTTAGTTCCTAGAATATGTGGGCTAGAGGTGATGCAGACACTCCCAAGTCCCAGAAATGGCCCCCACACAACAGGTTTGAGTGCTCTTGGCTTAATGTATTAGTAATTATCCTGAGCATTGTGCACAGAGACACAATTCGTGATCCTTCCTGTGTAGTTCTGTATTGCTAAATCCTAAGGATTAACAACTGGATATAGACAGGCACACTGAAGAGTGAACAGCCGTGCTAGGGTCAAATTAGGTCTGCTTTGTGTATAATGCCATGGTTTTTATAATTTTCTCTTAATTCCCATCTGTGAGCTCATCTTTTAAATTAACAAATGTTACTGCAGACGCACAGCCTGTGCCATTTGCTGGTGTTCTAAATACAAGGCTGTACAGCATTAAATGTCAAAGGTTGATATGTTTCACACACCTACATAACTCTGCTGTAAATCTATTTGGGAACTTTGTTTTTATTTTATACTCTTCTGCCCCAGTAATTCTGATTGAGATATTCTTACCTGGCTGCACCTGACATCCTTCACTGTCAGGCTCCTCTAGGGGAGTCAGAAACACTGCATCTGAAAGGAAGTGTGTTCTGTGACAAAAGATTAAAGCCAAGTGTCAGAGTTCCTGCTTGGAAAGCTTTGTCTCTTAATTTAGGTCACTATCTCCTTGTGCTGTAGACAGCAGAACCAGTTGTGCCCATCTTCACTATATAAAAGGTGTGTGGTAAACTGATCTTACCTACCTCCACATTCTCTCCTGGTTTCCCTCCATACAAGCTCCAAGTTTGGCTTTTTTGTTTGGTTTTTTTTGTTGATTTTTTGGGGGTTTTCCCCCTCCCATAAAGTGACAAAGAAATGGGTGGGAGAATGTAGCCATCAGGCAGTTTTGAGCTTGCTTTCAGGAGACTGTTTCCTCTCTGTGAATATTTGTATAAGGTGTTCAGGAATTTATCAGAAACCCTTGTCTTGGGGAGCTGGGCAAAACCAGTGGTCAGGAATTCTGTGCTCTGGGTGCAGTGCCAGGGTGTGAAAAAAACACTTTGCAAGTGTTTATATTGCCACGAGTGGGCCAAATTCTTGTGCTCTGTGTAACAAGATGTGCAGAGTCTGGAGTGTTTTTTGTCAAAGCTTTTAAAAGAGTAAAGGCAGCTTCTCACATAGGGTTGAAGGGGATCTTGGCACTCAAAAGAGCCCAGGAAAGGCTTTGGAGACATCAGGAATGTGCCTGTGCATGGCTGTATTCTGTGAGAATGCCCAACAGAGGATTCCTAAAGCTGTGAAACAGATGGGGCTAAATTTCACTTTACAAAGGCATAAAAAACTCTAATTCCATAGTATTTACACAAAATCACAGAAATAGTGCATGTGATAGTGGTTTTGTTACTCTTTAAAAATTATTATTTAAATTTATTTAGAAGGTTATATATACCTCTCTCTCCTTGTTTGATTTGGCCTCCTTTTCCTCCTTTTTGCCCTTTTGAACTGTTGCTCCTAAGGATATATACCCCCTTCACGCTTTAGAAATGAGGACAGGCAAGGATTTGTGTCTTTTCTTGAGAAAGCACCTTTTCCATCTGTATGAAAAATCCTGAATTGTATAGATTGCTGTTGCTTGAAATGCTAAATGGAGTAATTGCTTTCTGGAGATATTGGGCTGATTTTTGTGTTGCTGGAAGCCGTGTGACTAACAGCCAGTTGAGACTGAAGTTGAGAATTGGTCTCAAGAGAATTGACATTAATTTTTAGCTAGCAGCTAAACTTTGATAGCAGTTTAATATTAATAGCATGTAGTGAGATGGTGCTCAGAGGCAGTAATTATAGTTTTCTATCAAAAACTGCAACTAATTTTTTAGAGCGCTTGTTTAGTAGTTGTGGCAGGAAAGACATGAGCAAGAACATCTGTGTGGTGTGTATAAACAAAAAAACCTCAAAGACCAAGGATCCCTCTCCAGTTGTGAAGAGGAAGCCAAGTAAAATATCCTTGGGTATGGGGTTTGGGGGGACCTTGTATTTAGGCTGAGACTAAGAGCACAGCAAGTTGACTTGTGTTTCTAGGAACCTTTCAGTGAAATATGTTACAGAAATGCAAATTGTGTTTCCACTTCACTGCCTATGTAGTAAGCTCTGGTCTTTTTTTATACCAGATGTAATCACCATTGTTCTTCACTCCTGCTGAACTCCTGATGACTGTTTCTCCTGCTGTGTCAAATGATTGCAGGATACATATGCACATAGTAAGGTGGGAGGGGTTGTGGTCATCACCTGAAGAGAGAAGGAAGGAGCACCAGGTCCAGATTTAAAATCGAATAGTCCTCCAGCAATGTAAAGTAGTTGAGCAGGGGATTACTTCTGCAGCATCTCTCTTGCTTTTACCTTAAAGAAATTCAGGGTTATTTAGAAAATTGTACTCGCTGTAGTTGATAAGATGTTATCTGTGTGGGAAAGAGTGCATTTAACAGCAGGTTGTGACTCCAAGGTGCAGCCTGCCTTTGTGTTGGAAAGTAACCATGTGCCTTTGTGGTTTGCAGATGTTTCTGACCGTGTGCCTTTGTGGTTTGCAGATGTTTCTGACCGTGTACCTCAGTAACAACGAGCAGCACTTCACTGAGGTGCCAGTCACCCCCGAGACAACCTGCAGAGATGTGGTGGAGCTGTGCAAGGAGCCTGGGGAGAGCGAGTGCCACCTGGCTGAGGTGTGGTGTGGCTCAGGTAGGTCAGGCTGGCAGCTGGTGAGTTACTGGGTGTTCTCTGCTCCTGAGAAGGTAGCACATGGAGACCTGACAGGTGTGATCCTGTCCCAGAGAGTTTCTGCGTTACCTTTTCATTGGTTTCTTCATCAGACTGGCTGTATGATAAGGCACCTGCAAGAAGGCTCACACGTGCAACACTGAGTGGAAAGCAAAAGGGAACTTAAGCATGCAGATGTTCTTTTGTCTGTGCAGCCCTCCTGTGACTCACAGGAGTCTGAGGGGTGTGATAGAGTTTTTTTTTCCTCTTCCTCCTCCCCACAGTGGGATCCCAGCAGCTTTTATGGCAGTTTTGAAGTACTAAGTATTGGTAGTTCTGTGACAAGTTCAAAATAATTTCTTTAACCCCACAGCCATTTTCACTTGCAAAAATAAAATAAAAATAAATAAAATAAAACTTCCTTTTTCTGCTGACACCTTCAGTGTTACCAATTGCATTGGGTGTGGATGGGGAGTGTGCTAGCAGGAGTAGTGGGGGTTACCTGGTGTGAAGTGCTCTAAAGAAAGTGGGTGACCGGGAGGATGGAGAATCTACTTCTGACTGTCCTTTCAAGCCTGTGGAAAAGGGATTTGTGCATGTGGCTTGTTGTAACTTTTTTTTATTTTTTATGTTCTTCTGATCTTGGGAGTTCACATCTCCCAAACTTGCCATGCTCCATTGGAACAGGAGAATATGCCAACAAATAAAACCTAAAATATTACTAATGTCTCATGGCTTAAATGGGAAAGGGCTCTGGACTATCTCCTGTCTGCATGGTACTCATTAGATACTAGGAGCCATCCAGAGGCATAAGATAGATGAATCCCTGATAGGATTTTGAGTAATGAAAAATAGTTATGTCTGAGCCAACCTTTTTGAGATCCTTCAACAAGATTATAAAAGAATCAGATAGTAAGGGCTTATATTTCTGTCTTCCTCTGCTGTTATCTCAGGCTCACATCTGTTAAAAGAAGTCTTTGGGGAGATGGATATTTGTTTAATGCTATGAGATACCTGAGTTGTCTCTTGATATTTTCTTGCTTCTGACAGAGATGTAATGTTTCTGATATTTCTAAGTCTAAAAAATGGAACAGAATTTTTTTCTCCTTAGAAGATGAAGAAGCTTTGCTTCATAAATCATGGAAAGAGATCTTCTAGGAATGTATTTTAATTGTACATTTTTGTCTAAATCAACACAACACTAAAGTCTACAGTGAAAGAGAAGTAAAATAAAGGTTTAGGTAAAACTTCTGAATTTATAGTTAGCCTTAGTGCCCACACCCTGTTAAAGAGCACAAGTGCTTGCGGTGAGGGACAGGCTTCTCCTGTTGGTACTGAAGTTGGAGCTGTACTAGAGTGGGCAGTTGCTCTCATGTTTCCTCAGCCTGGATTCTTGCTTGGCTTTTGAGATGATGATGTAGAGTAGGCTGGAAAGGGCAGTGAGATTGTCCTGAAATCAAAGGAGAGCACTTATAGTAAGAGGCAAGTGAAGTCTGCCCAAATGTTTTTGTTAAGCTGAAAGGTGAACTTCTTTGTGAGTGGGACAATATAGTATGTGGCTTATTCATATAATCAAATTATCAGCCTCTCTGCTAGTCAAGGAGGTGTAAGAAAATAATCTGGATACAGAATCAAAGTGAAGCAGAGAACTTGTTCTGAAATTAGTCTTTGCAGAGACATCATGTGACACACAAGAACAGATATCTAAACATTGCTTGGACAGCTGTTGTTATAAGACAAGAAAAGCTTCATCCATTTTTACAGTGAAAACCTTGACAAGATCATTGAGCCCAGCCTTAGACTGAACACCACCGTGCCAGCTAGACCATGGCGCTAAGTGCTATGTCCAGTTGTCTCTTGAGCATTTCCAGGGATGGTGACTCCACCACCTCCCTGGGCAGCCTGTTCAAATGCTTAACCAACCTTCTGTCAGTGAAGAAATCCTTCCTGGTGTCCAGCCTTAACCTCCCCTGGTGCAGTTTGAGGCCATTTCCTCTTGTTGTGTTACTATCTTACCTGGGAGAAGAGAACAACCCCCACCTGGCTACAAGCTCCTTTCAGGGGGCAATAAGGTTTCCCCTGAGCCTCCTGTTCTCCAGGCTGAGCACCCCCAGCTCCCTCAGCTGCTCCTCATCAGACTCATACTCAGCCCTTCCTCAGCTCCACTGCCCTTCTCGGGGCTCTCTCCAGCACCTCAATGTCCTTCTGGCAGTGAGGGACCCAGAACTGGACGCAGCACTCGAGGTGTGGCCTCACCAGTGCCCAGCACAGGGGGACAATGCTGCCCTGCTCCTGCTGGCCTCGCTATTGCTGATACAGGCCAGGATGTCACTTGGACACAGTGGCTCATGTTCAGCTGCTGTTGACCAGCACCCACAAGTCCCTTTCCACTGGGCAGCTTTCAGGCCACTCTGCCCCTGGCCAGTAGCCCTGTTCGGGGTTGTTGTGACCCAAGGGCAGGACTCAGCAGTTGGCCTTGCTGAAGTTCCAAATAGAGTTCCCAATCGTACTTGTTTACAGAAATGCAGTTATCTCAGTAGCATTAAAAGATTTGAGTGCTGGATTCATGCATGGTGCTTTGGATAAAATATGTCTTAAGTGTCTGTGTAGCATCCAGTAACAAGCA
Source organism: Dicaeum eximium (assembly GCA_013396995.1). NCBI lineage: Eukaryota > Metazoa > Chordata > Aves > Passeriformes > Dicaeidae > Dicaeum > Dicaeum eximium. The sequence continues at coordinate 143,090 of VWZP01000496.1, forward strand.
TTTGCAAGGTGTTTTTATATATATTCTGGATTTTTTTTTTTTTGTGAGTGGAGGAGTCAGTGGCAGAGGGAAATACTTTCAAGCTTTTTGCTAATCTCATTTGAGATGTCAGCAAAGTTTTCCATCTTGTTCTGCCAGGATTAGCCACGATTTCTGTTTTGCTTTCGTATTACACTGAACAAATGCAACTGCTTTAAAACAAACATGGTGCAGGACAGCTGACCTCTGGGGGTAGAAACAAAAGATTTGGGTTGGAAAATGACTTCTCAAACTTCAGTTGTCAGGATCCTTATATCGCTTGTTTCTTTCTTTTTCTGATACTTGCTCAGGAATTTTAGCTTCTGTTGTCAGATCTGATTAAGCCTACTTTGAAAGATTGCTGCAAGTGTGCTTGAAGCACTTTGCTCCCTGAAGGGGGCAAGTTTACTACTCTTCCTGGCCTCCTAGTTTTGCTTGAAATTTGGTGAATGTCAAAGCAAAATTTCTTGATCTTCCTATTGTTGTCAGAATTATGTTAGGCAGTTACTTTGCCTGCTGTGGAAAGCAGTCAAAAGGAGTGGGTGTATGAAGATCTCCTTTTTTTTGTCTGTGATACAGATAGGGAAAAAAAAAAGAAAACTGATTGTTCGTTCTTCTTGAGCTTTCCAAATGTACATTTGTTTGGTATTTAAGAATCTCTTTGACCTTCTTTTGAAGCCAGTGAGTGGTATTGACAGAATCCTCGTGTAAAGGGCATCTCCCTTGATTATAGAGTTTCAGCTGAAGTATTGCTGAGCTGCTAGAAATCTGTTTCATAAACCTGCTGTTATAGCCTTTAAGACAAAAATCTGCCAGTGGTACTGTTGACTTTGTTATGTTTTGCCTTTTTTTCTTGAATCAAGGTTTAGCAGATGAGGAACGTTTTTCACTGTCTAGACGAGTAACCAACAAGAGAAGGCTTTTTCTGTAACAGTGACCTACTTGCTTATTCTGTAAAGCTAATCTCTTTTGACAGTGACTCCAGAAATTCTCCTTCCTAGATTGCTTGAGCACAGCTGCAGCATTTTCATTTAAAGAAACACTTCTATGTTGAAAAGAGCTTTTCACATACTGAAAACATGTTAGCAGCTCCTTTTTTTTAATGCAACTGGAAACGTTTATACTAACACCAACAATTTTTCCTGCTGAAAAGATTATTTCATATTAAGACAGCGACTTTTTCAAAGACTTTATTGAATATGAATGAACTACTCTCTGATTTCTTTTTTCTATTTTTCCCTTCCCCTTGCTTAAAAAATGAAACTGCCAACAAAAGCAATGTCAGGAAGAGTGAAACTGCTGCAAAACTGGTGGTATTTAATTTCATTCTTTGTCTACTTGTCTTATTTCTCAGGCCAGGAGCAGTATCTTCTGCTTATCTGGTGTTCAGCACAAATGGGTCCAAAAGGATCATGAGCCCAAATGCTGTTAGAAAATACTGTGACAGTATCCTGACTATGTAAATTCACTACTGTGATATATTGACCACACTGTTGCAATCACATTTAAAATATGCAGAAAAATTTATGGTAAAATGTCTAGAATAACAAAAGAAACTGCTTTTATGTAAAGATTTAGATGCCAATAAGTAATTCTGGTTATATTCTGGCTGTGAGTGCCTGGCTGTGATGTATGTAAATTTTTAAAGAATGATAATATAGAAAGGGAGGTGTAGATTTAGACTCACACTGGTTTTTCTATTATCAAAAGGCAGCAAGTAAGGCTTAAAAATTACTTATATGACTGAATCCTGAGCTTGGGAATAAAAGCAGGAAAAGAAATTCAGTGGAACTTGTGAATGTAACTTTTTCATCTCAGTTATTTGAAAGGAAATGGCAAGTTCTTACTGGGCTCACTTTTCACTGTCTGATCCTTTTTTTACTTTGAGCTGTGAATCCAAAGTAGTTCAGCTTTTCAAGGTTTATCAGAAATAGGGCTTTCGAAATACATCTTGTTTGAACTTCATGAAATTTGCTGTCCAAGACAATGAGCTGGATCTGTGTCTGACAGGAGCACTTGAAGTGACAGGAGCTGTGCTGGCACACTGAGGATCAGGCCCCTGGGTACTGCCAGGGAGCCTCTTCAGGGTGCTGAGTACTCCTGCCTGAGCTGGAATGCAAGAGCTGCCATCCAGCGTTAAGAGAAGAATTCCTCTTCCCTGAGAGTTTCTTTGCATCTCTCTTCATCCTCATTGGAATTAGGAAGCAAATGAGTCCCTGTAGGAATCAGCAGCAGTGCCCTTGAGGAGGGGGTGGGAGTGACTAAGGAATGAGTTTGTCTGAGGTGCCACAGAAGAGGAGTGAAAGGTACAACAGCACATTTCCTGCGCCGCTGAGTGGGTAAGGTGATTTGCACATATAAAATGAGGGCACTAGAACTGAAAGCTCTAAATTCCCTGTTTGTTTTCCCTCAGGCTGCAGTGGTGCTTCAGCTTTTCCCTTCAGGGCTGGACTTTTCCAGGGCTGCTATGCAAAGGTGTTGGTTTGGTTTCAGAAGCAAGGAGCAATGTAGGGGCTTCTGAAGGGAAAAGTAGCAATACCTCGAATGAGGGCAAGCGTTACGTGCACTCACTACACCTGTGCACTTACAGGTGTTCAGGTGAAAGATGGACAGACATTTTTGGTTGGGTGTGAGCCCAAGCTATGTTGGTATGTAGCACTTAACTGTTTTTTTCCCTTTTCAGAGCGTCCCATAGCCGATAATGAACGGATGCTGGATATTCTGCAGAGGTTTGGAATGCAGAGGAGCGAGGTGCGTTTCTTTCTCCGCCACGAGCGCTCTCCCTGCCGGGAAGCTGGTAGGTGTTCATCTCAGCTGGTTCATTTGTTCAAGTTCTGGTGCATTCTTCAAGGTTAAGGAAACAGCTTGTGTGTGTTATTTATTAATGTTCATAGCCAGGAGGTGTTGCAGCCTTTTTTTGTCTGGCCATTGGCTAATCTTTGTAAAGGCTTCATCTTCCCTTGCTGTGTCTGGGAATAGTAAATCCAAATTGAAATTTTTGCACGTTTTCTAGAGCTGGTTATCATCCAAGGGCATACTGTGTTAAATAGATTTTCTCCAGCAAAATATCTTGAGATCTGTGGTGGTGATCTCTTCTTTTAAATATAGTAACCAAACTGTTGCCCAGTAATGTACTCTGTGATTTGGGTGATTATTCACCTGGATAATACTTTACCAGGGTGATAAACTTAGCATACTGGGCAAAGATAGAGTTCTTGAAAGCTTCTCCTACACATTTGTGTTAGTTTTAGGAATAGCCTTAAATGAGCTGCCTGGTCAAGTTTTCTGAGAATATAATTCTCATTATAAATTGAAATGTGAAACCTGTGAAGGAAGTTACTTTCAGCTTTTCAGGGGTTTTCTGTGTAACCCACATTCATCTTTTGAGTAGAATCTTTCACTTTTACCTTGAATCAATCTATCAGATTGTTTTTCCTCCCCTTTTTCTGTTTTCATCCTTGGTAATCTTCCTTAGTGTTGGAAATACTGTATTTAAGTGGCATTGTACCCAGCATATTTTTGATGGCTAAATATATCTTGATATTTGAAATGCATACTGGTGATAGAATGAGTGCATGAAAAGCTAAAGCTGTGCCACTTCTGCCTGCTGAGGGTCTTACAGAGCAGTTTAGTTGTCAAAGTGTATTTTTTCAAGTCCAGGGTGCTTGTAGTATTAGGATTATGGTCATTTTTTTGGCCACAGCATTGCTAAGCAATGTATTTGAGCTCTGAGCTAGTCTCACAGAAATATGGTTGTGAAATAGGAATCAAATGGGCAAGAAGGTAACAGGCATGGCTTTGTCCTGTAGTACACTTATGTTCTACAGTGAAATCAATGAGCTTGGTATTGGGCCTCTGAGCACTATTTGCATGTAATTTGATGGGAATAAAGTAGGGTTCTAATTAAGCAGCATCTTTACTGACACAATGAGTGCCAGGAAGAAGAAAAAAATGGGCTTTTAAACTGTATCTATAATGCACATTTAGAAGGGGCTGACTGCCTGTTTTCCACAGGATAAATACTGAAATAGCCTACTATTGCTTAAGCTGGTTTTGTTAGTCTATTTTTGAACAGAACTGTACTTTAAAATCAAAGTTTACATTGACCAGAAATCTTTTCAGAAAATGTGTGGTGTCATCACTTAAATTCATCTTGGTAGTAAACACATAAGAACAGGTGTTCAGATTCTACACCATAATGATGGTTCCAATTCTCCTTTTGTACTGACTGCTATGTCTAAAAGAATAAGAAAGATCTTATATTACCTTACCATCTTTGACTGTTTCTGCCTAGGGACTGGACAAAGGTCTCAAGATCCAGCCTTCAAAAGAAATGGTGTGAAAGTGCCTGGTGATCGAAGAATAGAGAATGGGGTAAGTGCCTGCTGCAGTGGCTGGTTGGATTGGGTCTGGCTGAGCTGGAGTTCATTTTCCCACAGCAGCCCTGCCAGTGCTGTGCTTTGTGCTGGCAGCCAGAAAGGTGCTGATAACACTCCAGAGTTTTGGCTGCTGCTGAGCTGGGCTGGCACAGCATCAGCACTGTCTCAACATCCCCCCCACATCAAGGTCCTGGGAGGGGACACAACTAGACCAGCTGACCCAAAGTGACCAAAGGGACATGGCATAGCGTGTGGCGTCAGCTGAGATACAAAAGCTGAGGGAAGGAGGAGGAAAGAGGGAACATTGGTTATTTCACAGTGTTTGCCTCCTGAAGCAACTGCTTCCTGTGCTGAAGCCCTGCTTCCTGGGAAGTAGCTGGACATCGCTCTCTGATAGGTAGAGAATAAACTGTTTTTTGACCTTCCTTGCTTGCACAAACTTTTTTGCCTTTGCTTTAGTAAACTGCCTTTTCTTAACCTAGGAGTTGTTTTCCAGCTTATTCTCTCTGCCATGTCCTGCTGGGAGGGGAAGTGGTAGAGCAGCTTGGTGGGCACCTGGCATCCAGCCAAGGTCAATCAACCACGGTCCTTTTTGGTCCCTGAACAGGAGTGAGACAAAGGCAGTTCTATATAAACATATATAGATAGAAAAATATGTTGTATGCCATAGTAAAAAGTAGTCGCCAAGGATGAAGTTCCTGTGTGGGACACAGAGTTTGTCAGCTGCACTGCTTATCTCTTTATTTTTCTGAGTTTGGGAACATATTAATATGAACAATGGCTCTGTGCTTTGTCCTCACACTGATGGCCTTGTTATGCTGGGGGAGCTGTCTTGTGGGGATGATGGGAGAATACACCTCCCTCTCCCTGCCTGAGATTGATGTGAATGCTTTTAAAATGCAGGCTCCCACAGTCTTTGCTCATCCATATGTAAGCTGTGTAATACTGTTAATAATATTAACTAATACTGTTAATAATATTAACTAATACTGTTGGCACCCTGTGCGGTTTATGGAATCCAGTGTCATCCAGGTGTAAGAGCAAACAAACTTTAGGTGAGGAGACACTGAGATGTGCTCTGAGGTATCCAGTTCCTGGGTGGCAGGGTGTGTGGAAGGATTTGGGCAGGTGCCTGGGGTGGTTATCACCTCCCATTGATTGATTGATTGATTAACTGTCTCTGGCAACCTGACATGTCAGCTGAGAGAAAGGTGCCTTGCCTACCCCAGGGAAAAGAGCAGCCTCTCACCTGCACTGGGGCCTGGCCTGTGAGTCACAGTTCAGTACTCAGAGCACTGTAATTGAGGCAGGAACCCAAACTGTGTCTGGGGACACTATGGCCGAGATGGGGACTGAAACCACCATAATTGTCCCAGTAGTGAAAAAGGAAAAATGGAAATTAATGAAGCTGCAGGTCCATATCGTTGGTTGGAAAGGGAGGAAGAAGAATTAGGAGAGTAGGGGTCAGATAAAGAAGCCAGTCCTTCAAAGAACTTGCAAGGAGTGAGACAAATCAAACAGATGAAGTTACTCAGTCTTTGACCTCATCAGAACTTCAAGGCTTGTGAAAAGATTACAGCTGCCAGCCATGTGAGCAGATTTCTGCCTGGCTGCCTCCATGCTGGGGTAGTGGGGCTGACAGTCAGTACTTGGAAGATCATGAAGCCCAACAGCTGGGATCCCTTGCTAGAGATCAGGAAATTGAAAGAGGAATTGGAAAAGAGAGAGCAATTTGCAATTTCTGGACATGGCTCCTCTCAAGTGTGAGGGCAAGGTATCCATTTAAGGAAGATCCTGTAAATTCCCAGGAAAGTGAACCACTGGACATGAAAAGGTATCCAGTCCTTGAGAGAATTAGCAGTGCTGGAAGTCATCTAAAGTGATCTAAAAAGTGACCATGTCCCTAAAGATCCAGAGGATGTCCCTTGCGTGGTTGCCATGTGGAGGAATGTGGTTCAAAGTGCCTCTGCATTGTATTCCAGCATCTTGGTGGGTGGCACTGTATTACCTGCAGATGGATAGACCAGCTGTAGAGGTGTCATCCTCCTGCTTTGAAATGTAGAAGAAAGTGAGTACTTCCACATCCCTACAGCCAGCACCCCAGATTTTAGGGGCAGCCCAAGAGATGGCTCCTGTCCTGCCCCAGTCAAAGAGAAGGGAAGCCCCAGGAGCAGGCCATGTGATGAGCTCTGGTTGTTTCTGTGTGAGCAGGGAGAGGACAGGAGGCAGTGGGAGGGTGAACCCACCTCTAAGCTGCGACCCCATAAACTGAGAGGGAAGAGAGCTGTTCAGAAGGAGTCACTCAAGACAAGAAGGCTGTCAGTGCAGTTGCCACAGAGGCACAGGAAGGCAATCAGTGATCTCCCAGAATAAAAGGACTGAAATCGCCTCCTTTAACCATGGTGAGGGGACTTCTGCTCTGGCATCACAAAGGTCAGCCAGAATACTCTGAGCAGGAGTAGGAATAGAGGGTCCCTGCCCTTGGCCAGGAGGAGGAAAGGGATGACTGGGCACACCGTGTGGATTTATGGTCTGGCACATCAGACCCACACAAGTATAAAGCTGTAGCAGATAAGTGATGTGTGTTACTGATGCTATCAAGGCACAGGAGTGCAGAACCCATCTGGATCTCTGGAGTGACTGGAGGATGCCAGGACTTGTCTGTTTTAGAGGCTGAGGTGAGTTTGACAGGGGACAGGTGGCAAAAGCACCCCATTGTGACTGGCCCAGAGGCCCCTGGTACCCTCAATATCAGGTAACTCAAGAGAGGATACTGCAGGGATCCTAAGGGGTATTGATAGGGTTTAGCTGTAGCTACTGTGAATACAGAGGAATGAGTTATCCACCCTGCCTGGCACTTAAAGACCCCTTCATTGTGGGATTGCTGCCACTTGAAGACCAGCAAGTGACAATTGCTACCAGGACAGTGCACTGGCAGCAATATCACACCAACTGAGACTCTGTAATTCCTATCCATGAGCTAATTTGTTGACTGGAGAGCCAAGAAGTGCTCAGTAGGACCCACTCACCCTTTAACAGCCCCATATGGCCAGTGCAAATGTCTAATGGGGCCTTGAGAGACATGTTCTGTGGTGACATGGTACCTTGGAGAGAATTGAATCAGACAATGGGAGTAGTTTTTGAAATAACCTCATAAACTCTTAGCAAAAGCAAAATGGCATTGTGTGAATGTATCATGACACTTAGCCACCCTCAAGCCTCTGGAAGAATTACCATTATAGTGAAAGAGAGGCTTTCCCTCTTTGGAGATACTGGTGCAAATAGTACCATGGAAAGAAACTAAGAGGCTGTTGTGGAGAGGTTGTTAATGACTGCTCTAAAATAGACACAAAGCCTTTAGCAATTATCATCCATATTTCAGGATGTCACCAGGATCTGTTGGCTGCCATAGCTATGCTTGTACAGGTGATCTCAGAGCTGCAAATGCACCATACTTCCCCTTCTCCACCCTCATCAGAATTCTTTTCTCATATTACTTGTTTGGGGTTTTTTTCACTTGCAGTTTTGTCAAAGATCCCTAACTCCATATTTCGAGTTGACACCAGTTACTGTTTCAGCATTGAATCCATTGTCTGCCACTCTTGCTCCATAATTACGGATGTGTGATTGACTCTAGATTCAGGAAATATCTGAACAGACAACCAGTAACAGTACTGTCTTTGAGAGTGGTGTTTTCCCTCCTGATCAGCCATATTTAAACTTTCTATTTTCTTCAGCTTATATGAAAGTGCTTCAAATTGTAGTGATACACTACGAGCACAGATCCATCCTGCCACATGCTGAGCATTCTGGGCTCAGTCAGTCAAAGCTGATTCATGCTGAGCTGAATTATAAAGTGCTCTGAAATGCCTCTTTAAAATGCTGCTGCGATTTTGCTAGAAACATTAATGTTCCAAGAGGTGTCTTTTTCTGTGAGTTGTTGGATTGGGCTACACATTCATATGAGCTTACAATTGTTTATTCTTTTACCATGAGAAGATGCCGTGTCTCTCTATTGGCTATTCAGTTGGGTTTTTTTGAAAGACTTTTATCATACTTTTCTGCAGTAGCTCCAAGTGCTAGCCAAACTAAAAACTTTAGACTTAGCACCTTTGGGTTTTCTTTGACAGGTAAGTGCACCAAGGATGGATATGACACTGGCTGAACTTCAAGAAATGGCATCACGCCAACAGCAACAAATTGAGGCTCAGCAACAAATGCTGGCCAACAAGGTGAGTTTGGAATTAGATTGTTTACAAAGGTAGTAAGAGTCATGTGGAGAGAGGATTGGGGAATTGGGGTTTTTTACCCCTTCTAAACAGACAGCTCCTTTACTTTGGCTACCTGTTTTTTAAATCTGAAAGTCAATGCATGCAAATATCCAGTTGTAAAACATGTAAATAATGCCAGTGATAGAAGTGACCATTTAGCTTCCTAAAAGGATAGAGCACATAACATTAATATATGGTCATTTATCCTGGTGGCTCTGTCAGCTCTATTTGTGCTCCATGTGGTGACCAGCAATTCATCAGTTTGATCACTGAACAACACTTTTGTCTCTGCTGTCCTGTCATGCTGTCTTGCCTTCTCCTGATAAGAGTTCAGTGTGCCTGGTTTTCTGGGGCAGCTGGCTGGAAGAGATGTCTTGTATGTGATAAAAGTAACCTAGGACTGTGATTTATAAAATGCTTGCAGAACAATAACAGAAAAGCTAATGGAAGCACACAGGGTGCTCCTGAATTGTGTAGGGAAAAAAAAATACTCTGAATGTAGCTGCAGAATGGTGGCACAGAGTTCATGTTTTGCTTGAGTGTTGTTGGTACACATTACTCTTGAAAATGTAACAGAAAATGCTGCTTCTGGCAGAGAATTGGGAAGTGTGAGCCTGTCCTGAAGAGGGCTTATCTTCATCTGTCTGGGTGGGTGTTCCCATGCATTTCAGAATGTGCTTTGCTGAGGAAGAAGGCTGCTCTGAGGATCTGCTCTTAGTACTTTTCCTGTGTTACACACCCTCTCTTCCTTTCCCTTTGAGATCAGCTATGTGTGTCTGTATGTTCAGTACCTAGTTCAGTTCCTCTGGCCCTCAATCATTTTTTTCCAGGGAAATGCTTCAAGCCATGGCTTTCTAATAGTTCTGCAGCCAATAAAACTTTTTCTGCTTTGTGGTAAGAATAGGTGCAACTGTGATGCAGGAAATTGTTCAATCAACCAAGTGATGAGAAGTTTCACCTGAAATGGAGCAGCACAATTAATACCCATACTGCCTTGTTTAATTGGCCAAAGAATTTTGCCCTCTTCTCAGTTCCAGCTGAGATGTGTTTATAGATGAAAAGCCTAAACTTTGACAGCTTCTGTTTCATTCACAGGTGATGGCAATACACCCTGGTCTTACAAATAACACTGTAGTCACAAAAAAACAGGAAGGCTATTTTTACTGTAAATGGAGTTGTACAAGATTAAAAAAAATAGAAATATGAGTTTGACTCTGTATAGCCACCCGTTGGGTAGGTGTGTGCTGCCTGTGGTTTGAAGAAGAGTAGTCCTGTGGGTGTTCCACTGGCAGGATTCTTCATTTCAGTGCCTGCCTGTAACAAACCTGCTTTCCTAGGTGCCTCTTCAGTGTGACTTTCCATTGCCTCTTTCATGTCTTCTGAAATCAGATGCAATATTAAAAATAGATTCTGAGGAAGGAAAAATACACTTTCTTTTTAGACATGAGCTGTAATTTTTTTTTATTTTTTTGGTGACGTTTTCCTGCGTGGGAGTGACTCTAAAGTAGTGCATACACTGAGGGTGCTAGCTGGTCCTGGTTTTCTCCAGAAGGCAAGCTCACTTTTTGCTCTGCCTTTTTTATTCCAAGTGCACAAGAATCCCTGTTTTCTAAATCTGACTGGTGACTTTTTTGTTCTTTTGTGGATGGAGTTCTAATGTTAGTAAGCAATGGTAGTTTTGGATTTTAATGAGTGCTTGGGAAAGTCTTACTGGTTCTACTCCCCTGGAGCAACCTGTCATCTCCAGAGCTGGAAGCCATGTATAATGGCCAGTGATTTACAGGAATTCTTTGTAGATGATCTAGTGGTCTCATGGTTTTTTCTAGGTCTAAACTAGACATGTGTATGTAGAAACTGATAACACATTATTTTACTCTCTTGGAAAGGCAAAAGGATCCTCTCCTCTAAGATGGTATCTGTTGTTTAAATGAGGGCCAGGTCACTGTAAATGATTTCCAGTGTCTTGAATTATCTGTGTGGTGATATTGCTGATCATTATCAGGAGACCAGTGTGTTTTCAGAGATTTGGTGTGCAGCCATCCTCCATTTCAAGGAGGTTTTAGCAGAACTAGTAAAAGTACGAATAGTAATGGAAAATACCAATAATTTATGGACTACCTTCTACATAAAGAATATCTAATATTCTCCAGCGTGACTTAGATGTTTAAAATGTGATGTATTATAGAGGTATGTAAAGTACAAGCAGCATGGAGAAGGTGGAGAGGAAATAGTCCTTAGCTTTGTAACTCAAGAGCTGAGTAGTGATTAAATCAAATCAGCAAATGTCTTGGAACATGAATGCTAAAATTTTTCTTAGACTTGAAAATCTTTGTCTTGACTGCAGGAGCAGCGCCTGAAATTCCTGAAGCAGCAAGATCAGCGGCAGCAACAGCAAGCTGCTGAACAGGAAAAACTGAAGCGATTAAAGGAAATTGCTGAGAATCAAGAAGCCAAACTTAAGAAAGTGAGAGCACTGAAAGGTCATGTGGAGCAAAAAAGACTCAGCAATGGTAAATTAGGTGAGTTGCTGCTTAGGGAAGGTAGCCTGGGATTTTTTATGAAATGCAGTTCTTGGAAGTCAAAAACTTCTAGTGTTTTCAGTGATTCAGAGGAGTTATTTACAGCAGTCCAGGAAATGTTAATCTTAACAAGTTCACATCTTGTATTTACCAAGAAAACTCCTGATTGACCTAGAACAAAATATATTTTCTTGCTATATTTTAGAACATCCTGTAAGAGCACCCTGTATTTTGAGCCTAGCATGTCTGCTCTTTAATTATGGTGTAGTTTTTTTCCTTACTTGAACACCTTTGTCACCACAGTAACTTTTTCCATCTGTGATGTCAATACCCTACACCTTTAGAGTGTAATTTCTTGGCCTATAACAAAACTTAGTCTGGTACCCAGGTTACCTTCTATGCAAGAGGTAACTAATGGCCAAATTTGCTGCCTATTTGCTTTTTAGTTATGTGAGTCTGACCAGGGTCTTGCTTGCTATAGTACTGGTTGGGTGCTTGTGGTTCAGCATGTTGATACAACATTAAGTCTGAAATAAATATTTGTTCTTCTGCCTACCTTTGCATCCCATCCTCTCTGTTGTGCAGAACTTATTTCCAGCCTGGCTCAACCGAAAACGTGTATATGTTGTTTTAGTAGGAAGCATTTTGGTTGACAGATAAAGCAAAAGTGTTTTTCTGTCGGAGAAGCCCTTTTCTGTTTTGGTTCTGTTGCACAGAATAAACATAAGTTATAAGGCTTGGAAGGATGGTAGAATAATACAAGACCTTGGAGCATGTTAATCTGTTTTTCTGCACCATCCCCAGCAGGTCTGATTTTGGTACTTTCTTGAATTCTTACTGATTCCTTAAACTTCATTCTACAATAGAACAGTTTCAGCAGTGGGAGCAGCAGTGATGACAGATGTTTGTAATAGACCCGAAAAAGCCCTCTGAAGTCTTTGTTTAATATGACAGCTTGGGTGTTTTGTCACTGAGTTCTTGTGACCTAAATTCAGACTTCCAAGTACCATAAATATGCTTTGTGGTTCACTGAGTGTCTTCCTGCTGAATTCAGCATTCAGTGAATTGAGGCTTCTCCAGATGAATTCAGTCTGGCATTGTGGTTTTGTTTGTTTCCATACTTCAGACTGTTAAAAAAAAAAGTTGTCTTTCCATTCCTGTCAGTGCTCTAAGTACACCAAATTTCCATAACCATTCTAGTGAGCATGCACTTGCCAGAGCTCAGAGGAAGAGCTGGTGTGACAGGGCAGTGGGTTTGGCTGAGCAGCCCTGCTCTGGAGGCCGGCAGGGCGCTCTCTGTCTCCTTAAGCGCTGCCTTGGAAGCAGCCCACGCTGGGCTGTTTCTCAGGGCAGCTATTGTGCTCTGCCCTTCTTTGCAGTGGAGGAGATTGAACAGATGAACAGCCTGTTCCAGCAAAAGCAGCGCGAGCTGGTGCTGGCCGTGTCAAAAGTAGAGGAGCTCACCAGGCAACTGGAGATGCTGAAGAACGGCAGGATTGATGGTTACCATGACAACCAGTCAGCTGTAGCTGAGCTCGACCGCCTGTACAAGGAGCTGCAGGTAATGGGTGGCCAGCCCGTGACCCTCAGCTCTTTGGGCTAAAAGTTGGTTGGGCTTTTTCTTGCCTCGTTGGAAAGAAATCCCATTGCTCCTGTTCCTGCCAGGGCTGTGTGTCCTGCATGCTGAGGATGGAGGGTTAGTTGTGCTGGGTTCAAGGTAAAGAGAGGAAGGAGGACACGCTGTCTGTACCTTTCCTCTCTGCAAAATTTGGAGACTAACCAAAGTTTTCTCTGGAGGGAAAACACGTCTTGACTTTTTAGAAGGCTTTTCTCTTTCCAATGGTTTCCTGTCCTCGATCCTGAAAGCGAATTTGTTTTTATTTTGGTTGTTTTCCCCTCCTCCCCCACTGCTTTGTGAATTTATTCAGTTGAGGAACAAACTGAACCAGGAGCAGAATGCCAAGCTGCAGCAACAGAGGGAGTGTTTGAACAAGCGCAACTTGGAGGTGGCAGTCATGGATAAGTGTGTTAATGAGCTGCGCGAGCGGCTGTGGAAGAAAAAGGCAGCTCTGCAACAGAAAGAGAATGTACCAGTAAGTGTGGGCTATTTCACAACTAAAACATTAATTCTGTGTCTTGTCTGTACAGCCTGAAGTTAAAACTTGCTTGGGGGGAAGGCTGTTGAGATGCTGGACTTGTTGTCTTTATCCATATGTAGTGGAAGTTTTGTATTATTAAAGTTCTTTTCATGGTACATTAGTGTTAACCTACTTACTCTTTACAGATAAGGAGTCTTATGCTGTCGTGGAATTTTTATGTTTTTTCTTTTGCTATTACTACTTCAGCTTTATAATTCTCAGAGCTTTTTCAACAAAAAAGCACTTTTGATATTGAAGTATTATTTGCTACTTGTTTTATTACTTTTGACTTCTTTTTCGAACTCGGTGAATGGATACTGCAGAATAAAATTCTTTCAATTTTCTTCCTTTTTTTTTTCCCCAAGGTTTCTTCAGATGGGAATTTACCACAACCAGTGGCTTCTGCTCCGAGCCGAGTGGCAGCAGTAGGTCCTTATATCCAGTCCTCTACTATGCCACGGATTGCTTCCAGACCTGAGCTTTTGGTGAAGCCAGCATTTTCAGATGGGACACAAGCTTTGCAGGTACCTGATGGGCCACTGAAAACACAAACACTGCCCAATATGAGAGCTGGGAACAGTTCACAAGCTAAAGCTCCTGCAGGTAATAGCTTACAATTAATATTTCTTGTCCAGACATGTTTTGTTTTTTTACCCAACAGCCCTGTTTTGATGTTTTGTTTTATTTAAAGCAAAGTGTTATTTGTGATGTCAGTCTTGCTACTTGCAACTTTTTCTGCACCATTGAATCTATTTTATAAGCACTGAGGTTCTATGATTCAGTGTTAAAAATTAAGTAAATCTATTAGTGAGCACTATAAGTTGTTACACAGTGTGGACTACAGGAGGATTCTTCTATAAAGTAATTATTCATTTTAAAGTTCTCCTAAGAACTATTCAACAAGTGTGTTTGAGTTTCTAGAGGCAGTTGTAGTATGTACCTGGTAACCTGGTGCCTGGATTTAAAAACTGGCAATGCCAAATTTTCTAATTGTGCATTCTGGAAATGGCACATGTAAAGGATTAACCAACATGACAGATTTTACAAATGAGGCAGTTGCTTGGAGCACAGAAATAGCAATAATGTTACTGACTTGCTGATGAGTGGGGTTTGGCCTCTCCTACTTGGAGAGTTAGTGGAGATTTGTTGGCTTCTCTCTGTGGCTTTCTCCTATGAGAGACAGTTCACTTCAGTAAGAGAAGTCTAAAGAAACTTTTAGGGACTTGTAAATATCTCTTCTGTGCTATCCTGGGAGAAGACTCACTTTTCAGCTGGGAGAGAAGAGAAGCACCTTCCCAAAGGCAAGAAATGGAGACTGAGCTTGTAGAATAGTTTTGTTTATTTTCTATCTCCCTTCCTCCATCTCCAATTCTGGCAGATACCAAAGTAACCATTGCACAAAAGCAGTTCCAAGTGTCTCTTGCTGTATTGGAGAATGGAGGGTTGTTTCTTTTTATTTGGTTTGGTGATCCTAAAACTACTGGAGTGAAATTCAAGCTCTAGACCACACAAAATTTGAATGTTTTGCTAGAGGAATGCTTGGTGGTTAGCTTTTTGAACTAAAATATCACTTCTTAATTTTTAGCATTTGGACAAGAGGACTGCTTTCCTAGTGAGAGTTTTTGGTACTTTGTTATAGTGAAACTTTCTGCTGCTGCTTATTCTTACTGTTTGAATTTAGCATTACTTAAGTTATTTAGAATTTAGTAGAGAGAATTTGGTGAAATACTTCATAGGAGATTGCAAGCATTTTCTTAATGGTTTTGGCATATCTGGATGTCTACTCCAGTGAATGTAAAGATCAGCTTTAATGCAGACCCTATATGCACATTAAAAACAGATGAATTTTCTCCTGCTTTGGATATCCCTGGCAGGGTTTGTCTCTGCTTTAAAGCATCCTCTTTTTCTTTGCACAATGTGTCTTTTGTATACTTAACATTGTATCACTTTTAACTTAGCACAGATACTCAAGGAAAGTTTCCTACTAGCAGGAAAGAAGCCAATATAGAGAGGTTTCTTTTTTGAATGCTTTAAGTGCAGATGTGAGCTATGACAAAGAGTTTTGCTGCTGCTTTTGGTAGTTGTTCTTGAGCTTCATTTGCATTCTCTTTTTAAAACAAACTAATTAAAATCTCTAATGGTAGGTTTTATAGCAGTTAACCTCTATATGATACTTTTACATTGGGTACACCTGACTCTTAGAGAAAAAAATAACTGTTTGTAATAAGTCAATAAAAACTGCTATTCTAGCTCAATCTGTTCCACTTACTCTCTCCTAGGTTCTGTGGTCCCCAATGCAAAACCTTCCCCATCTGCCCCTGATTGGAGTAGTTCAAATACAGACAGTCATATTAATCAAGGATCAGGCTTGACTTCAGGAAAAGGAATTGTGACAAGTGAAGGACAAGGTATGTTCTTGTGTGCTTGGCTAATCTTAAAGTTTGGAGAATCTAGTTGATGATACCTCCCTTCTAAATGCTTCAGTAAATAATTGAGAATTCATTTGAAAGCACAAAAAAAAAATCAAAGAACATTGCCATTGCTTTGCTATGGTGTTGCAGGGTTTTTAAGAAGAAAGAAACCAAACCCTCAACTTGTTTCAGGTGGTGAAGTAGTTCCTGGTTCCTTCTTACATGGTCCTGTTGAGTTTGCATAGTACAGCATTTGACAGGCCCAGGGGCCCTTGGTGCAGAGGTAGGATGGGTGCAAAAAGCATCCCCTGCATACTCTGTGATAAATACTGCACACAGCAGGACTCTCACCCCTACAATTGTGCCACCCCTTTTGAAAGTTGTCTCCTCTCTCTTCAACAACAGCTGAAGGAGAAACTTTTTTACGAGACAAAGAGAAGAAGGTGCGTCCTTTCTCCATGTTTGACTCGGTGGAGCAGTCTGCTGGGCTGGGCACGCTGAGGAAAAACCAGAGCAGCGAGGATCTCCTGCGGGAAGCACAGGTATGTAGGGAACCTGGGCTGCTGCTTTCCATCTGCCAGGGCTTACCCACAGCTGTTCTAAGGGGGCTGGCAGAAAGCTCTGAAAAGTCAGCTTTTAAAAGACTGCTTCTGAGAAAAAAAGTCTCTTAGGCTTTTAATGGAAATTGGTAACTCCAAATCATTCTCTACAGTCACTGTGGTGAGAATCTATGGCTGTATTACTTGTATGAATGTGTATTTTTCCCCCCCAGAGATACAAAGAGGCATTTGGATGTTTGTTTTGTTTTTTTTTTTTTTTTTTTAAGACATCTATTTACTTTTTTTTTTTCAAAGTCATCTATGTACTTGTTTCACTCTTTAATGCAACATTGTGCTTCAGATGTTTGATAGCAACAAAACTTCCCACCTAAATTTTGGCGCAAGGACACAGTTTGATCAGTTTTTGTGCACTAGCCTACAGCTGGGGATGACAGGTGCTTTGTTGGAGAGCAAGCTCTTGCCAACTGAGTGTCTGATATCTCTAGAGAAATTACTATGCCCTGCCATTGCACCTGTTTTAAACATGGCTGTTACAGAAAGCATTAAAGAGAATAGGCTCAAAGTATTTAAAAACATCAGTGATGACAAAATGTTTCAAGCAGTTTTGTCTTGTTTCCAATGATGTTGTACACCTTATTACAGCAGTAGTAGATATAAGCTATTGTGTCATACTTTGGAGCTCTTCAGTCCTTCATAGCAGAACTCCTAAATAATGTTTTACTGTTTTATCTTAATGAAATTTTTTTGTCTTTCAGACAACCAATAAAAATGTAACCAAGGTGCCACCACCTGTCCCCACTAAACCAAAACAGATAAACTTGCCTTACTTTGGTCAAGCCAGTCACCTGCAACCTGCTGAATCAAAGCTGGATGGAAACCTGCAGAAGCTGCCTTTGGCTATTGCAGCCATGGGGAACAAGCAAAAACCAGTGGCACAGCAGCCTTCTCATCCTTCTCAGCAGATACAGCAAAGAATTTCAGTACCTCCTGCAGGTTCTTCCTCTAGCCAGGATCAAATTCTTCCTTCCTCCAAACAGGAGAGTCCCCCAGCAGCAGCTGTGAGACCTTTTACTCCTCAGCCATCTAAAGAGACTTCACTGCCACCCTTTCGAAAGCCTCAGACTGTGGCTGCAAGTTCCATTTACAGCATGTACACCCAACAGCAGACTCCTGGGAAGAACTTCCAGCAGGCAGTGCAGAGTGCTTTGACAAGGGCGCAGACCAGAGGACCACATTTCCCAAGTGGTAAGCATGGGGCTCTCTCCCTCTCTTCTGTCTTACAAACCTCAGGTAGATGTTCTTTCCACCTTATCTATGGGGTATAAAGCTGTTCTTGATGGGAATTAAGTGGGTGAGGGCAGCTGTAAGAATCTTAGGTGGATCTTCCTTGCTGTGTAAGAGTGTTAACAAAGAGTGCAGAATGTGTGTCTTGGGTTTGCAAGATAACTAATGGTAGATCTGGTTACCAGATTAATTCTGTTCGGTTTTTTGTATTCTGCTTCCTTGCCCTACATAAAGAATACACAACTTGATTCACCTTTCTTTGTTGTTGTTTTCTTGTTGATCAAATATTCAAACTTGTTTCCCCCCACCCCTCTCTGAACTGCTCCACAGTGTATGGCAAGCCCGTGATGGCAGGAGCTGGGGTACAGAATCAGCTGCCGCAGACAGAGAACATCTACTCCAACCTCCAGGGCAAGCCAGGCAGTCCTGAGCCTGAGATGGAAACAGCAGCCTCTGCTCAGGAGAACCACGAGCCAGAGCGGATACCCCGTCCCCTGAGCCCCACCAAGCTGCTGCCCTTCTTGTCCAACCCCTACCGCAACCAGAGCGACGCCGACCTGGAGGCGCTGCGCAAGAAGCTCTCCAATGCGCCCCGGCCGCTGAAGAAACGCAGCTCCATCACCGAGCCAGAGGGGCCCAACGGCCCCAACATTCAGAAGCTCTTGTATCAGAGGACCACTCTGGCTGCAATGGAGACTATCTCGGCTCCGTCACATCCCTCCAAACAGACGGCATCGGCTGCCGGTCCTGAAAGCCCAGTGGAAATCCCAAATCCTTATCTAAGCACAGAATCAGAAAAAGAACCAGCTGCTTCCATGCCAGAGCCAGCTATTGCTGAGGGGGCAGAAAGCAAAGCAGCAGAGCAGAGTGAAGCTGCTCTTCCCCCCTTACCTTTGGACACTGTTCCTGAAGCTGTGTCAGACAGCGATGAACTCACGCAGCCCAAACCAGAGGAACCAAACCTAGAAGCTCCACTGCCACTGGAGGTGTACATGGAAGAGTACCCTCCATATCCACCACCTCCCTATCCATCAGGGGAACCAGAGAGTTTGGGAGAGGACCCATTCAATATGAGGCCTCCTGAAGTTACTGGACAGTTTTCCTTGCCTCCTGTAAGTATTAGTTTCCAACTGGGATGCCCTGTCAATAAATCATCTCAAGTGCTGCCACAAACCCTTTGCATTGTGTTGTAGAGCTCAGGCAGGTGTGGGAGAACAATCACACAGTCTAGAAGTCTTTCTGTTGGTGTCTGTTCATTTTGTGAGTTGCTCTTATCTCCGGACTGCATAACAGTAATGAAAAGTCTCTCTTGTCCCTACAATTAATGACATAATGAGAAGTTTCAAATGGAATACACAAATAATAAAACTCCTGCAAAGCTGTGAAGAACATTCCTTCTAGAAGTCTGCCTAAACCCAGATTTTACTTCCCTTTTAAGAAAAAGTGATTTTTTTTTCCTTGAGGTACAGATACAGATTTCACAAGCATTTCCCACTATTGCTAGTATGAGCTCGGGACTAATTTTCTTAATCCTGGATTGCATTTGCTTATCTGAAAGTGCCTGTCTTGAAAAATATGGAGAAACAGACTTCTCTAGTTTCTGCCTGAAAAACTCATTTGTAGACATCAGCTGCTAGTACTTCTACTAAATGTTTCCTGAATTTCTTTGAAATCTGATTTACCACCAGTCTACTCTCAAGTTGCATCAAAATGGAGTCTCTTGGGGCTGGGAGGAGGCAGCATTTTTACCATTATATTTTGCAAGTTTGTATCTGTGTCATATGATGTTATCTCACTGTTGTAGAACAAAAATGCTTAATGTTTTTGGTTTCTCAAAGACTTTCTTTAAAAACCTATCAAGGGTAGAGTTTTGATAAGTTTGATAACCTGACAGTGGTTTTATCCTCTATCACTTCAGTGCAGAGGAGTTTTAACTGCACTGGTTTAAATTTAAGGTTTAAATGTGCTTTTTAGCCTTGTAATTTGTGCATGCAGTGCATGGACACTTTGTGTGTTCATGCTTTAAAGATTTTGTTCTTGCTCCCTTTTACAAGTATACTTGAGTGGTAGGATTTCCTGAATTGTGAGAGCTCATGTCTGCTTTGTTTTGTAATAATTCTGCGGTGATGAGAAGAAACCAGCCCAACTTCTTGATTCCATATTTAAATCTGTGGGTTGTTCTGCCAGGCTCACTCTTGGAAAAGCCTCTGTTTTTGATATTACGTACAAATCTACAGGCAGAAGAATATTTCATGGGAATCTCCACTCATATCTTATCTCCACATGCCTGCTCTTGCAGAATGAGTCAGTTCTATTGATCTTTGCCTGGACATCTGTCAGAAATTTACATTCCCTCGTGAATAGTCTTATTGCTGCTGCCCAGGCAGCTGGGCGAGCGCTGAGCTAATGCGAGCGTGTTCCCTAAAGGAATGGGTACAAACTCAGCTATAGAAATACTTGGTTTCCAGTAGCAGTGGGACCATCTAAAGCAATTGTACTCTATTTTTGCAAAACCATTTTCCATCACTGTTTGCTCCTGCTAACCTCTGCTATATTTAGAAAAATTATAGGAACTTTACATCAGCTACTTTACTACTTTAAAGGAGTGTACTTTGTGGAGTGTGCTGCTTGCTTTGTCTAACAGCTGTGGGAGTTAATGGTAAAACTGTCCAAACAGCAAGAAAAAAATGCATATTTTCCTGATCTTTGATAGTTTCACTACTTTCCTGATGTTTGATCAAGGTAACTTCTGTATGAGAGTTGAATAATGACCTTGCCCAGAGATAAAAGCAGATCTTTCATAACATGCTTAACCTAATATATTCACAATGTGTTTGGGGATTGGTAAAAAAATACTGTAAATTTCCTATTCAACACTTTTCTAGTTGATAATTTCTGCTGTCGTTCCCAAATAAGCAGTTTTGCATTCATCTTCTTTCCAGGTAAAAATTGCCTGTAACTTGTGTTACCTTTTCACAGGGGAAGAGGACGAACTTGCGTAAGACTGGCTCCGAAAGGATTGGGCATGGAATGAGAGTGAAATTCAATCCCTTGGCATTGCTTCTGGATTCATCTTTGGAGGGAGAGTTTGACCTTGTACAGAGAATAATTTATGAGGTACAAATGCTAATTTGTGAGACAAGGAATTTCAATCCTGGTTGAAACCAGGAATTAATAGCTTTTCTGACTAGTGCAGAACCTAGACCTGTTCCTGAGGAGATTAAATCCTAACAGGTTCTAAGTGATCATACTTGGAGACTAATTTTAAGGGTGTTAAATCCACAGTGTATGTTTAGCATCAAGACTCTAAATTTGCAGGACACCTTTCCCTCATTTTTTATGTAGTGTATCATTCTCTGTCTGGCATGTTATCAGATAATTTGGTAGGCAAAATCCATATGAACTTTGGTCACAGTTAAATAAACATATATCAGAAATTTGTTAAAAGTACTTTTAGTAAGTTATCAAGATCCTGTTTCTCTGAATCACACTGTTAAAGGGAGACTGCAAGCTTAAATATGAGTCTTGGTGCAAAATTGGTAGTGCTTGTAGTCTTTTTGCTCGTGTCCTTCCTAGAAATACGTCACAAATTCATATTTCAGAATAAGACAACTGATTTTTGTATGAGAAGAGGTGTTTATTCCAGAGAGTTTCACCTGAATGTGATTGGTTCCTTTCTGGCTGGCCAGGTGGAAGATCCTAGCATGCCCAATGATGAAGGAATTACTGCTCTGCACAACGCTGTGTGTGCCGGGCACACGGAAATCGTGAAGTTCCTGGTGCAGTTTGGGGTGAACGTGAACGCTGCAGACAGTGATGGATGGTAAGGGTTTCATTAAGTGGTTCCTTATGGATGGTCTCCACAAGAGTCAGGACTTGGGAGCTGCTCCAGGTCCCTCAGAATGTCTCTTGCTTTGCTCCTGTGGAGCTGGCAATGAGTTTTCTTTCCAAAGCAGAGCAACAGCAGTTCTCTCTGGGGCATCATATGGGACTGTGCAGATGGGAAAATAGGGAAATTAGAGCAATATTCCCTGTATGAAAAAACCATTGTAGGGTGGACACAGTTGTCAGGAAATTGCTCTGTTTCTTTGAGATATTGAAGACAGCTTATAATGAGCCTTATGCTGCAATTCCCAATATCCTCTGTGAGATAACCTGTAACTTATCTGTGCTCTGGGCAGTATCTAGCCCTGCAAACTCTCCCTGGGTATTTTTCCAATAATCAGACAGCTTGAAACCAAAACAGAGTGGAAAACCACAATCTTCAAACAAGGCTTGCAGCTGATAATGTGTTACAAATGATTTTTACAAATAACTAGGGAGATTATTTATGGAAGGCTGGTGCAGGGGGTAGTGATTTTACTGTGATTTTTTCCTATAACAGAAGTGCTTGAGACCTAAAACTGAATAAAGATACTTGTGCTCCCTCCACCTGAGGGGTTATCACAATCACTGCACTTGTCATGAAGTCAAATCTTGAAGTAATTCTCTTGATTGTAGGTCATGATGTCAGAAATATTTCTGAGTGGGTTTTTAATATTAGTTTTTAGTGCCTTAATGAACATTCCTAAAATATTAATAGATTATAGAAAGGTAGAATAACTGGAGATCTGTATGGAAGCTTAGCTTTGGGGCTCAAGCAGCTCTCAATAGCTCCTGTTACCTGTGAAAGTGATTGCTCTTGACCTGCTGCTGGGCTAGGTGCTGTGCTGGGCAGCTCAGCAGGGCAGGGCTGATTGCCAGGGTCCTGCAGGATGGATGCTCTTTGCTCACAGTGGGAGGGGAGTGCCATCCTTTTGTGCTTGCCTTGCAGGACCCCTCTGCACTGTGCAGCATCCTGCAACAACGTGCAGGTGTGCAAGTTCCTGGTGGAGTCAGGGGCAGCTGTGTTTGCCACCACCTACAGCGACATGCAGACGGCCGCGGACAAGTGCGAGGAGATGGAGGAAGGCTACACACAGTGCTCCCAGTTCCTGTATGGTGAGTGTCACCCCCCAGGCCTGGAGCACCCAGGGGCTCCCCGGCCACCTCTTGGTTCATTTGGGCATCAGGAGGGCTAAACTGCACACTCAGGTTGGGTGCCTGTGCCACAGGTGAAAAGAAAGAGGTTTTCACCAACGTCACAGAATGAGTTCGAGATTAACTTTGTAATGCTCACCCTGTGAAGGAGATCTGAGTAACAAAAGGTTTCTGTATATTAAAAGCTTTGAGTGAAGCATGTGCATTGACAGATACACCCATTAGGTGAATCTTGCCACATAAGATCTTCCTTTTGATGAAAACAAAAGTGGTATGGATATGTCAGTAGGCAGTTCATAGCTGTTACCTGGTGTCTTGAAATGAGTATTTCCTCATGTGCACCTTAGAACCAGAACAGCTATTGCCAAGTTCCTGCCTTGATGGATATTACTAAGCACTGAATTTGACTTTACCTTCCTGACTTTTCTTCACTTGCATTTAAAAAGAAATCCCTTATTAAATTTAGATTTTATTCAAATAGTAAGGCTACAGAGATACTATCTTTGAATGGAGAAAACTAACTCCCCCTAGGGTGTGATGAGTATTAGTCAATGAGGTTTTACATTACTTTACTGTATGTTTTGTGTGTAATGAGGTTTTAAATTACTTTTCTGTTTTGTATGTAGCTCATGTCCCCTAGGCACCTACCAACTGGTGTATCATCTCTCTGCAAGAGGTTAGAGTAACAGCAATGTAACACAGCAGAAAAAGCTGTAGAACTGCCTTTCTGCTTTTGTGGCGCAGGCGAGAGCTGAGTTTCTCTAAGCTGCTCCTTAGCCAGGAGATTTCAAAACAGTCTGTCCAGCTGTCTTCACTAAGCTTGAAAACTGTGTCTCTGGTGCCAAACATATCGTTTTCTTTATAAAGGGAGGGAGCCCTTTTAACTGGCATTAAAATTTGTAGGCTAAGCAAAATTCCATTTGGTTTTGTATCCAGACTCCAAGGGAGGTCATCAACACCAAATACCCAAGGAAGACTGTAGGATTAGATAAAAAATAATACTTGTCTAATATTTTAAACTGGTTTTAACTCAGATATGAATTAAGAGACAGTATATTTGAGTTGAACAGCTCTTGAGGGATTTATTTCAGGAATTTGTCTAATTCATAAATTCAGGTAAACTGCCCATGAGATCCTGTGGAAAGGAGGTTCATGGTCTCATTATATACTGCATGAAGAAATACATTATTTTTGTTGTTGGGGTTTTTTATGACCTGCCATCTGGTGATTTCACTTGATACTCTGTTTTTTGTTGAGTTTGGGATATTTTTGTGTTATGAGATACTTTTTCATGGGTCCTGAAAGGACTGTAAGGCTTTGGCCTGTTGCCAGTTTTTCCAGATTGAAACCACTGAAACTATGTCCTGATGTATTGGCTGTTCAGCTATGAAAGTTCCTTTTTGTTTGTTCCATCAAAAACCAGTCCTATTGCTAAGACTGGTTCTGGTTGCCTGTAGTTACTGTAAGAAATTATTCCCTGCCTAAAACTGCTTCTGTAGAAGATGTTTGGGAATGTGTATCTGTTTCCATAAGTGCACTAAAACCTGGCCCTCTAAACTCATTATTAGGCTAATAAACCCTGGTGTAATTAATTGATTCACCGAATGTTTTTTGTTGCAAATGATGTTCAATATCAAGTAAGAGGTACAGGTAGGTTTAAATAAAACTAATAATCCTTTAGCATTGATTAAATGACTGGCCTGATGCTGCTTAAGTATGGGAATTTTCACTTTCTTAAATGTAATGCCTGTGCTGGCTGTGTTTGCCCCACTACCCTGGTGTGACTACAAACACCCCTTTAGGACACCACACACCTTGTGTGAATCTTCTTTGTCTACTTTGATGCTCAGTGCTCAATCTTCCCTTCCACGTGGGTGCAGAGCACAGTTTTGGCCAAACCTCTAATTATACCAAATGCAAAGCAAGGGAAGAGTTTCTCTGAGCAGAGTTTATCATGCACTGGAAGTAATTTAATGTTATGTGCTGAGCTGGTGTGCAGAAGTAAAGAACTTGATTTGAGCAGATGCTTCTTTTAGCAGATGTAGATGGTAATGGGTATGTGATGATACAGTGTGCAGTGTACTCTCTGCTCCTGAAAAGACCAAAATCAACCAAAAAAAAAACCCCAACCCCACCACCAAAAAAAACCAAAAACCAAAACCCAAAAACAGTAGAATTCAGTATTTTAAAATAATTACCTAAGAGAAAATCAATGTACAAACTAAGACACCTTTATACCTTTTCCAGTTTTCTGCTTAGAGGCTGAGGAATGTGTACAGAAAGAAGAGTATAATCTCTGGCTACAGCTGTAAAATAAGCAAGTTCTGAATAACCCAGCAGGGCATATGTGTGTACTCCAAAACACCTTGGTCCAGAAATAGTTACCAGAATTGTTTCTGAAGGCAGTGTTTAAAACAAGAAAAAAAAAAATAAAATCGAGTTAGAAATTAAGAACTGCTGAGATAACCAAATGCAGCTGCAGAGTAGCAGGCAAATCTCTCAGGTACAGGTCTGAGATGCAACTTGCTTTAAAGTTCTGAAATAAAATGAGCCAGGTGGCAAATGACACCACAAGCATCAAACTGACAGTGGTGGTCAACCCAAGCAGGTATTGCTATCTCCCTGTGGCAGAAAGATTATTACTGTTGCACTAAGAGTACAAAAAGTGTTTCTTGCTCATCACTTAGGTCTGGAAAGTGTGAATACAAAAATATAAGCTTTTATCAGTCAGTACTGCTCTTCCCACTTGCTCTGTATTTTTTGAGCATGTTTAAGGAAGGCATCTGTCTGCTGTTAGTAACTTCACAAAGCCACTTCTTCCAGGGCCAGCTCTGAGTAGGCAATAAGGTGCCAAGCAGGTAGGAAGTTTGAGGGCTTTTTCCTGGACTGTCTTCCAGTAAGAATAAAGGAGTCTTCCCTCCTCTTGTCCTTTTAATTGATATATTTTCTTTTCACTTGAGCTGCTCTGTGTTTGCAATGTTGCAGGAGTGCAGGAGAAGATGGGGATCATGAACAAAGGAGTGATTTATGGGCTGTGGGACTATGAGGCTCAGAATGAGGACGAGCTGTCCATGAAGGAAGGAGACTGCATGACAATCCTGCGCCGGGAGGACGAGGAGGAGATCGAGTGGTGGTGGGCACGGCTGAATGACAAGGAAGGCTACGTGCCCAGAAACCTGCTAGGGGTGAGTCCTGGCTACTTCCTGAGCCAAAAAACCCCCACACAGCCCAGGATGGGGAATGTACATTGTATTCTCATTGGATCTCTTGCATCGAGGTGCAGCTTTAAGAGTCAAGAGGAAGGAGTTGATATTCTCCATCTTTATTTAGGGAGTTGGGTACCTTGGTAGAGTGGGTTAACAGCCTCTGTTTAAGGTACTTAACACAGATTAATGGGTACCCAAAAGAACAATGTGTATCACCACACTGTGTATACACAGCAGGCCCTGATACCAACCTTGTCCCACCATCTTAGAGGAAAAAACCCCTTTTATCCAAACATGATGTGTAAATAAGATTTTCTTGAGCATGTTCTCAGGCAAATGGGGTGATTTTGGGGCTGCTCTGTGTAGGGCCAGGAGCTGGACTCAATGATTGCTTCAGGGGTCCCTTCCATCTCAGGATATTCTATGATTTTTTTGAGAACAAAACTACTCTTTCCCTGTTTCAAAAAAGTTACGTACTGGCACAAAGGTCCTTCAGAATTACAACTTGCATGAAGAGTGAGTCATGAGTCCTTCCCTGTGTACACAGGGCACCTTTTGATCCAAGGAAATAAACACTGCAAAAATCTAGGTTATCTTTTTTTCTAGTGTTGGAAAACAGATTAGATTGCTCAGTAAAAGCAGATCTTTGTCTTCTTCTATGCTTTTTAAGTAACATTTAATCATATGTCTGAGGCCTTAAATGAATGTCCTGTCCTTCCCTCATCACCTTTTGTATTGCCTTTTATTTGTACACTGTTGTTTTTAATAAGATATTTTCAATTATGTCCCTGTATTTCTCCTCATATCTGAGCTGCTAGAAAATGATGGCAGATGGATGCATACATAAAAATTCCATTAAGCTTTTTTCTACAATTCTAGTTGCCCTGGTGCTGGAGATAAGAGGTTCTCCAAGATTAACCACTGAATTTTAGCTGATTGATGTATGATGCTTGAAAGAGGCTGAGCCTCCTTCCTCATGCAGATAATCCTTACTCTTAAACTGGTTGGATTCTGCAGAGTGACTCTATCTAATGCAAAATCAGTTTTCATGTCTGTATCATTTCCAGGTCAGGCCTACCCACCATGTACTGTAAAATCCCCCCTAACATAGTACTCCTGCTCAGTTTCTTCCTCTCCAAAGTAAACATTTCTAAATTGGGAGCAGCCATCAGCCCTGCACAGTAAGGTTAAAAAGGCAGCTTTTTGATTTTTGCAGGCTCTGGAGTGAATTGTGCATGTAGTGCTTGTTCATAAGCTTGTGCTTTGAGTGTGAGCACAGTGTGTGTAAGAGCACAATGAACATCTGTGCTTCTAGGGAAAAAAAAGCACAAGGCAGCACAGCTTAAACTGGGGATCAAAACTTACCCTTGTAAGCACAACACAAGCTCAGCAGAATCTTTGGGGAAAACTACACAATATTTATTAACTGTGACACTCCTGTGTCTGTTCAGTTGTTCTAGTGCTGCCACTGAAATATCCTGTGGTGATTCTCCAAAGCAATTACTGGCCTCTTAATATAGCAGCTGAATTCTAGTCCATGATGTTCACCAAAGAGTAAGACATTTGGCAGATTAATCTATTCTTATTTTTATTATAGTTGCTTTATCCTTTTGCAGTCAGGTGTAGTGAATAAAAACAAGGATTAAATTATCTGTATCAGTGCTCTACCCTTCTTAGTGACTCCCTAGCTCCCTAAACTAATAATACTGTCAAAGGGAGTCTTTTGAACACTGTCAGGTGTTGTGACACTGTAACTGGCTGACTGCATCTCTAGGAGTGGTGAAATCACAGCAGGCTGAGACAGACCTTGTGGTGAAGTTGTCGGCCTTGTCTTGGTCACTGAGAAAAGAAGAAAGTCAGAGTCTGGTTGAAGGGAGAAGGGGGCAGCTTTAAGGAGAGCTTTAGGCTGTGATGTGGACATACACTGCCATTTACAGCATGGAGGAGTCATCTCTCCTAACTGTATGAAGTGCATCCTCTTATTTTCATGTGCCAGTGGCCATACTTCTCAGAACAGCAGCTGTTTCCTAAGCCCTTCCCAGTGGCAGCCAACAGATTTCCAGGCCTCTTGTCCCTGCTGTGTGCTGTCCCAAGCTGTGTCCTGTCAGTTGTCCCTGCACGAGCAGCACACGGCCCAGGGATCAAGGCTGGCAGGGACCAATTTCCTGCTGGGCAGGTCCTTCCTGGAAGTGGCCACCCACTCTCCCCTCTCTAAAGCCCCTCCACTTCCATGCTCCTTCTGCAGACAGATGTTTCCAGCTTGCCCAAAGCTATACTACCACAAAAGCTGATAGGTGAGAGAAAGCAAACCAGACTTTACCTCTCTGGTCCCATTCCTAAAACAGGGAACAATCCCACAGTTCACTGAACACAGAAGTCTCTTGACTTTCAAAGCCATGTGCTTTTCCTGGCCCACCCATCTGGGTAGAGCTGAAAATACTCAATTATGTGCTGTACTTTTGTACTGGCACAGCTGGTATTTTTTTAGGCTTGCCTAAGACTGCTAAATTTGTGTTTGTCAGTGCCCTGGGTGTTTTTTATAACCATGCTTTTGCTGCTATGGATTACATTAGAATTGTAGCACCAAAGACAGGGGTTTTTTGTTCCTTTACTTTTTCTTTTAAAATAAGTAACCTTTTAAAGTACTAAAATTTTAAACCTCATTTCTGTTTTACCCTCAGCTGTATCCGAGGATTAAACCTAGACAAAGAAGCTTGGCATGAAATGGTACAGAAGCCAGATTCTTCAAGTACTAATCATGGATAACTTACAGAAAAAAAAAGTCCATTTTGTGTTGGTTCCAGTGTCATGAGACTTATTTCAATGACAATGTAATTTGAAAGCTATGAAAAATGTGCTTTGAAAACAAATGAAGGATTGATGCATTAGCAAATGGATGAGGGCATTGTACAAGATGAAATAATGCTTTCAAGCAAATGAAATTCTGCTGCCTTTGCTCGAATCAAGCCATTATGTTCAAGTACCCACCCAGATTTCTTCAAACACTGCAGAAGAGAGTTTCACTTTTTTTCTGCATTAAATACAAGGACCTTTTGAATTTGCCATTGAAGGAATCATCATGAAACAGCCAACTTGGCTTTGTCCAAATTTATCCTGAGGCTTTTTCCAGATGGCAGAAATTAAAGTATGTGTGCAGCACCCAACTGCTTATTGCTGGAAGCAGAATGTTTCTTAAAAGAAGCTAAAAAACCTGAAGTGCATCTGAAGAGTGACAACCACATGACCAATCCATTAAGCAATAACTTTTAAAAAAGCTGTAGCATCTTAGAAATTCTATGTATTGAAAATACCATGTGCTGTAACAAATGTAGTTTTAGATTCCTCTTTTTACAAAGAGCCTCATGTATTTATTGTATTTTGTACTCTGAAGACTAAATGTAGAAACTTTCTGTAGTCATTGACAATGTACTTGTTTTTACTTGTTTACTCATTAAACTTTTGTCTCTTAAGCTTTAACTCTGGGTATTTTAATAGTGATTTTTATTAGGAATGTTACCAGTAAGGCACACTGTTCTACATTACACTAACTTTCAGCTACTTTCTGTATTAAACTGAACCCCTCCTCCCTCATCCATTCAAGGTAGTTTTTCTGCATTTAAAATTGAGCTGAATCTGTTACTTGCACATTGTTGACCTTTAACCTTAAAGTCTAAGGGACATACTTAAGAAAAAAACCCAACTTGGTACAAGTATTTTCCAAATAAAGCCTTTCCTATACAGCTATCCTTTCTATCTCTCTATTTGGCAATAATTTGATACTGAACAGTATTTAACAGAAGAGCAAATAATTCCTTAGGAGTATTTAGAAAGTGTCTCACCCTACAGGCTCCTGTTTTCCTGCTAGGTAAGTCCTACTGCTTTCTGAAAAGGTGCCCATAGGGAAGAAATAGTTTGTAAGGAGACACAATTCCTCAGGTGGGGAAACTAAAGGCAGCAGCAATTAACTCAGGGTCACAGCCTATGATTTCAGCAGGCTGGGTGTGGGGGATATAGTATCAATTATCTATCTTAGAAAACTCTGGCTGTTCAAGCATTAATCTTTAAAAGCACCAGCTTATCTAACATTTCATTAACTGCCACACATCCACAATCAGCTCCAGCGTGCTGGTTTTCCCTTTTAAGAGGCAGCAACTTCTCTTCCTGAAAGCAAAAGCTCTGCTTGTGCACTGTGATCATCTATCTCTAAGAAAAAAAAAAACCAACAAAAAGTGCTTATTTTCAGCAGAAATAACAGTCTGACAACCTTTATTTTTACCTTTTTTTTAAAAATTTAAATACTTTCTTGTATTTTGAAGGAAGATAAATAAGATACAGGAACTCAAGATTCTACCTGAAAGCATGATAATCTTCCAAGTTTCTCTTGGAAGAATCTTGTTGGCAAGACCCTCCTTCTCCAGGCACATCAATGCTCACTTTGGTCAAAGAGGTACTTGATACTTAAATTCTTTAAAGAATATTTAACTAGAATACTGCTGGGGCTTGACACAGAGCATACAAGGAACCCCTACCTCTGACTACAGATGTTTAGATATACAATACTATCTCTTATACTAATTTCAGATATGCAGGGTATTGTTCAAAAAGCTCTTTTTAAAACCAGAGTGTCAAGCTATAATGAGCTTTTCTTCCTGAGGTTCTGTAAAATGCCTTAAATATAAAGATATTAGCAAAGCAGTATTGTCAAAACTTGCACTGAGGATTGATACTGAGTTAAAGCCTTTGTCCAGAGGCTATATGATAGTAGGCACAGACTGTCAGACCCCTGAAAATGAGGTTGCAGGTTCTTCTGTGGAAGTAGAATGCTTTTCTTCTTGCAACTGCGTGCAAAATCTGCTTGCTGTGTGTAAGTTAAGGCACATGCATGTTTGGATATTACTTGGATGTCGCTTGATTGTCTTCACCTGATCCTGCTCTTGTTGAGGTCTCAAGCTGATGCCAGTGCCTCAAATGACAGTAAAGCACAGCCACTGTAACAAGAGAGAGGAAAACAAGGTTAAATTTAGTAAAAAGACCTGTAGCAAGCATGCAGTTACATTTCTAGCATATAGTCAGCCTCTTGTTACAGAAGTAATTTTAGGACCTTTCCTGAGCAATTTAGATTTATATCTCATTTAAGTCAGAGTTTTGGGATTCTTAGGTTCAGAAATAAGTTATGTTCAGGTAATAAGCGAGTCAAACACGTGTAGGAGGGTACTTTTCTCCAAACTTAGTCCTTTCTACAGGGCACACATGGGGCAGAAAGAAGCAGACATGAGCAAGACTGTCAGTCTTGCCTACACAACTGCACCTACATTTTGCTCTGTTGACAGAAAAAGCAGGGAAGAAACCAAAATTACAGCCAGAAGAGGGATAAAGGGCTTCTGGTGCAAGCAACCATGTCTGTTAGAGAATATGTTGTGATGTAGGTACTTTTTTAAAAGGTAACCTCTCTAAGGCTGCTTATAAATACACAAGGTAGATAAATCCAGCACAGATGTGAGTACTTACAACCAGTCATCTTCAGTCACAATGGAGCAGTACAGACTCTACATTCCCCTCCCCATTTTTCCCCCCAAAATGAAAACAAATGTTTTAGAGCTAAATGAACTTACATTAACAAGGTTCAGTTCTATTGTCCCACTTTTTTCTGTGTCCAGTTTTCTAAACATTTCTGTGGTGGGAGAGAGATGACAGACAAGGGTAAATACAGGAACTAATTTGAAAGTCTTCCCTTTCCTTGTGCTTCAGGATCAGTAAGGAATTTAGTCCCAGAATCTAAAACTTGACAATAACCTACACCCCAAATCAGAAAGGGCCACTCTAAAGTTACTGTGCAGGAGTAAGACTCAAGATTTTTAATTGTTGTCCAGTATTTTTTAATCAACATAGCGTTGTTTCCAGGGAAGACTGGCCATGGTTCAGCAGCCTGGCCTAAAAGACTGATTCCTGGATCTAGGAGAAGCCAGATGAATATCTCAGATTTGAATTTGTCTGAATACCTTATCCTGGGCTTCTGGGCAGTTCTGCCTGGACAGTTATCCTGCTGGCAGCACGAGGCAGCAGAGCCTGTCTGGTTACTGAGCGTGTACTCACTGAACAAGGTTTCGAGCCGGATCAAACAGCGCACGAAGTTATCAAAGTCAATGACGAGATCCTCATCAGCAAAGCGAGCCACGATGACCTGGTGTAACTGGCTGTTCAGCTTGAACCCTGAAAATACAATGCCAAGGATTTAAAAGACTCTATTTCCAAAGAGTAAACAGGTGTACAAAATGAAATGCCTCATCTTGCATGGTGGCAGAAGGGGAAGGCTCCAGAGCGTCCAAAATTCAGTAAGTTAAGATGGGACTGTATGGCTCTGAGCATCTCTCAACCCTGCTTGAAATTGATGGAATCCTACAGAGAGACAGATCAATATAAATACCTGCTGTTTCCAGGGCCCTCCTCATCTCATACGAGTTCATGGTACCAGATCGATCCACATCAATTTCTCTGTAAATTTTCTGCAAAACACAAAACCCAAAGTGAAACCTTGACAATAATTTAGAGCATGGTTTGGCTTCTGGTGGAAGCGAAACATTTTGAAATGCAGCCTGCATGTTACTTAAAGCACTTTGCAACATTGATCTGAAGGACTTGGTACTTACATCCATTTCTTCTGAAAGTGGCTTTTAAAAGTAAGTTTTTTTCATGCAGTAGCCAGAGCAGATAAAGACAAAACCTGGGGGACTGCAGACACACAGTCCCTACTCTGGGAAAGGTGACTGTGCACGTTGTACAGCACAAATCAGTCTACAGCCACTTCTACGTGTGATTGTTTTCCCAAAGGGGTTGTGTCTTACCTGGTATTTCTGAATCTTTGTCCAGAGGGTGTGGAACTCCTTCAGTCCCAGTTTGCCGCTCCCATCATTCTTCTCTGAGTTAAGGAAGTTTCTTCAGAGGGAAGAAAAAGGGGTTTCCTCTCCCTCTGCTGCATTTACTTGCTTGGGCAATTGTGACTTAAAAAAAATTGCAAACAGAAAAGGGATTCAAGTCCTCTCTGAAGGACTCATCCTCTCTCCAGGACTCATCCTGTTGAATACACAATTATTGTCCAAGATTTCTTTCTAAATCATTAATTTAAATCATGACCAGGAGCCACAAGCTCCTTCTGCACCCCCAGTGCAGGTCTCTGTCCTTCACCTACAAGTAAAAACGAGCCAGGATGATGCCATTTTGTTCTGCATAGTGGGTTCAGCACCTGCAGTCACTGGAGCACAAGTCCTGGCTCTGGATTTTAAACAGGAAAAGCCACAGCCAAGCCTGCTATTTGGAGACCTTCAGCTCCTGAGCAAACAGCTAACAAAAGAACCTGATCGTGGCACTGCTCCCAAACCTGCCAAGGAGTGCCTATGGACTGCTGTACCTTACACCAAATTATAGAAGGGTATCATCTTATGCTGGTAATTTTCCCTTTTTCCAGCTCTGCAATTCAACTCCCACTGCACAGAGAAGCTGAACACAGCTATTCTTAGACCAGATCCTTCATCCTACACTTCTGCCTGTATTCTTAGGAGTAAAAGCTCCGAAAATCCTGTGTACTCTCTGCTTCCTGTATGGCATGCCAAAACAAAACACTCTTATTTTTTCCCTCATTTTCCATTTGCTAAGTCCCCATGGCTTTGTGATGCTTTTACCAACTCCAGCCAGATAACAGAGAGGTGAAACAGCCCTACAGCCAAGGCCATCCTCACCATACTGACAGCCTTTTCCCAGCACAAACATCACTTTGTCCCCAGCTAAACCAGAACACCCAGCAGCTGGGAAGGCTTCCAAGCAGACTTCGTTTGAGAATGGATTTTCCCATTGCCTGGGATAACACACGTGTGAACAAAAATAACAAGGAAGTGGCTTTTTCAGGGGAATCAGGGTAAAGCCTGAGCTTCTCCACAGGAGCCATTAGTACATGAGGATGAACCTACCAGGGAGCAAAGGCAGCTGGCCCGCTTCAGCACAGGAAGGGGAATATCACCTAGGAAGAGCTTTAAAGGATACATCTAACAGGTCAACCATTATTTTGCATGTCTCAATACTAAAGCCGTCAGATTTAATATCTTGGCCTGTAAAGAAAGAGCAAAAGACAGGATTATCACTGCATGCTGTACTACAGCACCTTCCTAAAGAGCTCATGAGCTCTCCCACCAGCCTCTATTTGCTTCCAACAGTGCTATCCTTTGAGCTGGCACAGAGGCTTTGGGTGCAGGTGAGCTGTGATGTGTCCCCAAGCGAACAGCCTGAGCAGTCTGGTTTCTAAGTGTGCTACAGGAGCAAGAGACAGAAACAAAAGTTTTCCTGCTCTTACTGTCTGCCTGCAAAGTGGACTCCTGTGGACAATGTGGACTTCCAGCTTATGGAGGTCAGCAGGAGGTGGCTTCATGAAAGGCTGAGCATGAAGCCAAGCTTGGTTGCCAGCACCACCCCATTGCTGATTACTGGCTGCTGCACATAGACATACACCACAGCCCTGACCATCTGATAAGCTTTCACTTTGGAAATGAAAGAGACACTTATTTCTCCAAGCACTTGTTTCTTGAGCACTGTTTGGTGGGAAGGAAAATAACGCAGAGCCAAGGAAGGAATCTCTTAACAGAAAAAGAATCCTAGAGTTTCAAAGTTTCTCCTCCTCCTTAGGGACACCCCAGACCATTGGCTGGGCTACTGCTTGAATCACTCCTGGGTGGTTCAATGCTAAAACAGCAGCAATACCTCTCTTGATTATTATCAAGGATTATTCAAATCCATCCATCTTCCTGGCAGCCAATTCCCAGTGGCAGATGCTGGGATAAAAGACACCCATCTGTACCCTGCCAAAGCCCACATCCTGTGAAACACCTTCTGGGCTGGCACAGCCCCAGCCTTCTGCAGCCCCCTGAAGCAGCAGAGAGAGCACATGGTCGTGGCCATCTGGAGAACCAGGCAGCAGGTCTGGGGCAGAGCCCAGGCTCTGACCCTGCCCAGGGCAGTGGTGCCCTCTGTGCTCCCATGGCCACGGTGGAAACCTGCTGGTGGCCATCTGCAGCTGCTGGTGGAGGAAGGCACTCACGTTTAGCCAGGATTTTATTCAGGATGCTCCGCAGCTCGAAGGCAGAGATCTCTGCATCCTGTGGAAAAGAGGAAAACAGATTTTCCACTGAGAGCTGCAGACACCATCTGCAGTCTCTGATTCTTTTGGGCAGGTTGGCCAATTTCTAACATCCCTTTGTGTTCAGTTCCCTTGAATGGAAGCAAGTCGGGTGCTCTCCCCACCTCCCATTCCCAGGAGCATCACCAATTCCCAGAGATTAGCACACCCAGCAGCAAGGTGTGCCCAGGCAAGTGCAGCCTGGGGAGAAGGCCCAGCCCAGCCATATGCTCTGCCCAAGGACAGAACTGGGGCCCTGCAGAGATGAAAGTCAAGCCCACAGTTCAAAAGGAGCAGAGATTGCTCACCAGGAGCGCTCACAAATCCCCTGTGGAAGCAGGTGGGTGACTGCACAGGATCTGGGATGCACAACTGTGCTCCCACTTGGGAGCTGACTCTGCACAAGAACTGAACCCTGTCCTGGGGGAGGCATCTCTCTTACCCACTCAACACCATGCCAGTAAGGTATTACCAGAAAAACACTCACATTTCCTGCTAGCTGCCCAAAAAGCTTTTTAAAGCTGGGTTCGATGTCATCTTCACTGATCTCAGTCTAAAAGATAGAAAGAGAGAATGTCAAAAGGGGGAAAGTTTCTGCCTGAGAAAGACTTAATGCATTTCCTTGCCCTTAGTAAGAAATTCAAATGGCAAGGTTGAAGGTACAAAGTGGTTTTTACTATGACTTTATTCAGTTTTATTTTCAGGGGCACCTCAAAATGCTGGCATTGTAAATGCTGCAAAAAAACACCCACTACACATGGGGTAGCTGCATTAGTAGGCAAAGCATCCCCAGCTCCAGCAAGACTAAACATACAGTGAGCCACTAATTACTCCTGGAGACAGCATTACATGCAAGAACAGCCCCTCTGCTGAAAGCTGCACTCCTGGATTCCTGGAGAGCAAAGGGAATTCCCTGTGGCTCCAGTTAACTCTTCAGGGTTAAGTCTTCCTCTGCCTAGGAAGTCCAAGTTCTAGATAAAGGACAACACTTGTTTCCATTTGCTTGACACCCAACTATAGATATTGAAAGATCCTTTCCCATTTTCCCAAAGTGGTACAACATTTCTTGATAATGCCTAAGGAAAACATCACCCTGCACAGGGAACAGGCACTCCAACCCCCCCTTGCAACAAAACTCTCTCAATTGAAAACATTTCATTTGATGTACCTCATCAAAATTGCCTTCAATTTCATCATCTATCACCCTAGAAAGAGAAAGAAATCAATATTAAAATCAAAACAAGTCACGTTTATAATGCTTTTTCTTCAAGCTTCAGTTAAAGAGAGATTCTTTAAAATATGGAAATAACAATGAGCATTCAAAAATTACTGGATTAATCAGCTACAGGCACTGCACAGCACAGAGAAAGCTGTATTTTGCCAGCTATGGCAACAAGAGTTTGAAAAGACAGAACAAGTTGTGCAATGTCCTGCAGAGCCACAGACAGGATTTTGGGGCTCACATAACTCTTTGGGTCACTGCCTACTTAGCAAGAGACCAGGTTCTTGGGTACAAATCAAACTTTGTCCAGTCATTTCTTCTTTAATACAGCAAAAGAAGTGAGAGCCCCAAAGTAATTCTGATGAGTCTCATGCTGTCCCCCAGGTGCTGAGCGAGCACCAGACCTACAGATGGTGCCCAAGCACTCCTAAGGGCCCATCAAAAACTAAATGTATCCTCACACAACAAACACCCCAGGTTTCTCACTGCTGCAGGAATATGCAGCAAAATATTACAGGATAGAGGAAGGGTTTTGCTTGCTTTGAATCAGGGCAACTCAATACAGAAGACCCCACACCCCTTCCTCAGGCTTTAGCCCAGCTGCTTTTCAAGATGTGACATGTCTACGTCTTTTAATTTTAATTAAATATTAATAGGGAAAACAAACCCAATAAAAACAACAACAGTAATGATCTCCCCCACGTGCCCACTGCTGTAATACGGTCACCAAAAGCTACCCACGTGGAGTTTGCATTCTTTTCAGAGAAGACTCTCAGGCAGAAGTCCCCGTTCTTGTTGGGTTCAAAGGTGGAGGGCACGATGATGTATTCTCCTGCAGGGAGCTTGAACCGGTTCAGCACCTCCCGGAGGTTGATGAAGGTGTTGGATTTTTCCCGGGCTTTGTTGGTCAGGAAGAAGTTTTTGCTCAGATGAATATTTGTCTGGCCAGAAAACTTTGGAAAAGCAAAGAAAGGGGGGAAAAAACCCATGGCAGTCTGCATGTGTTCATGTTTACAAATGAAAAATGTCATAGATATGTCAGTTAGCTATGTCTGGGACAAAGAAAAAGAAGAAAAAGAAAAAGAAAAAGAAAAAGAAAAAGAAAAAGAAAAAGAAAAAGAAAAAGAAAAAGAAAAAGAAAAAGAAAAAGAAAAAGAAAAAGAAAAAGAAAAAGAAAAAGAAAAAGAAAAAGAAAAAGAGAAAAAGAAAAAAGAGAAAAGAAAATGTCAGTTTGACAGAACTGAAAAAGCAGAAAACAGGAGTGGGACTCCTGAGATGTGGCTGCAAATGTATTTTGCAGATCATTGCAATAAATCATTCATGTCATGCTTTCTTTTTTGCAGATGATGATGGGTGGCTGAAGACATTGGGCAAATTCTTTCACCAATCATTTTCCTTTAAATTGAGATGGCACATGAGCCTTGTCCCTCTGGTCCCAGAGCTGGTGGCACCCGCAGCTCAGCTCTGCCTCCGAGGTCAGGCTGCCTTAGAGCAGAGCCCACTCATGGAGGGCTCCAAGAATAAAACAAAACAAAATAGTAAAATAAAATCATATTTGGAGTGTAATGTCTAATGAAAGATGTCCCTGCCCATGGCAGGGGGTTGGAACTGGGTGATCTTTAAGGTCCCTTCCAACCCAAGCCATTCTATGATTCTGTGATCTTCCAGAATGAACTATTTTTGCAGAGTCTTACAGGTGGGCTGTTTCAGCTCTAGCAGCCAACTTCAGGAATGTGCAGCTTTCAGAAACCTCTTCCTTCCTGTCCTCCCAGATCTTTGAGAATGAAGAAAGAATTCTGAAAACCTGTCAGACCTGCTGCATAGTCGGAGATAAAATTCCACCTTCAGGGGGAAAGAAGAGTCACAGGACTGTAGATAGAATCAATTTTCTTATGGAAATTAAATAGTTTGACCACTAGGGTAAGTACTGCTGAGGCATTAAAAAGGTACATAAGAAATTTAATCAACCAGTAGCACCATTTCTTTTCCTGATGAAACCATACTTTACATAAAAGCCACTGCTTTGGGCACAGCCTCAGGAGCCACAGGGTGCCCTGGCTGCTTTGCACAGACCCTCAGAGGACAGCAAACCCAGTAATGGGGTTACCCAGGGGTTTTGCTTAGCTTCAGTCCTTCCTCTGAGGAGCAACAGCTCAGAGGCATTGCTGTATTGCCACCCCCAGCATGAGCCCCAGGGTGTACTATTAGCTGCCTGCAGGTAGAAATAGAGAGAAACCGAAAGAGGTGGTGCTTAGGGAAATGAATATAAACATCTCCTTGGAATATTATTCATGAGTCAAAAACAAGCTCTGTGCAAACCTGGAAAAAGCAGCTGTGCTCTGGGAGAGCAAGTGTGGGGCTGGGCTGGGAGGAGAGCCACAGAAGAGCTGCTCTGGGGAATTTCTGCAGCACTGAACACTCTTATCCCAATCCAGGACACTAAAAATGCAGCGTGGGCTAAAGACTCCTTCCAGAATAAATGGCCTCTAACTGTAGACTCTGTGCAGTCATGTCCTGCAATGAAGGATCCTCTGAACCTCATCTTCCCACCTGCCATTGAGCCCCAGCTCCACAGCTCGGCCACCAACCCATGCCACATACCTCTGGGGGCACCTGCAAGGAGAAAAGGAGAGAGTTATTTGCTTGTTGAATGGTGAATGGCATCTCCATGTTATTTTCACCATTACCTAGCAATGACATCCACATTCTTGGGAAAAAAAAAAAAAAAAAAAA
>VWZP01000496.1:182077-205242 GCA_013396995.1 Dicaeum eximium
AAAAAAAAAAAGAAAATTAAAAATTAAAAAAATACTTGGCTTGAGGGGAAGCTGGGTGTTGAGCCCACATCACCCAAGGCCAAGTGCTGGCTCAGCTCCCAGCTCCATCCCTGAGGCAGGTGAGGCTCACCTGGGGCTGTGTGGGCACAGCCTGGCCCAGCCACAGCCAGGCTGGTTGTGGCTTCCTGCTGAATCTCCCTCCCACCATGATTTTTACTGTAGGTTCAATTCCTCTACTACTTCTCCCCATCTCCTCTTTTGTACTGCTGCCCCTCTGACCTCTCTATCATCAGGAAAGGAGACAAGGGTTAAGCAAGCCAATAATGCAGTTTTTTGTTTCTTTACAGCTTCCTTTGCTGCGGCTGCTGTCCAATTCAACCCATCTGAGGTTTGATGGAAAGCACAGCCTGGGAAGTGCACTATCCCATTTATAGGGGGAATGATTTTCCCTTTTCCTCCCAGGTTCCTGCACAGCCTTCCTTGCCTCATAAATGGCAAAGCCGATGGTGTGCATGTCCTCCCCCATCTTCCTCTGCTGCCTGCGGTGCTTCTGGATCAGCCCAATGAGGAAGGTGCAGCCCCCCTCAGGATCACCGGGGTCCTCATCTTCTTCCTCCAGCTTGATCAAATACTGCGGATTTGTCCAGAAAGTGTCTGGGAAGTGGATTTAAGCAAACTGCTCAGAGGCTTCTTTGACAGCAAAGATATTTCAACATGTCAGCTAGGACAGATGTGGCTCTGACTGCCAAAATCAGCTGTGAGAAGAGAAAACCAGTGCACTGCCCTGTCCACCCGCCCACCCCAGCCTTTACAACCACAACAGACCCTCCTCAGAGGGTCCCATTTCCCAGACATTTCCCAGACACCCGCACTTTTTGGAGATCAGCCCCAGGCATCCCATAAGCCATCCCAAACCATCTCCTGGAAACTTCCAGAGAAGGTAGTACAAGGAAAAGGTTTCCAGTTTTTCTTACTTGGGTAGTTCCTGCAGCCCCCTGCAGTGGCTCCTCGCCTCCAGTTCCCATCCAGCTTCAGCAGGCTCCACTTTTTGTACCTGTCACTTGCCAGGGTGTCTGGAGTCAGGTTGCAGATCTCCAGGCGGGAGTAATGCCTCAGGAAGTCGTTGAACGCCATCCTGTGGGAGCCAGTGACACTGGCAGTGTCCCCTCAGGAGGGACAGGTTTTCCACACCTCCACCTTGTCCATCCTCCCTCCCTCCCACTGTGATTTAGCACTGGGGTTTGGGGTGAATTCGCACACTCATCTTGGAGAGCAAACTGGGAGAGGTTAATTTCAATGAATAAAAGCAGAGCAGCCCAGTGACTCTCACCAGAATTCCCCATCTTCGTGTCTCCTGGTCAGTCGTTCCCGCACCTCAGGGTCAACACCGCTCCAGTTTGGGCAGCTGGAAGAGAACCCCACATCAACTACAGCCTATGGGGAAGGTGAAAGTCTAATGTGGCTGTTCTGGCACAAGATCTAACTTTTAGCAGTTCCAAAATTCTCAAACCACTGCAGAATTAAAAATAGATGCACCTGGCACATAAAATACCTCACTTCTCAAATATCCAAGGTAAGGATGAGAAACAGAGTGTTATTTTTAGAAAGTGCAATGCTTGGACTGAGACAGAAAAAGGAAGAGTCAGAATAAAAACTGCCTAGCCATAGAAGTGAGTAAACTCCAGCTTTCATGGCTAACAGCAGAAATGGATTTTTAAAGCCCTTTTAGAAAGTGAGTTTTCAGAAGGTCACCACTGAATCCAGACTGTTAAATAAGCAAAAGCTACAGGAAGCTTTCTAGGATTCACCAACCAAATCACTGCATCTTACACAAAGGCTGGAATTTGCATGAAAGGCACCACATACTGTGAGGGAGATGACAGTGAGAAGATGTTTCTCTCTTAAACAATTCCATATGAACACCACATCCAGACAGGACTTACAGAGGAATTTTGGGTGGAGAACAGACAGAAAAGCAGAGAAACATGACTGCACCCCTGCAGTAAAGGGCTACTGGCAACAAGGAACCCATTGACTCACTTGTCATTCCATTTCCCAGTCCACTCCACTTCTCCCCAGGGATTTCGGATTCTGATCAGCTTCTGCACTGTTCCTCGGAAGTTCACCTGGTGGGATCAGGAATGTATGGAGAGTTACACATCAGAGGTGTATGGAGAGTGACCAGGGACAGCACCACACTCCCCCCCTCACCTTCTATGGTAATTAAAAACAGGACAGAGCAAGGACCTCAGTGCTAGGCATGACAACATGCACACATATGGTTCAAAAGACAAAAGTCCAACTGATTCTGAGTGAGCTTCACACAGCCAGGCTTGTCCAGAGAAGTTTCACAGCATGCACAAACCAAAGCCCATGAAAACCTAAATGTCTGATTTGTGCTGCTAAAAAAATCATCTTTGATAGGCTTTGACAAGCAAAGGGAATGTAAAACTGCTATGCAAAAGCCAAAAAGCAGGTACACAGGTATTTCTCAAAGTCATCACTTAGGTATAAGTTGTCTCTTCACATTCTAACGCCTTTTTACTCCCCTGCTTACATATAAGAGGAGCCTGTTACAGCAGACAGGACACTCAGACTGGCCACAACCCCTCTGATCACACCAATGCCCCGCAGAGCAGCAGCCTCAGCCCCTCCTCTTGTCATCTGCTGTCTCTGCAGTCCAGAGATGACACCCCAGTTGAACGCTCCTTACAGAGTCTGCACAGATCTCCAAAAGAACAGCCTGGCTGAAGCATGCCTACTTGTGAATTCAGGTGAACAAACTCCCTCTTCCCTGATTTTGCTGGGAGAAGAAGACCAAATGCACACACATGAGCCAGCACAGCATGTCAGCAGCTCTCTACACCTCACCCTGAACTTTCAAAAATTATTTCAGGAACCATTATCAGTGAACTAACCAAAAATCCACTGCACACATGGAAGGTTGCCATGATCTGCTTCCTTTGTTTTGTCTTGCCTTCACAAGTCACCCTCTTGGGCAGGCCCCTTGTGTTTGAACACCCAGCCCAGCTGAAAGGTGCTGTTCAGCAGGCACTTCAGGGACAATAATACATGGGGGTTTTTTTTGCTCAGGACACTTCTTACTGTGCTTCTAAGGTAAACAGTGTGGCCTGCTGTACAGAACTGCACTGAAGGGCCTGGTCACCAGCAGAGGGTGGCATGCCTTCTGCACAGAGCTGCCCACCACCCTGCTCAGTGGGAAACAGCCATGCTTATGGAATAAGAGGGGTTTTTTTGGTCAAATATCCAAGAAGGCAAATCTGTGTTTATCCAAAACATACCAACTAATTAAGCGTTCCTTCAGAAAGAAGAGACTCAAAACCCAATTCAGCAAAATGAGTGACACTTAAGAATTTGCAGTGTTGAAGAAGGGTTTGTGGTTGCCACACACAAGACCTGCTGCACCTTGGGGTGGCACACCTACCTCCTCTGCGCCGGTGACCGAGTACGCGTGTCCCTTCACCAGCTTCTGGGAAGTGACTGCTTCTGTTTCTGCTGCACTGGTGATCTGGAGGAGCAAAGGACATCAGTGATGGCAGCTTCCCACGGTCAGGGGATCCAACAGAGCAAAGCTTCCCCCTCCAACAGAGCTTTCATCTTGCTGAGAGGCTGCAGGAGGGGTTTAGCTGCTGCACAAAAGCAACAAGTGTGACAGAGCAGGGAGAGGGGACAGCAGCACATGTG
Source organism: Dicaeum eximium (assembly GCA_013396995.1). Classification (NCBI taxonomy): domain Eukaryota; kingdom Metazoa; phylum Chordata; class Aves; order Passeriformes; family Dicaeidae; genus Dicaeum; species Dicaeum eximium. Next base: position 185,783 of record VWZP01000496.1, read on the forward strand.
GTGGTGCTGGAACCCCAGGGACCATGTTTGTGCCTTGGGGTGCACACCAGAAGCCTGGCACTGAAGCAAAGTTCCCTCCTGGCTCCAAAACACTTGGTGTGTGCAGCCACTCTTGTGCAGCTCCACGGGGGATACACAGAGAAACTCCATATTCTCGAGGGACCAGGAGAAAAACAGGGAGTGACTGGCCTGAGGCTTCACTGGGATCACAGCTCCAGCAAATTTCAGGGTCAAGACACCCCCTTCAGCTCCAAAGCAGGGTGGGAGGCTCCCCTCCCTTTCCCCAGCCCTGCCACCCTGGGATCTGCCCTGCAGGGCAGCAAGGGAAGGGGCTGAACTTTGGATGCCATTCGTACCTGAGGGCACATCCCCCTCAATTTCTCACAGCCACTGCTTGGGCAGTCTGGCCTTTAAACACTGCAGAGAAAAGTCACTTCTTGCCAGAAGTGAATGCTTAGCCACCTATGAAACATGTGGCTGCCATTGACTTTCCACCATTTCAGAAGTGTGTGACCTCTAAACAAGCATATTTGAAGCTTAAACAAACAGAAAGGATTGGATTGAGCAGGCAGGACTCCTGCTGCCAATTCGTAGCCCATTACTGCCCCACAGCTCTCTCCACTCTCTGCCCTACAGAGATTAATACTTAATCTCTGTGTCCCTATTTCTCTTACAAAAGAGAAGGAAAGATTTTACAGGGTGGGGTTTTTTTTGTTTGTTTTTTGTTTTTTTTTAAGGATAAACTCAGCAACAGTTAATTTACACTACAGAAAGTGCCAGCACTTATCAACAACATAATATATTTACTCTCCCCCCCACACACCCAAGGGATTTGTGTCAGTCTGGGGCAAAAATCCAGATGTCAGATTCTTATCTAAATGCAAACGAGTAAAACAGGCCTTGAAAATACCATGAAGTCAAATTGACATTAACAAGCACTTTTCCTGCTGTGAAGCTTCCCTCTCCTGGGACTCTGATTTAACTTGAAAAATGGGAGGAAACATTTACATTTATAATATGAATGGAGTTTTTGTAAACAATTTACCTTCCTTTTAGACATGACTAAGATGCAATCTCATTTGGGAGGAGGGTGATTACCACAATAACAATACTTAGACTAATTTCAGTAAGGCTAAAAGCAATGCTGAATCCGTGAAGGCAGGGCCAAAGCTCCTCTTCTCTTTCCCATGTGGGTCCAGCTTCTGACAACGTGTCTTCCCATAAAACCTTTTAAAGGTCTGGCACCAGCCCGAGCCTCTCTGCTTCAAGAACAGAGCCCAGATTTTTTTGGGAACATTTTAGGTACAACTTGTGCAACAAAAAGGCTGCAGCAAGGATGGACACTGTCACCTCTGAGCACCTGACTGGAGGAGCCTTTAGCAGCAGCTTTCTGTCCAAACCCTCTCAGCCTGTGCCACCCGCTGCCAAGCTAAGGCTTTCTTAGGAATTTCTTAGGTGTCCATCAGGACCCCTAACAAGTTCCCTGTGTGATTCATTACAATGAACCTACTAAACAGCAGAAGGTCTCATGGAATAAGCACCAGGGAGGGAATGAGCTTTTTACATGAACTAATGAAGTTTAGTTTCAGCCTAACCCCCATGAAGAGCACATGCCTGGGTCACATCTGTGGGTCAAATTCTTCAGGCACAAGCTAGAGCAGGGAACCTTAGGCAGAGGGGACTGGTGTCCTGTGTGCAGCTCCTGCAGGTGCAGCACAGGTCCAGCCCTAGCCTGTGTGCACAGCAAGAGCCCAGAAATAGACCTTCTAACTCACATCAATGGAGCAGCCAAGGAGAGAGCCTTTCTGGAGCGCCTTCTGAATGATTTTGAAGAGGTTGGGGGGTGGCTTCTGCAGCTCAAACCATTCTGCAATGCCACCAGTGAAGTCCTCGAAGCCTTCGGTGGTGGTGCCACCAGAGAGGGACTCATATGATCCGTTCAGCCTGCACAAAATGGGGGACAGACATGACCATCAGGCTCCCTACTCTCTTCTTCTCACACACACACAACCATCAGGCTCCCTGTTCTCCTCTTTTTTCAGGAGAGGCACTCAATGTGTCCATCTTTCTGCATTTCTGCTTTCAGGAGCATTACAGCAGCTACAGACGTGCCCCTCCATTCAGCTTTGCTGCTTAGACCTCTTACTTGGAAAGCCCAGCATAAAATATTATACAATCATGCATGCACCTTGCAGGTTCAGTTATATCAATGACAGGAATCATGAACACTATCTGAAGAAAAAATAACTTATAAAAAAAATTAAGACCAAACAATTTGCCTCTCTGGTTCTACAGTCTTTAAATCCCTTTAAGAGTTATGGGTCTGATTTTGAGAAATTATTTTCAGATTTCAGAATCACTTTCAGAAATAAATTTCTTAAGTCAATTCAAAATAGTAGTTAGAGGATAGAATTCCTCTCTGGCCAACCCAAAAATGGAGATTCAGATATGAGCATTGAACACAGACCTGGGCACATGGACTTACGTGCCTTGCACACTGCAGCACTGCAGCTGCCAAGCCCTCAGAGGTGCATAGAGCACATGAAATGGAGCTTCCCAGGCCCTGGTGACAGAAGGCTGCTCCAGGAACAGCCTCACCATGAGATCCAAGAGCTACTTTTCTTGGCTAGCAACAAATCCAATGCTTTTGTCTCCTTGTCTTAGGCATCTGTCAACAAAGCTGTACCAAAGGAGCCATTGTGGGACACCCCAGAAGCTGCAAAGGCTAATGAGCAGTCTGACACTTGAAATGCACAGTATCCATGCAGTTGGGGGTGCTGTGGGGAAGCAGGGATGTGAGTGGGGGGAAGCCTGAGCCCGACTCACTTGGCGTAGGCCTTCTCCAGCAGCGCGCTCCAGAACTCGCTGCCCTCCGCCGAGTGCACGAAGAGCAGCTCCCCGTTCTTGGTGGGTAGCCTGTCGTCCACCACCACGTCCACCCACTCCCCATACTGCCAGAACTGAGGGAAAGAGAGCACAAACATCATCACCACCCCGTGCTGTGCGCTCCCATCACCAGCATGTTTATCTTTGAATGTCCATTTCTCTGGGGAAAAGCAGTCCCCGTGTCCCAGCCAGCTTCACCCACCCTGCTCAGGGATGCACATACTCAGCTGGTTCTGCTCAGGGAGGAAGGAACACAAAGGCAGCCCCTGCTCCCACATCTTTGATTAATGGCCTTGTTCCTTCCACCATCCTTTTTAGATGTCTCTTTTTTTCTGTCTGGCTCTTTGACATCCCACAAAGCCATGCCAGGAACCATCACACATGGATACATAGAGAGACACACTGGCTCCTGCCCAATAACACTAAGGGGAAAAGGCTGTTTTCCACATACCTGGAAGTGGAAAATTCCTGCATATTTATCTTGGAAGCTCTGGTCTTTGGGAACAACACGGGCCAGAATTTCTTCATTCAGGGTGAGAGAAGCAATGGCAGCCAAGAGCCAACAGTCCCCTGTAAAAAGAAAAGGAAAACAAAACCCCAAACAGACAGCATTCATTATTCAAACTTTAGTTTTTGCACTGCATTGTGATTGTGCATTATAACCAATAATTCCCTCAGCTGGGATAGGATGATCCCTCCCATCACTTTATCTCCGAGACAGATCAAATATATGAAAGCAAATACACTCCACATCCAGGCAAGTGTTTCCTTAAGACCAAAGTCATTAAAAAAAGTCAAAGCAGGCTTTTTCTGACCTACCACCACAGTTATCACCCATTCTGGCACTGTTTGAAAGAAAACTTCATATTCAGTTGAGTGCCTGAGTGATAGGAAGCAGCACAGAGAAAAGGCAAAGAGCCTGTGGGCATGCACAGGTACTTAGGGGTGCAATTTCTCCTCAAAGGGACAGTGTTTTCTCAGGCTGCTTTCTTTTCCCTTCTCCATGTTTAATAAACAGGTTCCTTGCTATCCAGAGACCCGTCCTGCAGGCAAGCTCCCTTTAAGGTGTCTCGCCAGCCTCCCTGCAAACAGGAGCTCCTTTCACCTTACACATCTCTGGAGGCTCTTGCTCGAGACCTCTCTGTTTAGTCCCATATCTGGTCTCCAGCAGAGTCAGTGGAGGGCCAGGAAAGGCCTGAAGGCAGGTACTGTTTCCCAAACCCACCACCTCCTCATCCTGCCTGGGATGGAGCCAACAACACCAGGCCTGCCCACCACAGTCTGCCTGGACAGTGTTTTTCCATTCCATCTCCTGCCACGCAGAGGGAGGAAGAGACCTCAGCTCTATAAACATTACACCCCTACTTTCTGTAGTTCTTTTTAGAGCCCAGTTTTATTTTACCAGGGCAGTTACCTTAGCCCTTTAGCAAGGTGGTCAGAGATTTACAGAGCCAGACGAGCCCCTGACTGTCCCAGCCCGACACAAAACTCCCTGTTACCATTCCCAGATCCGCTGTTCCCTTGCTTTGTGAGCAGAGCGCAGTGGGTATTGCACATGAGATCCCCCAAAAGAGTCCTGCAGGACTGCAGGTTCAATGTGTGAACCTGCCACAGCTGTCAGCAAGCCGGAGGCTGGCAAAGCAGCAGTGCCTACACAGCCACCTCTCTCCCTTGGGAAAAGGCTCACTTATGGGTGAGAAGCTGGGATCCAAATGGGAGAAAGTCTCAGGGTGAATTGACTTTAGAGCAGCCCTCGAGGTCCACCCCAGGCCCAAATCCATCAGTGCTCAGACAGCACCTGCAGTAACACGGACAGCCTGCAGCTCCCACCAGGCTGCCCTCGCTTTGCACAGCTGACCCCCAGCAGCAGCTCTGTGGAATACATCTGCCCCACACATCTTTTCACATCTCAGGAAAGGTAGAAGAGGTGAAATTGCAGAATAATTTCAAAACTTAAGGTGCTTATACTGGTTCACAACCTGGAGGGGAAGAACCGAACATAAAACCTCCCCTTCGGCCCTGCCTCTGGCTGCTTGTACTGCAATGGAAAAATCAGCATGTCGGAGAAGTTTTTAAACAGGAGAGTCACCTTGCTATTCTCCTGTGACAGACTATGAAGCAATGATGAAATTCCTCTCCCTACTCTGTCACAGCACATCCATCTTGCCCTGCAAAGTGGTGACTCCTCTCACAGCCTTCTCCAAGGAGCTGAGACCCTCTTCCCTGGGAGCTGCATCCAGAGGTAGCACTACGTACTGCAAAGGCATTTGCTGGGAAGGACAGGGCCAGGAGGAAAGTCTGGCTCACAGGGCAGCTGTCACACCATTCCTCTCAAGAAATATTAGTATTTCTATTCCATACCCAGGGCAGGGACTGGGCAGGCAGGGAGCAGCACAGGATGGACAAATGAACAACTCAAATGGCCACAGCAGCTCAGAAAGGCTTGGTCAGGAAGCTGATCAGGCCTCCAGATTATGAACATACACTTTATTGCTGTAACACATCTTTGAGTCATGTTTCTCCTGGAGGTAAGAAGCACAGAAATTCAAGGAGAAACTCTCCCCAGAGGACCTCCACGCCCACAAGCAGAATTTATAAAGAATTTCTTTTACTTTCTAGCTGTCCCATCAAGGCAGACTGAAATTACAGACTGTTGTAAAATATCTCAGTTGAATGTTATACTGGTTTCTAACAAGAATTTGGAGTCAAACACAAATATTAACTCTGACAACTCTGGGCAAGGTCTTGAGGTTTAAAGGCAGCTGCAGCATATATGGAAGACATCCTTTGGTTTCCATACTTAAAAGTGCTCAACAGCCAGGATATCATCTCTACCTTTGAGAACAGCCATCACTAAAAGCACACCTGATTCAGACCCCGGGTGAGAACAGATCTTGTGATTATACTTGGAATTTTAGCCTGCACTAAGCAAGCCTGAGCAGTGCCGTTCCCAAATAGTCCGAACTTCCAGAACTGGTGCTTCTGCAAGGTTCTTGACAGTGATTTTCCTTTGATATGGAAGGAAAGTCCAAGGAGAGGCTGACAGACAGGTTGGTTAGAGTCTGAAAGGAGTATTAGCAAGGCTACATTAATCATAAATAATTTTTGTAAATGAACAGTAGGCAGAACAAGGCTATCAGAAAAAGGAATATTATCAGGCTGTGGGTTTATCTATAACACATATTAACAAGAAGTGCTATTTTTTGTCCTGTCATACTTCTTTCTGCTTTCAATGTTTTACTTGTTATTTCCATATACCCATCTCTGCATTTACCTAATCTCCAGATGTAACAAGAATGTTAGGAAAAAAAAAAGTAATTGCAAGGCAAGCATAAATAGCCGTAAGGGCTTAAAATTAGCCATTCTGGAAAGAAAAAACAAACAAGACACACCCATCAAATGCCTGAAGGGCTGTAAGCAAAAGGCAGCTCCTCTGGTCACTGCACAGCTCATGTAAGAGTATGGGGTAAAAGGAAATAGTACATTCTGCCAATCACAAGCTCATAATTATTTTAAAACAGCCTTAGATTAACAGCTACTGAATGTATTTATATTAATACCACAGCACTCCAGAGCATTTTCTGGTTACAAACATGAGGCTGTGGCAACCCACTGGCAACAGAGTGGCTGTCAGCACGAGAAAACCATGGGTCTGATTTTTGAAATTTAATTTATTGGATTTGTTATTTTTTCACACATTTGTTACGTAAGGAGGAGACACCTGTATCAAACAGCAGCTGGGAGATCCTGTGCTGTTTACACCTCAGTGTTGTGATACCATGGTGACATCCACTCCAAAAAAAGGGTGGTTAAGGGTGAACCAAGCTTCTCTGGCTTCAGATCCTCCCCTCAGCTGTAATGAGTCACCACATCCCATGTGCTGCCATTTGGAGCCAAATACATCACTGACTTTGCAGATCTGATACTGCAAAACCTACTCCAAATGTTTCTCCAAAGTTTATCCTTAGGGGAAAAATCCACAAACCAACAACAAAACCCAACAACAACAAACCAAACCAAACCAAAAAACCTCACAAGGCCAGAATAAAGGATAATCCAAGTCCCAAGGGGCAGAACTTTGGTGTCTGGAGAACCTTTTCTGCACTGATGATCAGCTATGCCTCATATGCATCACAGTTTCTTATAGACCAGGTCAAAAGCAATGAAACAAATTTATGCACCTGGCCAAAGACTCCTGAGCCAGAAGAAACCCTGCTCATTAGCTGAGCTGTTTGGTTACACATTCCCTGCCAAGAAGCTGCCATGCAGATGTGATGGGTCCGTGTGCTCTGGATGCCTCATCCCTCCCTGCAGTACTCCCAGATGTTCCAAAGAGCTCAGCAACAGCAGTGACACTCCCCATGGGCACAGGTCTGTTGCTTTTTGATCGAGCCTTTTGGGGGATAAATGAGACTATAGAAAAGAAGCAGCATAATAAAAAGTACAGGTTTCTAAAAGCACCTGACATCTTCCAGTGCAATCTTCTCTATAACATCCTAAAATGTGATGGGACATGAATATTCAAAGTAAATACAAAGTTCAAGTAAATGGAAGCTTAAGCAAATTTATCAATACAAATGCTGGTGTCAGATAAGGCAGTGGAAAAAAGAAAAAAAAAAAAGAAAGCTTTTGTACAGTGCATCTGCCAGCCCCATTGTGTGAAAGAGCAGAGATTCCATCCAGGCTCTTAGGAGCTCAGTGGCTATACAGAGATAAAATCAAAAGCATCTTATTTTTAATCATCAATTGTCACACAATACCAAAATCCTGCCCAGATTCATGAGAAGACAGCCAGGAGAGTCATCGCAGTACTTAGTGACGGTGAAAAAAGAAATACAAACAGGAACACTGACAACCTCTGATTCAAATATAGTCAGGAGGTACAGAAACACCAGCTGTGAGTCACTTCATATCCTATGGTGATGCCATACAACCCCATGAGAACATCTGACTGGTCCAAAGGCCAGTAGGGCAGCAAATGCTTTCCTCAATTTAAAACAGAGTTTGGTATTAGCAACAGCAATTTCACAGCTTGAAAATGAAGCTTCAAGTCTTTCATTCCCGTGCTCTTGCTGCCACAGCATCTACAGAGAAAAGCTGGAAAAGCAGAAGGCAGAAAGCAACTGACTCCAGAAACCAGCATCTCTACAGAAATACCAGATGTTGAAATGACATTATAGTAAACTTTAATTTCAAATTGAAGAACTTATTACCAGAGGCTTTCACAATAAAAAGAGATAACAGATGTCTGGCACGTGTGTTTAAGCACTGGGACATGTTTCATGCCAAAACAGTCATGGTGGGAGACGTGGTATTGGGCAGAGAGAGCACAGGAAGGAAGCTGGTGACATGGCAACAACCCAAGGCACAACAGAGCCTAACCCACACCATCGGTGACTCTGGGCCATGAGGAGAGCCAAGTTCATAATCTAAGTATTTTTACTGTCATGGATTCTTTATATAAATTATTTATTACAAATAAACCAAATTAATCTGGTTGTCAAAGCTCTAACCTAAAAGACATATTTTTTCTGAATGAAAACGTAAGTACAAAATAGAAGCTTTTCTGCCTGTTACATTTTTGGACATGAACCCACAAATAGCAGCAGTGGGACTAGAAACTAACAAGTTGCAATGTGGTGAATATTTGAAAGCAAACAAACAGAACTTGGCTCCTTTGCCAACTGCAGCAGCACAGCACAGCTCATACTAGTCATGTTTCCTACACAAGAGCTTTCCCTCCACCACGCTATCTGTCTAATCCAAAACCCTCTCACTACAGCTATGGAATAGGAGCCTGCTGCTTTCACTTCACTTTATTTCTTCTCCTCATATCTCTGCAGACATCCTCCACCTAAAACTCCTTCTGTCAGGCAAGGCAGGAGAGAGGCTTCCAGGCTGGGATAGCTGGGCACTCGCAGCCAGGCTAGGCCATTAGTTCCCCACTGTCCCCTGGCACTTCCCTGCAGCTCCCAGAGCTCCCCTGGAGAGCCCCACCAAGGGGCTGCCATTGCACAAACTGAGCAGGAGCCATGCTAAAAGCAGAGGGTGGCCTATTACTCCTGAGACACCCCAGTTTTGTCTTCCTTGAGAGCTGGTGACCAGCAGGAAATCCCCCATACAACTTCTTTCTTCTCTACAGCATCTCCCGTGGTTTCAGGAGGTTCCTCCTGCTCAGCAGAACTCTCTCCCACTGGGGAAAGAGAAGTCCTGCTATGCACACAACTTCTCTTGCAAGCAGACTGTTAAAGGCAGAATGAGTCAGGCTGCTCTCAGGCACATGGATGTGAATGTGAAAGGAGCTGGCCATGATCAGAAAAGCCATTAGGAAAGCAGTGTGTGCCACCCCTGCTTGGTGCATGCAGAAATGTTGTGCTCAGTGGCCACACACCTGAAAAAGCAAAGGAAAGGCGAGAAAGGTCTGATTGGATATGAATGGAGGCGGTAGGATGCAAAAGGAGGTATTTACAGAGTGAGGTACAGCCACGTATAAACCACGATGTCCTGGGGCAGCACCTGCATGGCAAACTCAGCTTTCTGTCCCCGCCTTACCTAGGGCCCCTTGGCAGATGTCCGTGCGAGTGGCTCCGCCGGCTATGAACTGCGGGCTGGAACACAGCTCCTGGGGACAGAACAAGCCTTACATTACACTTGGCTGCAGGTAAGGCAGCGAGCAAGGCCACGCTTGCAGCAGATTAACCGAGCCATTGGCCACAGCACATGAACAGCACAGAGATGGAGCACGGCAGGAACGGGTGCGGGCACCAGACACACCGAGCACAGTGAGAACAGGAGCCGGTGACCAAAGCCCGTGTGCAGCCATCTCACTTCACAGGACGTGCCCGGAGGTGCACTGCAGTTTCACACACGTGCACACACTGCTCTGCCATTACCTCCCCACCGCTGACTACACCAAGGTCTTTCAGAAGTGCCTGGAGGCACCCCGGAGTCCACCTGACACCGTGGCTCCCATGGCTGGCAGGGCTGCTCGGAAATAAACCACACGGTGGTCAACTCATGGCTCTGCTGAGGGAAAGAGTTATCGGAAGAGACAGCCCCAAGCGCGACCCAAAGCAATTTGTCCGCATGGGGAGTTCTGGATGAAGAGAAAAGCGACTTTTCTGATTTGTTTGTTTTCCAGGCAGAGCAAGCCACGCTGCCAGCCTGTCCCCGGAGCAAAGAGGAGCCTCCGGTCCCCTGAGCATCCGGAGCTGCACGAAGCGGGCGCGCCGCGATTCTGCAGCGCGGGGAGAGCTCGCACCGCCCCGGCAGCCGCGCCCCGACCCGCCGCCCCCGCACCATTCAGTCCACCCAAATTTACGGGGTGGGGGAAGGAGGAAAGCCGGGTGACACTGTGGGATCGATGCCACCGAGATCCCCCCTCTCCCCCGCCACCCTACCGTGGGTCTGCGCCAGACGACGCCCTGTGTCTTGTGCGAGCGGGGCCCCAGCTCCCGGTAGCCGAGGGCGGCGGGGCTGGCGGGGAAGGAGGGGTCCTGGAAGAGCCGCCCCTCCTGCAGGCACTCCTGGTGCAGCGCCCCGAAGTGCTGCCCCAGGTAGGGCACGGCTCGGTCGTGCCGCCCCGCGCCCGCCGCCACCGCCCGCTCCTTCGCCAGCGCCTCCGCCATCCCCGCCATCGCCGCCGCCGCCACCGCCCCGCCCCGGCACGGCACGGAACATCCCGGCACGGCACAGCACAGCCCAGCCCCGCCTGTCATCCCTCCCCTCCGCCCGGTGCCACGCCACTGCTCAGCCCCGCCGCACACCCGGCTTGGCCCGAGTCGCTCTGTCCCGGCAGTCGCGGATGGAGAAATTTCCCCTCCGGTCTCTCCAGCTCGTTGGCCCGTGCAGAAGCATCTCTGCCTCACTGGGCGCCTCACACCTGCACCATCCCTAGGTCCCCTATTGCCACAGGTATGCATCAATTCAGAAAAGTTGGTATTTTCCGTGTAAAAACCAGAACTACCCATATCAACTCTCTAAGTTTAGATTTAAAAAAAAAAAAAAAAAAAAAGGAGAGAAGGGAAAACCTAATAGGGCTCAAAACCTACTATGGTACGTCAGTTGTCACCTTGTTACCACTTGGAACATTGCAAATAAGAGATCACTTACAGCTGGATTTACTGGTGGTCACCGCAGTGCTGATTCGCCACTGCTGGCACGGACCCACCTGCACTCCCCACAGCCCGAACCACAAACAGTGAGCTCCCCCCGAGTTTCCCTGAAACACACACACATGGTGTGGGGGGAGAGAGCGTCTCTCCTTTGGCAGTGAGCTGCTGCCAAGAATGGCTGAAATGCTGCTGCTGGCACCCGCGTAGAACAGCAATTCTCAGAGGGAGAATTCATTTGTTTCATATTTTAAGTCTGACTCAGGGCATGCTGGTGCAAGGCAGTGTTCCCTGGGCAGCACACAGAGGCTGTGAGCCCTTCGTGCTGCATCCACCGCCCACAGTGGCTGCCCAGCTGCCCTGGAAGGACAGGCACCTCTTTTTGCACATTGTTTTCCAAGTCCTGGATGCATGAAACAGTGGTTTGGAGCCATCCAATCTGACTAGAATGAACATTATTGCTTGAAAAATGCTTAAAGAACCTAAAATTACTGGCAGTACGGTTTGCTGAGATGTGGTGGGAAGTTTTCCTTCATTGCTGGTACATGGTGCTCCAAACCATTGTGTACCACTGTCTGCTTGCTAGTTTTACACTTTCACCATTTATTACTCCTCTTCCTAAGCTCAGCACAGGTCCTACTTGCACAGTTTATGGGAAGCCATTGCCATTAAACAGGAAAAAGAGCTAAGTATTGCCCATTCAGTTCCCAGTGTAGCAGAGGAGACTCCCAAAATTTTTTCGAAGTTAAATATGAATGGTCTTTGCAACGCCTGTCTGTGTAGATCATGAAACAGAAAACAATATAGATTATGAACAAGAAAACAGCCCTGATACCACCTGGTTGTCCAAACCTGGCAAGGCACAGTCCAACTTCGCTGTGCTTTGAAGATGCCTCCTGTCCCCTATGGGTCAGAAGGGCTCTCTTTATAAAGAGAATAATGGTATTTTTGGCAGCACATGGGAAATCAACCACTCACACAAATCAATCACTCACACTGGAGAGCTGGAAGCAGATCCAGTAATGTTACATGCTGTAAGCTGTGTGCATTCAATTGAGGGTGTGCCTTTAGGTCTCCAGCATGGCTGTGCTGAAGCTCGAGCAGACACGGAGTGGCATTGGAGGATGGTCTTGCTCAGCTGTTTGAATTTGTTAAGCACTGCTGAGTCATCTCACAGGCAAGGCCATCTCCTGGACCAGGAGACAACAGCACCTCACCACCTGGGAGTTTAACTCACAGTGGGTTGTGTTGGAGCCTAACATGAGGGATCTGGGAGCTGTAGAGCTGCTCAAAAAGTGTTTCTTTGGCTCCACGCAGTGGTTCGAATCTGTACAGCTGCCACAGGTCAGACTACTCTGGTTTTACAAGAGTCAGGGTTAAAGGAAACCAGAGTCAGTTCAAAGCAATGGTTTTCACTGGCCCACAAAACCAATTCTGGTTTGTGAACTCTTCTGCTCTAGCTATTTTCCAGCCGATGCAGAAGTTTGAGCTGGGTTGAAAATTTGTCATATAATTACTTTGTTTTTCTTAGCTATCCCTTATGTGCCCCATAGATGATACTCACAGACCAATTTGGAATCTGCTGGCAGCTGAGAGCCTCTGCTGGACAACAATCAAGACCAAGTGTGTGTAAGACTCTTATGTGGCTGCGCTGCTCAGTCAGAGCTACCAGAGTTTTCTTAGAGTCTCTGTGGTGCAATGAGGGTTGAGACTGAGCCAAATGGAAAAGGAGAGGAACAGAAGGGAACAAAGCCAGAAAGAAACGGAACCAGCAAGGATTAAATTAAGCGGGGGGAGGTACCTGGGCAATGCAGGGAAGATGTATATGTGCCACCCAGGCCTGTTAGACTGGTCCCAAATGTGTAGCGTTAACCGGTAATCGCTAACCCTAACGCTAACCGCTAACCCTAATGCTAACAGTTAACTGCCATCCGCTAACCCTAATCCTAACCGCTAACTGCTAATCGCTAACTGCTAAGTCTAACTCAACCGCTAACCGCTAATGTTAACCCTAAGGCTAACCGCTAACAGCCTACCTTAGCCCTAAGGCTACCCACTAACCGCTAACCCTAACGCTACCCACTGACAGCTAACCCTAACACTAATCACTAACTGCTAACCGCTAACCCTAACACTAACCCTAACGCTATCTGCTAACCCTTATGCTAACTGCTAACTCTAACGCTAACCCTAACCCTAAAGCTAACCGCTAACTGCTAACCGCTAACCCTAACGCTAATCGCTAACCACTAACTCTAACCGCTAACCCTAACACTATCCCAAATGCTAACTGCTAACCCTAACCCAACTGCCACCTGCTAACCGCTAACACTAACAGCTAACTGCTAACACTAACAGCTAACCACTAACCGCGAACCACTAACTGTAATGCTAACCGCTAACCGTTAACTCTAACGCTAATCGCTAGCCGCTAACTCTAACCGATACTGCTTGCACTAACGCTAACCGCTAACTGTAACCCAACTGCTAACCGATAACCGCGTGCACTATAGCTAACTGCTAACCCTAATGCANCGCTAACCGTTAACCCTAACGCTAATCGCTAACCACTAACTCTAACCGCTAACCCTAACACTATCCCAAATGCTAACTGCTAACCCTAACCCAACTGCCACCTGCTAACCGCTAACACTAACAGCTAACTGCTAACACTAACAGCTAACCACTAACCGCGAACCACTAACTGTAATGCTAACCGCTAACCGTTAACTCTAACGCTAATCGCTAGCCGCTAACTCTAACCGATACTGCTTGCACTAACGCTAACCGCTAACTGTAACCCAACTGCTAACCGATAACCGCGTGCACTATAGCTAACTGCTAACCCTAATGCAAACAGGTAACCGCTAACCGCTAACCCTAATGCTAACCTCTAACCCTAACCCTACAGCTAACCGCTAACCCTAACGCTGACCGCTAACTGCTTACCCTAATGCTATCTGCTAACCGCTAACGAAAACGCTAACCGCTAATCGCTAATCACTAACCACTAATGCTAACCAATACCTGCTAGCCCTAATGCTAACCGCTAACCCTACTGCTAGCTGCTGACCGTAACGCTAACCGCTAACTGCTAACCCTAACCGCTAACCCTAACGCTAACTGCTAACCGCTGATAGCTAACATTATCCGCTAACGGCTAACCACTAACCGCTAACGGCTAACCACTAACCGCTAACGGCTAACCACTAACCGCTAACCTTAATGCTAACCGCTAACCGCTAACCGCTAAGCCTAACCCTAACGGTAATCGTGAACCCTAACCCTAGCTGCTAACCCTAACGCTAACCGCTAACCCTAATCCAACCACTAACCGCTAACCGCTAACGCTAACCCTAACGCTAACTGCTAACCCTAACGCTAACCGCTTACCTCTAACCCTAACGCTAACTGCTCACTGCGAAACCTAATGCTAACCGCTAACCGCTAACCCTAACGCTAACTGCTAACCGCTGACAGCTAACACTATCTGCTAACAGCTAACCGCTAAGCCTAACCCTAACGGTAATCACTAACCCTAATGCTAACTGCTAACCCTAACCCAACCACTCACCACTAACACTAACCCTAACACTATCCGCTAACCACTAATCCTAATGCTAACCATAACGCTTACCGCTAATTGCTAACCCTAATGCTAACCGCTAACCGCTAACCCTAACGCTAACTGCTAACCCTAACGCTAACCCTAACAGTAACCACTAACCACTAATCGCTAACCACTAAGCGTAACCAAACCACTAACCACTAATGCTAACCACTAACCCTAACGCTAACAGCTAACAGCTAACGCTAACCACTAACCTTAACGCTATCCGCTAACCATAACGCTTACCGCTAATTGCTAACCCTAATGCTAACCGCTAACTCTAACGCTAACCCTAACCCAACCGCTAACCCTAATGCTAACCGTAACCCTTTCGCTAAGCGCTAAGCGCTAAGCGCTAAGTGCTAACCCTAATGCTATGCAAAATGCTAACCCTAACCCTAACGCTAACCACGAACCCTAATGCTAAAAGGTAGCAGCTAACCGCTAACCCTAACTGCTAACCGCTAACCCTAACGCTAATCGCTAGGCACTACCCCTAACGCTAACCGCTAACCACTAACCNAACCCTAACTGCTAACCGCTGACGCTAACCTCTAACCGCTAACCCTACCGCTAACCGCAAATCGCTAACCGCTAACCCTAAAGCAAACCACTAACGCTAACCCTAATGCTAACCCTAACCTTAAGGCTAACTGCCAGCCCTAACGCTAACTGCTATCCGCTAACCCTAACCGCCAACTGCTAACACTAACTGGTACCCATAACGCTAACCGCTAACCCTAACGCTAATCGCTAGGCACTACCCCTAACGCTAACCGCTAACCACTAACCGCTAATCGCTAATTGCTAACCCAAACGCTAACCGCTAACCACTAACCATAACGCTAACCCTACCACTAACAGCTAAAGCTAACCACTAACCCTAACCCTAACAGCTAACCGCTAACCCTAACCCTACCGCTAACCCTAACGTGGTTAGTGTTAGGGTTAGCGGTTAGCGCTAGTGCTAGCGGTTAGCGTTACGGTTTGCAGTTAGCAGTTAGTGGTTGGGTTAGGGCTAGCGGTTAGCGGTTTGTTTAGCGGTTAGCGTTAGGGTCAGCGGTTAGCGTTTGCGTTAGTGGTTAGAGGTTAGCATTAGGGTTAGCAGTTAGCGCTAGGGTTAGTGGTAAGCGTTAGGGTGAGCAGTTAGTGGTTAGTGGTTAGTGGTTGGGTTAGAGTTAGCGGTTAGCGATATAGCAGTTAGCGTTAGGGTCAGCGGTTAGCGTTAGTGTTAGTGGTTAGAGGTTAGCATTAGGGTTAGCAGTTAGTGCTAGGGTTAGTGGTAAGCGTTAGGGTGGGTGGTTAGCAGTTAGCGTTAGGGTAAGCAGTTAGTGGTTAGTGGTTAGTGGTTAGTGGTTGGGTTAGGGTTAGCAGTTAGCATTAGGTTTAGCGGTTAGCGGTTAGCGGTTAGCATTAACAGGTAGGGTTAGCGGTTAACGGTGTAGGGTTAGCGATAGTGGTTAGCATTTTGGTTAGCATTTTGGTTAGCGGTTAGTGGTTAGGGTTAGCGGTTAGTGTTAAGGTGGGCAGTTAGCGTTAGGGTTAGCGGTTAGCATTAGGGTTAGCGGTTAACGTTAGCGGTTACCTGTTAGCGTAGGGTTTGTGGTTATCGATTAGCGTTCTGCTTAGCATTAAAGTTAGCGGTTAGCGGTTACCTGTTAGCGTTAGGGTTAGCAGTTAGGGTTACAGTTAGCGTTAGGGTTAGCAGGTAGCATTAATGCTAGCGGTTACCATTACGGTCAGCGGTTAGCGGGTAGCGGTTGGGTTAGGGTTAGCGGTCATCGGTTTGGTTTAGCGGTTAGGGGTTAGTGTTAGCGGTTGGCGTTAGGGTTAACGGTTAGCAGTTAGCGATATAGTGGTTAGCGTTAGGGTCAGCGGTTAGCGTTAGGGTTAGCGTTAGTGGTTAGCCTTAGGGCTAGGGTAGGCGGTTAGCGGTTAGCGGTTAGCGTTAGTAGTTAGCAGTTAGCGGTTAGCAGTTAGCTGGTAATGGTTAGGGTTAGCGGTTAGCATCAGAGTAAGCGGTTAGCGGTTAGCGGTTGGGTTAGGGTTAGCGGTTAGTGGTTAGCGTTAGTAGTTAGCATTAGGGTTAGCGATTAGCGATTAGCGGTTAGCGTTTTGGTTAGGTTTAGCACTTAGGGTTAGCGGTTAGCGGTTAGCATTAGGGTTAGCGATTAGCGTTAGGATAAGCGGTTTGTGGTTAGCGTTAGTGTTAGTGGTTTGCTTTATAGTTAGCAGTTAGTGCTAGGGTTAGCGGTTAGCGGTTTGCGATATGGTAGCGGTTAGAGTTAACGGTTAGTGGGTAGGCTTATCGGTTAGCGGTTAGCCTTAGGGCTATGGTAGGCGCTTAGCGGTTAGCAATTAGCGGTTAGCATTTTGGTTAGCGTTAGGGTTCGTGGTTAGCGATAGGGTAAGCTGTTAACGTTAGGGTTAGCCATTAGCGGTTAGCTTTAGGGTTAGCAGTTAGTGCTAGGGTTAGAGGTTAGCGTATGGGTAAGCGGTTAGCGGTTAGCGATATGGTTAGGGTTAATGGTTAGCATTAGGGTTAGCGGTTTGTAGTTAGCGGTTAGTGGTTAGGGTTTACTGGTTAGCGTTTTGGTTAGCATTAGGGTTTGCAGTTAGCGATTTGCATTAGCTATTAGCGGTTAGCTTTAGTGTTAGCGGTTTGCGCTAGGGTTAGTGGTTAGTAGTTAGCGGTAAAGATTAGCGGTTAGCGGTAGGGTTAGGGTTAGCGGTAAGGATTAGTGGTTAGCATCAGGGTTCGCGTTAGCGGTTAGCGGTTAGCGTTAGGGTTAGCGGTTAGTGGTTAGTGTTAGGTTTAGCGGTTAGCAGTTAGGGTTAGCGGTTAGTAGTTAGGGTTAGTGGTTAACGATTAGGAATAGTGGTTAGTGTTAGCGGTTAGCGGTTAGCATTAGGGTTAGTGGTTAGCGGTTACCCTTTAGCGATTAGCGGTTAGCGGTTAGTGCTTAGGGTTAGGGTTAGCGGTAAGCGGTTAGCAGTTGGGTTAGGGTTAGCGGTTAGCAGTTAGCGTTAGGGGTAGCGGTTAGCAGTTAGCAATATAGCGGTTAGCGTTAGGGTCAAAAACATTACAGGACACCTCTGTGTCTTTTCCAGAAATAATCTCTGGTGTTGTGAAGATTTTTCCACACAGGGAGACGCCCTAATCCTTCAGTGGCTATTCAACAGCTCTTCTCTCCTTTCTAACACATCAAGAACCCCGTGCCCTCGCTGCTGCACACATCTCCCACGGCTCTCTGCCAGCCGCACTCCAGAGCTCCCAGCTCCAGCTGGCAGGGCCTCAGCGCCCGCCCTGTGCCCTCCCGCTGCCAGGGCCACAGCAGGTCCTGCTGCAGCCCTCATGGTGGCACTCCTGGCCCCAGTGCTCTCCAAGGCCTTCTCCGGGGACGCCTTTCTGCAGCCTTTCAGTGCCAGCACCAGGCCCAGCAGAGACCTGCAGAGGGGCGGGGGACAAGGCCTGCAGGGACGGCACCAGGCCCAGTGGCTTCCCACTGACAGAGGGCAGGCTTAGGCTGGACATGTGCAAGGAATTCTTGCCTCTGTGGCTGCTCAGGCCCTGGCCCGCACTGCCCACAGCACCTGTGCCTGCCCCATCCCTGCCAGTGCTCCAGGCCAGGCTGGACGGGGCTTGGAGCAACGGGGCCTAGCGCAAGGTGTCCCTGCCCTTGGCACCGGGGCTGCAACAAGACCATTTCTAAGGGCCCTTCCAAGCCAAGCTGTTCTGTGATTCTGTGATCACAGGGGCAGGGGGCAGCTGGCCTTAAATGCTGATGAGAACCAGTTCAGCACTCTAAGTTTGGCTGAGTTCAAGGAGACGGTTCAAAAGCCCAGCATCACAACTTGTGACATTTACCAATACTATAGGTCTGGCTGAGATCAGTAAACTCTTGCACGATCCAGGTTCTGGTATATTGTACTTTATTGAATCAAGAGCAAAGCAGTTTTCAGCTTGCCACTCAGAAATGCACTAACTCTAGAGCATAATTATGTGTCCCCAAGAGACAGAGACATAATCTATGGCTTTACTTATATAAAAAAAATTATTTGTCATTTATTATCTATATATCTTTATAAATTATATCTGTTCTAAATATATGTATTTTAGGAAAATCTATCCTGCTATAAATGCACTGAGAATATTAAGATGTGTCACAACAGACCGTGACAATAAATATGTGCTATATTGTATTTTTTAAACAAAAATGACATCTTCAACTCTTTAAAAGAATTTTTCTTCATTATCTAATAAATGTATATTTCATACTTTTCATCTTATTTATATTAGCATATTCTTTTGGTTTCCTATACTTTACCATTATAAATAAGAATTGATAAGATTTCCCAGTATATTGTATGTGTATACGAGACATATCTATAAAATAAAAATCGAGATCGTTAAATATGGAAAATTTCCAGTCAGCTCCAAAACAGTTGGTACAATGCTGACCTAAGTGTTTCCCTTGCAGGAAAGGAGAAACACTGTCCACTGACTCATCCCGGGCATTGCGTGGAGATTCCAGAGACTGGGGAATCTCCCTCACCAGAGAGAGTCAAGAATCTTGATCTGAATGAAATCCATTGCAATGCACAGGAAGGAAGAGCCTGCTGGAGCACCCCTGGACCAGATGATCCCACCAGCGGTCCTTCCAAACATTCCTGCTGCTGGGATTCTGAGGTCTGCCTCTTTGCATAAGGTGAAGATCTCAGGAAGAAAATGGAGTATAAGAAAGAGGTGGGGGCAATAACAATCCTGGTCCTGGTACTGGGAATTTCTCTCAAAAGTCCCCAGGCCACGGCCTCTTCAGCTACATCAGCCTGGACTCCCTGAGTGTGCTTTC